>CM053598.1:42887963-42935273 GCA_028646575.1 Pseudocheirus occidentalis | reverse complement strand
GAGCAGGGGAGGAGCTTTACAGTGGGACTGCTGTTTTAGGGTTGGGGCAGGGGCAAGACGGGGAGAAAATTTGTAATTCAAAAATGTCATGAAAATGAATAATGTAAACAAGAAAACAAATTTTAAAATATTTAAAAAATAAAAAAAATGAAAATGAAAGAGGTAGAGGAATAGATAGAAAGTGTTTCCAGCACTACACCAATAACCGCCTCCCAGACATCCCATAAGCAGTAGAAATTCTCCAGATGTGCAAGATACTCTATCTGTTGTGTGTCTGACTCTCCAGACTCATCACTTTGCCTGGGTCATCTTCTCATGCTGAGAGTTCCATTATGTCCTGTGGCCTTCTCACCCTGGAACATCAGCTGCCTTGTCCCCCTTTCATTTTAAGGAAAGACCCAACCAGACGTCCTTAATTTCCTTCCTACCTGTCTGCCTTCCCCCCTGGATTTTCATTCAAGTCACAGCTGTTGAGGGGGATGTTGGAGTCTGCATGCCAGGGTTCTGCCCTAGGCCCTCTCATCTATTTTGTTTGGTGAACACATCACCTTTTATGGTTTAATTGTCTCTGTGTAGATGATTCTCACATCTATCTGCCCAGCCCTAACCTCTCTGTTGATCTCCAGACTTGTACCTCCAACTGCCCATTGGATATCTTTCAAACAAGATGTCCTGTACACATCATAAACTCAACAAAGATATCCAAAACTGAATGCATTAGTTTTATCCTAAAATCCCTCACCTCTTCTAGACTTCCCTAATACAGTCACCACCATTTTCCCAATCATCCAGGCTGGCAAGGGAGTCCTCACTTTCTCATTTCCCGTATCTAATCTGTCACCAGGGTCTGATGAATATACCTCTTGTCTCTTCTTATATTATCAACACATTGACTATCACCAGAGGTATGATACCAGCCTTCTAAGTAGTCTCCCTGTCTCAAATCTTTTCCCATTCCAAGCCATCCTCGACCCAGTTGTCATGTTGCTAAAGCATCAGTCTGACAATGTCACTCTCCTATTCAATAACTTATTCAACTTCAGGGGTACCCTTGGGTTACCTTCAAGATCAAATATAATATCCTCTCTGCTTGGCCTTTAAAGTCCTTCCTAATACAGCCCTGTCCTATCCTTCCACTCTTCTCACACCTTATTTGCTTCCATGAATTATGCAATACAATAACACTGGCCTTGGTATTCCTTCCACAAGCCACGTGTCCCAATTCTGCTCCTTTATACTCGCTCCCCCATGGAATGCTCTCTGGCTTCAAGTTTTATCTGAAGTCCTGCCCTTTGCAAGAAGCCTTTCCTCATCTCTTTTAATATTAGTACTTTCCCTCTGAAATTCTCTCTCAATTTATCATCTATGTATATGTACATAAATATCCTTACATATATATGTCTGTGTATATGTGCGTATATATGCTAGTTGTATAGAGTTGCTTACAATATAGTCTTCACTATCAGCCTGTGAGCGTCTTACGACCAGGGAATGGTTTGTGGGTTTTTTTGCCTTTCTTTATATTCCTTTTTCTTTGTATTTGTAAGCACATATGTAGGTGCTTAGTAAATGTCTGCTTACTGACTCACTGCTCTCCCAAGTCTACTTCTGGGTCTCCAGATCCTGGCATCACAGCCCTCTGTGGTGCCTCCTCTGATCTTTTCAGCTCCTTACAATGTGACATCTTCCCCATTTGAGTAGGTCCTTCAAGACAGACTTTTTTCTTTTTACTTGTGTTTATACTCCCAATACTTAAAGCTGTGGCTAACAAATAGCAATTTCATAGTAAGTATCTTATATTTCCTTATGAACCTATCCCTCTTGCTAACTTAGCAATGACCACAACCCTCTTAAGTGCTCTAAGTTTATGATCTCTGTGTCCCATCTGACATTCCTGATCAAATTTCTAATAGAATGGATGCTTTATAAGGCCAAAGCTATAAGATAAAGGGCTACTGCCCAATAAATGCGGTCAATAGATAAAAATAAACAGTTCTCAAAAAAGGAAATAAAACTATCAACAACCATCTAAAAGGTGCTCAAACTTGCTAAGAGGCAGAAAAATACAGGTTAAAACAATTCCAGTTTTATCACTCAACATTCATCAAGATGGGAAAAATGAACAGATTTTTTTAGTGAGGCTGTTGAAAAATAGGAACATTAATGCACTGCCGCTGAGCCTTAACTGGTCATGTTGTTTTGGAAAACAATTAGGACTAATACAAGAAATTTTTCAAAGTTTTTCATAACTTTGAACTCAGTCATACTTTTATGGGGATTTGTGTCCCAATATTACTCACAACAAGAAAATACCTTTTTTTTATTCATAGCAATACAATTCATAACAGCAAAAACCTAAAAACAAATACTGTGCCCGGTGATTGGCAAGGGATGAACAAATTATGGAACTATAATTGTAATGAAATATTTCTGTGTTGTAAGAGTAAAAAATATCTATCAGTCAGTAAACATTCATTGAAAGCCTGTTGTGCGTCAGCCACTAGGCTAGACACTGGGGACACTAAAACATAAATGAAGCAGATATTCCTTACCTTCAAGACCTTGTATGAAGTAATGGAAAGGAACAAAACAGACTCAAGAAGAACAGACATAAATACTATAAAACTGAAAACCAATTTAAACGATGGTGGTATGAAAAAGTACACACCAACCTTTTTTTTTTAAGAAAAAGGTAAAGCCACATCTGTGTTTAAATCACTGTACGATTCTACTTAATAATTTGGGAGGATTCACTTTGGGGTACAACAGGAATTTTGTACATGTCAAAACAAAATTTATCAATTAAAATAATTCATTCAAAAGATACATAATTAAGTAGGATAAATATATGTGTATATAAACATCCACATAGTACATTTTAGAATGGATTTTTATCCAAATCATTTAAAATTAAAAGAAGTTTTGATAGTTAAAAGTTCTCAACAATCAACTTTATAAACAAGCATTTTCCAAAGGGTTCAGATACCTGGCTTGTTTTTGTTTGTTTTCTGTTTTAAAACCATATATAAAAACCATCCCATAAGCTTTTTTATGATGGGTTGTGCATCAGCACAGGTGTATGTATTCAGTCTGATTTTATGATGCCAGTAGCAATAACTAATTATAGCTGTCTATTTGAAAATATTACCTTATTTTGACACTTGCTTAAGTTAAGGAAGCAAGACTACAAGCTCTACATTAATTTTAGTAAAGGGAGGGAAAAAAATCCCCATGCTTTTAGAACAATTTTCATGTGCCATAATAAAGGAGACAAAGTAAATACTGATTACTGAAAGGTACATAAAATACAAATAAAAAATCTAAACAAAATTAAAAATAATGATAATTTATCTTGTTTTATAGCCATCCCCAATAGATTTTGACCTGGTTGGCTGCTCTAGAACAATGTGGAGGTTATAGAACAAGTCTTGGCCAAAAAGTGGAATAGCAATCATAGTACTATCACTAATGGGGACACACAACATCCAAGTATGAAGCAGAAGTTAAATGGACACAGATGTTTGATAATAACTTGATGGCATACTCCATACAAATGATACATGAAACATAGCTATGCTGCAGCCACAAACATTCTTTTACGTGCCATGCTGGTAATGCAAAAACAGAAGAATGACTACAATAAACAAATGCTTTCCCAAGAAACTTTTTCTTTCAGAGTAAGTCTCTTTGAAGCCACATTGTCTCAACTATTATGTTGATGACTCTTCTCCTTCCCTAGTGTGTCCCAGGTTACAGTCCTGGTCCCATCAGTGTACATACATTATTATGGAACCAGGCAAGCTTTTGTGCTTCCGTTTCTCCATCCTCAGCTGCGCCAAGTTGGGCTTCCATTTCCAATCTCTCTGCCTTTGCCCAGGTGTCCCAGGTACTATCCTCCTCATCTTTACCTAAAAGAATCCTTCCTCCCTAATCACACAATTCCTGAACTGCTTCCTACCAGAAGCCTTTCCTGGTCCCCTGGGTTATTAGTACTCTCTCCCTCAAATTATATTGTATTGATTTATCTGTTAAATTGTCACTTACATCTAAATGGAATGTAAACTACTTGAGGGCAGAGGCTGTTTTTCCTTACATTTTGTTTTTATATAACTAACCTTCTACATAGAGGGCATTTTAAAAATGCTTCTTGAATTAAACCTATAAAATGAGTGTGTTGAACTAGATAATCTATTAGGTCCCTTCCAGCTCTGATATTCTACATACAAGAGTATGTATCAACATACAACAAAGAATCTACAGATACTTTGAAAATCAAAGTATCATATAAATCTTTCTTGTTAGAACTTTCTAAGAAAATTTATTTTAACCAAAAGAAAAATATATACACTTTTTACTTTAAAAAAACTTTTCCCATTCCATATATACAGTAAGCGAATGCTTAGTGTTATTAAATTATTAAAGCTTAAAACTGCACTAAGACTTTGGGGCACTTGGATAGATAAGACACATGTGTTCATCTATGTACATGTCAAAGTGTGTGTATATTCACATACGCACACAGACATACACACATATATTAGACCTGATCTGTGACTTCATTAATAATCATAATCATTACAGCAACAATAATGATTAACACTTTTACATGGTGTCTTAAAAATGTCATTTTGCATTATCCTCAAAATAATTCAGGGAGGGAGTATAATCATCAATCTCATTTTACAGATGAAGAATCAGAGGCAGATACAAGTTATGTGACTTGTCCAAGGTGCTAGCTACATTTAGTAAGTGTCTGAGGCTGGATTTAAACTTGGGTTATCCTGACTTCAGTCTGAAGACTCTAGCCACTGAGATGCCCAGCTGCATTACACTGATGCCCCTTTTATTAGAGAGGTGCTTGGGATACTGATTTTAAGTGACTTTGCTAGAATCGTATAGTTAATATGTATTAAATGTAAAACTTGAACCCAAGCCATCTGAACATTAAGGCAAGCTCTTTGTTATCTGCTTACAGCACATGGGCTCTTCCATTCCTTATTTTTAAAATTTATTTTTTGAACTGACAGATTTTCCTCCCTTTCCCTGACTACCCACCCCCCAACAAAATTGTTTTAAAAGCAGTACCTTTTTCACAGGGTTATTGTAAGTATCAATGAGACAATCTATATAAAAAATAGCTTAGCTATGAAATACTACATAAACATCAACAAGTATTGCTTTGAGGGATGGTGTCATTACACTGTGTGCAAATCCTACTGTCACCTTCTTCAACTGTGAAGTTGTACATACCATATGGTTGTTGTGAGGACCAACTAAGATGGTTTGTAACTATAAACATCAGTTATTACTATTATGGTTTCCACCACACATATAACAATCTGCTCTGTTCAACCCAGCAGCTGGAGGAACATTTGAGTTTGGAGAAGGAAGTTCATTTGAAGGAAGGATGTCATATTACTCCCTCCACATCTACTCTGTGCAGATATATTTGGGAAATTGTTATATTCATGCACAGGGAATGACAACAATCTACCTAACACTCACTTCTTCATTCTAGATTTCTAAAATGGAAATAACCTATAATTTTATTAATGTGCAAATAAGTAACCTTAATGTCCATCTAAGCCACCTAGTAAAATTTCTGAACTACATTCTTACAAAGGCCACTGGATTTTCTGAAAGAAAAATGTATTACTGTCATCATACTTTGGTTTTTCTTAACTACAGATTATGCTAAATCATCTATCAAACAACGAATGCAATTTTCCTCCCACCCTTCCATATCAACAATTTGTTTTATGAGCCCGTACTAATGATGAATTAAGGAATTTCCTCTGAAGGTTCCACGGGGGCAACTTGTATTTTATTACCCAATAAACACAGTGATGCCTCTATCTGGAGTCTTAATCCCCAGAATTTTACATAATATAACTGTCACTTGAAACTAGTATTTATGAATATGAGGGCAGGTACATAACAAGCAAAAAGATTATCTGTCATGCCCCAATTAAGAGATAAATTTAGATTTAGTCCCCGAAAGTTCTTTAAAATAAATCTTATGAATGAACTCACATTTTTTAGTCAGTTATGAGCCTAGTTACTGAGAAAAAAGATATCTTCAGCCATCCTGTAAATTGATTTCACCTCTAGATTTTGGGTGCCATTCAACACAATCATGTAATGAACCATTTGGCTTATTCTTTCAAAGTGACTACACACTTAGTTTTCAACTTAGTCCAAATTCCTAAAAATCATTACTTGTACCTTAAAGGAAAAAAAAAAACAAAACCAAAAACCAGGATTTTCTTTCAAGTAAATTAGAAGCTTTTGTCTTATTTTCCAACAACTGGAAACTTCTCTAGGAATTCTGCAGTCCACTGCCTTTAAACTTAATAGTAGCTAAAGTGCAAAGCTTAAGGTCTGCTGAAGTAATAAACTGAGATCAAAAAGGAGGAATATGATGAAATGACAGAAGAGAAGGAGGCATTACTTACAACGTGTAGAATCCTGACTTAAAACATTTACATTTATATTCACACAGCATTCCTATCAGGAAACGAAACTTAACTCTATGAGGAAGCTAGAGCAATCACTAAATTATTTAAGGGCTGACAAAGTTTGTACAGGGTTGATCCTTTATAAGCACCTTGAGGGCAAGAATTATATTGTTTCTTAATATTCTGTTTTCATTATGTGTGGAAATCAGTTCAATTCAACAAACATTTACTAAGCACATACTAGGTATCAGGCACTGGGCTAATACTAGCAATTCTCAAACTTTTTGATTCCAGAACTCCTTTCCAATCTTAAAAATTACTGAGGACACCAAATAGCTTTTGTTTATGTAGGAAGCAACTATTGATACTTAACCATATTAGATGTTAAGACTGATTATTTTTCAAAAACCTAATATCTCAAAAACAAAAGTTAAAAAAACCGTATCTCATATAGCAATTACTACTTTATGTTGACATAAATAAAATATTTTGATGAAAAGCATATGTAACAGCACACAAAGTAGGATTTCTTGCTCTTTTTCTAGACTGAGTTTTAGCCAATCAGAGCCTTTTATATGAGTTCCTTTTTTTTTTTTTCAGGGGGAAGGCAAGGCAATTGGAGTTTAGTGATTTGCCCAAGGTCACACTACTAGTAAATGTGTCAAATATCTGAGGCCAGAGCTGAACTCAGGTCCTCCTGAACTCTATTCACTGTGCCACCTAGCTACCCCTTGTGAGTTCTAGTCAATCAGATGCCAACTAAAACTGTATATAAAGAGAGCCAGTGGTGTGAAAGAGCAGACACCGAGAGAGCTGTCAGCATTGAAAAGAAAATGAAAAGAAGAGACCTCTGATGACAGAGACTTGTTGAGGGAGTTTCTGAGCTATAAAAACAAATCGGGCTGTAGAGCAGAAACAAGACCATGGGAAGGAGGCTTAGCTTCAATAAGCCCCTTTTAAGAGCTGTTAAAGTGAAATGGGCTGTTAACACAGAGGCTGTGGACTTTAGAGGGGAATTGACACGGTGGCGTTCATAGTGTGTGTTGCTACCATGTAAGCTGAAGCTGCAGGCAGAAGTCCCTGGAGCCTGCTGTTGGACAGAAGCTTGGAGTGGAGCAGTCCCCATGAGCTGAGACCTAGAGCAGAAGGAAAAAGCTGCCTATGTGTGAATTCAGGTGAGAATCAGGAGCAGTCAGCCCACAGAGGAAGAGCTATGGGATACTGAAGTCAACCTCAAGTCAAGATAAAAGAACCTGAATACTTAATATTGATTAAGGAGATTGTTCTTTCTGTGATCTAGGGGTGGATTTTCTTCTAGGGTGTGGCATTTTCTTCTACCCCGTATGGATGTGCTGTGCTAGAGTAGATCCTAGCCTGGGACCCCCTTATTTTGGGGATGCAATGATACATACTGGGATCTGCTAACTGTGTAAACAAGAGTTTTGGGCAATGCCAATGAATGCAATGATATATTTAAGTGCCATATGATATACTAAATGTTAAGATACAGATATAGATATATAGATATAAATATTGAATGATATGCTTTGCTTAAGGAAGTTGTTATGAATGTTATGCTTTATTGAATAATGCTTGGTTTGTTGCTGAATAGATTTAATTCTAAGAGAATATAGCTAGAATCTCATATATACTTCTATGTTCAAATCTGCTGTGATACACTATTTTGGTATAAATCTATAAAGAAAACCCAGCCTCATAAAGATTAGGAGGAGGGGACTTTTAATGGGCTTTTCAAATGATTGTGAATATTTTTCTTTTATACTATACCAAAACTCAACAACTGAGAGCTTCTTAAAGGCTTAGTGCAATGGAGCATCTGAAAATTTCATACATTATTACAATAAAATTCCCTAGTCCATCTTACCATTTGAATGGATTTATAAAAATATTTTTATTTAAAGTTGAGTTCCAAATTCTATCCCTTCCTCTTCCTCTCTTCTCCAACCTCTCTGGGAAGGTAAGCAATCAAACATAAGTTATACATGTCCAATTACATAAAACTTTTCCATATTTGTCATTGTGTACAGGAAGACTGAATGAAAGAAAAAAATGAAAGAAAAAAAAAGAAAGGGAAAACCAGCATGCTTCAGTCTGTATTCAATCAACTCTGAAAGTAGATAATATGCTTCATTAACAGTCTTTTGGGGTTCTGTCAGATCATAGTATTGCTGAGAATAGCTAAGTCATTCACAGTTCTTCATCAAACAGTATTGCTATTACTGTATACAACATTCTCTTGGTTCTGTTCACTTCACTATGCATCAGCTCATGTTAAATTTTTCTAGTTTTTTTTTTACATCATCCAGCTTGTCACTTCTTATAGCACAAGAATATTCCATAACAATCATATTAGCAAAGCTTATTTAACTATTCCCCAATTGATGGGAATCCTCTCAATTTCCAATTCTTTGCAACAACAAAGAGCTGCTATAAATATTTTTGCACATGTGGGTCCTTTTCCCTTTTTTATGATATCTTTAGGATACAGACATAGCAGTTGTATTACTGGATCAAAAGGGTAGGCATAGTTTTACAGCCCTTTGGGCACAGTTTCAAATTGTCCTCAAGAATGACTGGATCAACTCCACCGACAGCGCATTTGTGTCCTAGTTTTCCCGCATCCCCTCCAATATCCAACATTTTCCTTTTTTGTCATATTAAGCATTATGACAGTTGTGAAGTGGTACCTCAGAATTGTTTTAATTTGCATTTCTCTAATTAATAGTGATTTAAAGCAATTTAATATGACTCAATAGCTTTGATTTCTTTGTCTAAAAACTGCCTGTTCATATCCTTTGACCATTTATCAATTGGAGAATGACTTGTATTATTTTTATACATTTGACTCAGGAAAATGATCTTTGACTCATGCATGATTCTGTATTATCATAAACTAATGATTGAAAATATATTGGTTCAGTGACTAATGCAGTACTTCCAAATGCTGACAATTTCCTTACATAATATAAAAATATCACATTGGTTAATATCACCACTAATCTCATCAGAAAAAGCTTTAAGTACTGGGAAGCTGTGAAATTCATGGTGGCAGATACAAGTTTTCTAAAATTCTAATTTTTGCTTGAAAGTTTGAGTTTTATCATTGGCAACAAATACTGTTATTTGTTTTCCTTGAAATAACATGCTCACTTCATTCATTTTCTAAAATGTCTGCCAAATACCAAAGTCTGAGCTGTAGTTCATCTGCTAGCTACGAAAATAGTTTTGACTCTGTGGACTCCCTGAAAGGGTCTCAAATACTGCCAGGGTTCCACAGATCATACAATAAAAACGACTGAGCCAAACATTGAAGATACAAAAGAAAATAAATTCCCAGGGTGGCTAGGTGGTGTGGTGAATAGAGCACCAGCCTGGAGTCAGGAGGACCTGAGTTCAAATCCGGCCTCAGACACTTAACACTTACTAGCTGTGTAACGTTGGGCAAGTCACTTAACCCCATTTGTCCTACTTTCCTCCCTGCAAATAAATAAAAGTAAATAAAGAAAAAAGAAAAAAAAGAAAATAAATTCCCAAAGTTGAAGGTATGAACATTCTACTAGAGGAAGATAATATGAAAAAAAATAATGGGGGACTGCACAGTCCAATATGTTGTTGTAGCCTATTTGCTCACATTTTATTTAAAAATTTTGCTTCAATGTTTATTAAGGATATTGGTTTCTGGATTTCTATCTCTTTGTCTCTCCCCAGTTTTTAGGTATCAAGACTCTATCTGTATTACAGGAAGATACTGCAGAATTTCAGATGTAAAATTTGGTAAAGAAGACTACATTCTAAGTATGGTCACAACAGTTAAGGCTGCTGGACAACTTACTTGGGAGTATCTATACAATGTTCTCACTTTCTACTTCCTGACTGGTAGAATTAGACAGAAATGAGCAAATGCATGATGGAAAAGGGAGGCGGCTCACCATATAGATGTCCAAATAGATTGAGTAGAACTTTTTGGCTAAGTGTTACAGAAAAATGCAGGTACTAAGTAAGACTTCAGAAACCTGCAAAAGTGATCACAAGGTTGATTATCAAGTTTTAAAATTTATTTTGGCAAAAAAAACTTCTACCATATCCAAACAATTCCTTCCTTATACACAGTAGGCCTAAGTGGCTAGCATAAACCTTTCATTGTGACAGACTTGTGCTCTAAATACAGGTAGATTGTATTTTCTGTTTTAAAGTAAGGGGAGTAAAAGTTCTGGTGGCTAAGAATGGATCATTGGAAATGCCTTCAGATGAAACAACAGCAAAGAAGAAAGAAAAGGAACATTTTGACTGTGAGCAGATATCTTTAAAAGGCCATCTGAGAAGTACAGAAGAAACAACAGAAGGCAGGATGTACAAGAAAGAAGAAAAGCATGAAATAAGAGAAGGAACAGCACAGAGGAAGATGCTGGTGGTAATTAGCAGGTACAATGGATTGGCAAGATGATAACAGCACAGAAAGGAGAAAGAAGACAGAATAGTGATGAAACCAATGGGACTGACTGGTATAATCTTTCCCTTAAACTGTGGGTGGGATAACTGGGAGATATGAATACGCACCTGATGTCCTCTGATGTCTTAAATTCAGAGTTGTGCTCATACAACCAGCATTTATCTACCATGCATCCATTCAGAATGATATCTCACTCACTAAGAAAAGACTAAAGCATGCTTAGTAATCCTTTTTTAAAAACTGCAGTGAAGAGTATGATTTTTTTTAAACACAATCCATAAAAAAGCGGGTAAAATAATAAAAAATTCATTCAACTCAAATGCTTAACCATCACTACTTGGAATACTTGGTGGTTGGAAACAAAAACAAAGAAACAAACATTAATTATGCTTTAAAAACCTTCAATGTATACAAGTATTGACTCTGCATTCAACAAACAAAAGGAAGATGAATACTTTATAAAAGGGTTTTACCGTGATAACTTACTTTTCTAAAGATCCCTGAATGTAAACTCTGTCCTAAAAAACTTGTACAACATAACCACTTCTAAACAACAGAAAGTAGCAGACAATAATAGGAAATTCCAATAAAATAATTAAAATAACAGGTCTTTTCCCTACAGTAATTTTCCTTTGTCATAGTAAAAAAAAAATCACAGATTTTAAAAATTATTTGGTAGGTTACAAATTATTTAGTCCAAGACTTTCGTTCTACACTTATGGAAATTGAGACCCAGGTAAAGTAAGTGCCTTGTTTAATACTGCCTATGCTAGATAGGAGAATCACAGTTGGAATTCAGCTCTCCTGATTCCAGGGCCAGTATTCCTGTAAATTATACTCTGACGGCATGTGGGGTTATCTCTAGTCATCCTGACCTAAGTCTTGATACTGGACTCAGATGACCCTGAAGGAAGAGTCAGGCTGATGACATTACACAGCACTAACTCACTTAAATCCAATTCATTTGCAAGTCATCACCCACCAGATATCATAGGACCTCTTGAGAGCAATGGACAAACAACAACTACTCTCATTCCAATTGTTCCTAATATATTGAGTCTTTACCAGAATCTCCTTGTGATCTACACAACTGGACATCAGTGTAAAATAAGCACAATACAGGTACTGAGATTTTAGACAGCTGGAAAACAGCTGAAACCTATTATTTTGCTAAATTTACTTCTTGAAGATAAAAGATATTCACAATTGTAAAACATAATACACCAAGTTTAGTACAGATCTGAGGACTACTTATGACAAATAATCTCATGCCTGAAAAAAATTTAGGTAGATTCCAATGAACAGTTTTTCTGCATTTCAAGAATTATTATCAACACTACTATAAAGCAACTTTCACACCACTCAATTCACATAGACACTGGAACAATAAAGAAAAAGACATGTGGGCTTATGAGCGAGAGAGTCAATGAAGCAGGGCATAATGAAGATTCATTTGTGGGCAGTATGATACGTGATACAGTGTAAAAGAAGATGAAGGCGACCGTCACACCTCTGTCAATGACCTATCCTGCATATTCTAAAGTTCACTCTTCTACCTCTCAATGCAACTAGATAATGACATAAATAATAGACATGCTTGCTTGGGATAAATTTTTTTAAAAAAACGAAAAAATTTTCAATTAATGCTTTATTTGTTCAAAAAAAAGCTGTTTTGTGAAAATATATATAAAATCATTTTTGAAACCTGTAGTTCTTAGTTATGCTTTTTTCTCCCTAACTAAAAAATAATAATAATAATAATAATAAATAAAACCTGGGTGGGATAGCAAATAGAGGCAGAGTCAGGAAGACCTGACTTCAAATCTACTCTCAGATACTTAACAGCTGTGTGACTTGGACAAATTATTACCATCTGCCTCGGTTTCCTCACCTGTAAATGGGGATAATAATCACACCTACCTCCCAGGGTTGCTGTGGGTATTAAATAAGTTAATCCTTGTGTGCTTACCACACAACCTGGCACACAGCAAGCTCTTTATAAATATTAGCTAATCTTAGCTATTATTATTCTTGAAACCTGTATTTCTTAGTTTTGATTTTTTTTCTCTAATTAAAAAAAATAATTGAGTTGAATCCAGCTTTTGCAATCCATAATCTATTAAAATCTGAGAAAGTCACAAATTCTTTGGGCCCCAATCTCTTCATTTCTATAAAATAAAGGGTCAGACTAGATGGTCTCTTAGGGCCACTCAACACTAAATCATGTAATCATGAATTTAACTCAAGAAGAAACTAAATTACTCCAATTTTATAAAAACTGCTTTTTTCTTAAGTTCATCCATTGTTTAATGTTCTCAACATATATATTTCAAATTTCTTACAGAATTTGCAAGGAAAATGATACAACACATAAAGATGTTAATGTAAAAAAAAGTTTGATGGAAAAGTAAAATTACTCAAGAATTTCTTTTAGATCAGTATCACCAATAGAACACTAAGATACTACGAAGATTTTTACATATGTAAAATAAAACAATAAGGCAAAATTCCAAAATGTACCAAAAATTCACTAAAATACTTGATGGTATTGTTTAACAAATCTCAGTTTCAGGGGTTAGGAGACCTATAATAAAAAAGTGACATATAATTAACTGAATATATAAAGAAAATTTAAATAGTTATCTCATTAAACCACAAATCATTAGTTTTAACCTGCCTGTAGTAGACAATTTAGGCATGAAATAACAGAGATCAAAAACTATAATTGAGTAGAACTGAAAAAGGAAGACCCAACAAGCAAACATTTGTTTATCACGTTTATTTGAGGTAGCTAAGTCACTGATTAAATAGAATGTTAGATGTGAAGTCAAGAAGACCACAGTTTAAACCCTGTCTCACACACTTGCTAACTGAGTGGACACCCCTTTCCCCCCCCAATCTATTAACCTGTCTAGCCTCAATCTTGTCAAGTGTAAAAAAACCAGGGTAATAATGATACCAACCTCACAGGGTTGCAGTGGGGATCAAAAGAAACTACATGTAAAATGATTTGAAAACTTTAATAAACTTTATCAATGCTAGCTATCATTATTGTTAGTAGTAGTAGTAGTAGTAGTACATGCACTTTCTTTTTTTTTCTTTTTTCTTTGTTTCCCCTTTTTGGAGGGCAATTGGGGTTAAGTGACTTGCCCATAGTCACATGGCTAGTAAATGTGTCAAGTGTCTGAGACCGCACTTGAATTCAGGTCCTCTTGACTTCAGGGCTGGTGCTCTATTCACTGCGCGATCTAGCCGACCTTAGTACATACACTTTAAGTCTCAAATTAAATTAAATTTTTAGTACATTCAATAATATTTCCAAAGAAAAGGGAAATTAAACAATTTTTTAAAAATGGAACTTCAAATCAAGTTGTATATTTATTTACTGCAGATCTGAGATCACAATTTATTTGGTAACAGAAGCACAGAGAAGGGAGTTCAGAAGCCAGCTACTCCAAAATAGAACAATCCTCTCTACACCATCTAACAAGTGGTCATCCTTTGCCTGTGGATTTCAGATAACAAGGAATTTATTACCTCTCAAAGCATACCTTCTACCTTTGGATATGCAGTCTTACTTGTAGAATACTACTCTCTCTGAAATTTCCAACCAGTAAACTTTTATTATACTCTGAGGTCAAGCAGCATAAATCTAATCCTTTTTATTTTTTTGTATGACAATCCTTCAAATAATGAAAACAGCAATCACCTACCCTATTAATAAGCCTTCCATTCTACGGACAAAAATATTCTTAGTTCCTTTAAACAATCCTCATATGGCTTCGTCTCTAGGATCCCGGTTTCATAGCTAATAAGTGGTGAGGACAAGTTCTCTGGTCTCCAAATCCAATATTTTTTCTGCTTTACCACCACTGCCCACCAGACCAGCAAGTATTGAATAAATTGTCTGAATCAGATCATGTTGTGGAAATGAATCAAAAGTATGAAGGAATGGGGCAACTGGGTGGCACAGTGAATAGAGCACAGGCCCTGGAGTCAGGAGGACCTGACTTCAAATCCAGCCTCAGACACTTGACAAGTTTACTATCTAAAACAACAACAAAGGGACATGGCTAGAATCCTTAATGAAGTACATGGTCCTAATGCACTATTGTTCTCAATGATGTTTTGACTAGATATTTAACCAAAAAAATCCAGGAAAAATTAAGGCTAGGACCTATATAGAAGTAGTGAGGGACTGTCACTTATCTGAATATTGCTGGAAATCTCTCTCTGCCCAAAACACAAAGATGAAATTCCTGAATTTGTCTTAATAATAGTTTAATCCTTCAAAAGCAGAGGAACCAATGAATTTCCGTCTGGAGTTGATTCTTACCAACAAGGAAGCTTAAATAGTTAAGTAAATTATCTGAAATGGTAGTAGATTACAACCAGTATAATGTGTAACATTCCATGTTTAAAGTTTAAGATTTAAAGAATTTTAAGAATTTTAAAGAACATGCCAAAAAGATGGAATCAAGGGTGAATCTAAATGGATTTGCATCAACATGAAGTATACCTCTTCATGTGAGACAGGATGACATAGGAGATAGTAAAGTAAAACATCTAAATGATGTGGAGTAGGAATCAAAGCAAGCTTTCACTAAATGGAACAATCTCCCCCCCCCCTTTCCCCCAGTATATAGCTTTGAACATCATTGTCAAGGGGAGGAAGGTGCCGGGGGAAACTTGAAGAAGGATGAAAAGATGTGGAACAGAAACTACGACAAACGGCACTGCCCAGATGCAGCAAAAGCTCAGCAAAGACTACACAATGTAAATAAATGTGCGGTGGGCCCGTTTAGCACAGTTTTGTGTTTTTCTCCAGTGCTGTTGAGATAATATCTAAGATCCCTTCATCTAAGATTTCATTTTCTTCTTCTTTTGCCAAGTGTTAAGAAACTTTGGTAGAAATACATTAAAATTAAAACTAATTTTAAATATACGTACGAAATTATCACAACTTAGTATAAGCTTAAAATATATCTGCCCCATAAACTAAAAGAAAGACTAATTAGTGAAGAAGAAAGCTGTCATAATCTTAGCTTAATAGTTATATAAGTCATTTATGTAGTTCTTAAGGTTTACAAAACATTTTACATTTTACAAAGCATTAATTTGATTTTCCTAACAACTATGTGAAATTAACTTATTTTGGTTTAGACTGAAGCTTTAATGTCACTAACAGAAAGAACACCTGTGGAGAAAACTTTCTTGATCAATGCTCTGAAATTTAAGAGACAGCATCCTTGGGAGTACAGAGAGGATTGTACAGCCAGGATTCTCTGAGGCAGGACTCAAAGCCAAGACTTACTAAGTCCTCTAAGGTCAATTATTCATTATGTCACTGCGACACATTAGGAGATAGTATAGATATTGCAATTTTGCACTGGAGAATTAGATGGCACAGAAGATGGCGTTGGGCCTGGAGGCAGGAAGATCTGAGTTCAAATTCGGCCACCAATATTTACTAGCTGTGTGACCCTAGGCAAGTCACTTAACCATGTTTGTCTCAGTTTCATAGACTATAAAACGAGCTGGAGAAATAGCAAATCACTAGAGTATCCTTGCCAAGAAAACGCCAAATAGGGTCACAAAGAGTTAGACAGGACTGAAACAACTGAACAACAAAATAGAGATTACCATTTTACATATAAAGTAACTACAGAGGAGAATGCTTTAATTATTTATTGATAGTCACATGGACATTAAATATCAAAAGCAACATTTGAACCTAGATTCCCCTATCTCCAACTCCAACACTCTTTCCTCTACATCATGCTACTACTTTTTACAAAGCTATACGCTAGTACCTAAAGTCAAAAGTTAATAGATATCTTTAAAATCAGAACAATGGGATATGTCATACAATAGTGTTGTTCCCATAATCAAAGTGAAATATTTGTTAAGACTGGGCTTAAAATAATCATTTGTAGAACAACCAAATTAAATAACATTGATGTTTTAAAGCCTATAATGCCTCAGGAATAATTGCATGTATCTTGAGGGAACTCATTAAATTCTTGCTTTGGGCTGGCAGGGCACAAAAAATTTCCCCCACTTTTTGTTAACTGTTTTAAAGGATCTCATAGTCTTAACTTTAAGAACGGAAATTAACATCTACTAACAGACAAGGTTAGGTTCAATTTAGATTTAATTTGCTTTAAGCACATTAAAACAAATTAGCTACATGATTTTAGAATCAGATGATTTTTATATGTCAGGAAAATTCATCTATTAAAGTTGGCTGAGAATTGGGCTACGAGCTCCATTACTGGAATTTAAATTAGTTAAAATCACTTCAACAAGTATTAGTACGCACCTAAGCATCAGGCACTAGAGTAGGCGGTGGGGGGGTAACGACAAACTAAAAAAGCCCTATCATTCCACAAGCTAAGGCTATAGGACTAAATTGGACACCATCAATACAATTTCTTTGAAAATTTTTCTAGCGTACTACTTAGAAACAGCAAGCCTATCAAAGGATTCTGGAGGGAAATACAGGAAAAAAAAAAAAAAGAAAGTCATATAATTTATATACAAAGACAATTCTGGGTTCTATGCTTTTAAATTTCCAGAGTTTCAGGGGCTTTTAAAAAGTGTGTGTGTAGGGGCGGCTAGGTGGCGCAGTGAATAGAGCACCGGTCCTGAAGTCAGGAGTACCTGAGTTCAAATTCGGCCTCAGACACTTAACACAAAAACTAGCCGTGTGACCTTGGGCAAGTCACTTAACCCCAACTGCCCTCCAAAAAGCAAAAAATAAATAAATAAATAAAGTGTGTGTGTGTATGTGTGTATGTGAAAGCTATCAAATGCAAATGTCACCCAAAATAACTCACCATTCCCTTCACTTACTCTACTTACACTCTTGTGTGCAGAGACTATTCGGCTGGTCAAAGGAATTCAATCCTAAAACTAGGTCAAAATGAATTTGCATCAATGTATTGTTCCTAAAAATGTAATGACAATTTATACAAAAAGAATTCCTTAACGCCAATGATAGCTAAGTGTAAATGCTCCACACATCATGGAAGAATAAGTCCTTCAAAATGGAAAGTCATATTATTAACTAGTTTTATAAAACAATAATAGACTAGACAGGAGGGATATGCCTACAATTCAGAAGCACTATTATAGCACAAGTAAGCAGTCAGTGATATATTTTTTTTAAGTCCTCTGGTGGAATAAATCAATTTTCAGGAAAGAAAAAAGTAGTCTGCAAAATGTGCCAGAGTGATTCATCTTCATGTGAGTAAAATGAAGACCAAGTAATTTTTTTTTTAATCTAGGGACTGATTTTTCTTCTCAGATTTAAGGATATATTTCTCTTAAATAACACTAGAATAGAACAAGGTGGTCTAGTATACCAAATAAATCTGGTCATTTAAAATTTGGAGTCATATGCTATATCTTTACATGGTTAGTGTTAGAGAACTGACATAGAATCTTTAAGAATGTGGTATGTGCTTAACCTGTGCATTATTTAGTACACATTCTAGTCGATTCTAAAGCAAATCGTAGAAATGGAGGGGGTTGGTACCAAAATATTTTCATAGAACAAAGTAAACTAGGATTTGACCTAGTTTCAATAAATGTAGTGACAGTTCTTAATCCTCCTGAATTTCAATTACCATTGCTAACTGTTAACTCAACCTTAGTACTGAACTTAAGTTCAGCTATCTCTGTACTCATCACACAACTTGTTACCTGGCTTCAATCACCTTGCTAATGAATTCAAAATGTATCACTGGACATAAAATCTGCTTGAAGCTTTCTCCAAATATGCAAGATTCTGAGCACACATGGTGGAACTGTCCATGTTACCCAAAAGCTCTTGTTACGTTTGGTATAAGCTACATAATATCTTACAGCTGGTAGCAGTCTATAGTTTGGAAAATTCTATTTTATACATCATCTCACTGTATCACCACAACAATAAATAAACTACAAACAAGGGGCATTACTAACTGTATTTTACCAGAGCTGAACCTAGGAATGAGAGGTTGACAAGCACTTAACGTGCTAGTACATAAGTAAAACTGGTATTAGAACTCAGTACTCCTTCAAAGTTCCATGATTTTTGTGTACTCGTCAAGATGTTTCCCATTAATGACTTTATAAATGAAGATGATTGTTTCCCTAAAAGGAGCAAACCTTTCCTTAAACTCAAGCCTAAAATTTAGAAAGGCAAGACCACATAAAAACAAAATGGTGGCACATTAAAAAAAAAAAGTCACTATTTATCCAGCTAGGGTTTGCGTGTTGGGGTGGTCTTGTAGTTTCGTGGAAAAAAAGCAAACAATGCTGTGTGATTATTAACTTATTTAAGATTTCCTGATCAGCTTTGTATTTCAATGCAACGTAACATTTGTGCTTTAAATTTGGTGTCCTGGAAACATAACTCTTATGGAACTCATTGTATATTAATATAAGACAAACTCCTCTTTCAGATATGAGATTTTCCATTTCCTTATCTCAAAAAGAAGGCTGATTCTATGTTGCAACCAAATTTGGAAGAATTAGTTCCGAGCAATGCTGGTTACAAAGATATATTTGATTTTTGGTACTCTTTGTTCATGATTTTTTTTTTTTAAATGATCTCACCCAGAAACTATCATCACAACAAAAAAGACATTAGAACTGAGGAAGGTTGGTTACTCATGATCAATTTTCTTCTAACTCAGTTTCAGGGCCTATTTTCATCTCTTACATGCAGCACAGTATAGTACTGTACCTGGAGACTAGCACTTCCTGTAACTCCATGTTTTTAAAAATTCTTTGTAATATTCACTGTAATATTTGATGAAATCTATATGCCAGTTCTTTCTGGCAATTTCTCAGTCATCTGGAATGTATTCTATTTCTAGCTTTAAAACACAAATAATGCTATTGTAAACATTTTTGTACATGTGGATTTTTTTTGCTATTCACAACTATCTTGCAAAATAGCCCCATAGAATGTCTAGATTAAAGAACACAAACAGTTTAATAATTTTTCTTGCATAATTCCAAACTGCTTTCCAAAACTGGTTGAAACAACACTATTTCTACCAACAGTAAATTAAAATACATTTTCCCCAAAACTCTTCCATTAATTACTTTTCCCAATTTTTAGTTTCTTTACTCCTTTAATGGCTTTCAAGTAAAGTGTAAAGTTGATTAAAGTCTGCATTTTTCTGATTATTAGTGATTTTAAACATTTTTTTTTCAGAAATGCATTCTACGGTAATGTCCTAGAAAACAAAAAAATTACTAAGAAAAAAATCTGATTGTATTTTAACTGCCAAGATATGCCTTATTAAGATGTACACGTTAGCACTGAGTTGGCTGTTTGGACACAGGTATCTGACTCACCAAATCTAAGATCAGAATTTATAATAAAGAAGAACATTAATGAGATGGAGATGGAATGGAATGTATCCCTAAATTATTTAAACAGACTAAAGAAAATAAAAACCAGTAAAGAGTTAACAGAAACAACATGAACAAATATAACAATTTCATCTACAACTTAAGCCAATGAAAATAAACTGCCAACTGAATTCGAGAACCTAGAGAGTACCTTCATCAACAAATATGACTTTCTTGACAAATGGAGAGATACGGCTGCTAAAGGCAACACCAGATCATCTGTAAAATTTTTCAAGAACAGATGACAGGCAATCATGACCAGTAGTATCTCATGAAGCAGCGAGAAATAGTGAAGGGTAACATCAGTCTAAAGAAAGCTTGGCAAGAGAGTCACTTAATCAAGGTCACACAAGGGTGAAAAAGAGAAAAAAGACTGAAAAAACCTTTTAAACAAACTGTCTTTTCTATCATGGAAACATTTGGTTACTAACATCATAGTCCCTGGTGTGTTTATAAAGAGAGGAAATAGAAATGAGACCAAAGAAAATAAAGATAGGAAAAGCATTCAGCTTGGATCAAGTATATATACAATTGTTGGGGGGGGGGGCGGCTAGGTGGCAAAGTGAATAGAGCACTGGCCCTGGAGTCAGGAGGACCTAAGTTCAAATCCAGCCTCAGACACTTAACACAAAAACTAGCTGTGTGACCTTGGGAAAGTCACTTAACCCCAACTGCCCTATGCTCCCCCTCCAAAAAAAGGGCAAAAGAAAAATTAAAAAAAAAATTACAATTGTTTGGGCATGAGGGATCAATATTCAAGAAGAAATGGGAAAAAAAAATCTTGAACCTTATTAATGCAAAAAAAAAAAAAAAAAGGCCACCTAGAGAATATAAATGCCTATTGACCTATGTGATTATTCTGCCATGGATATAAAACCTTAATGAAGGTGACTCAGATGTGAATTGAAGGTAGACTGGAGGAGGGAAAAAGCAGGATTTCACAAGAGATATTCAACAATGAACAGTAAGATCCAAGTGTGTTCATGGTGTGTTGATTATGAAAAATCATGACTCAGGATAACAAAATTCTGCCTTACAAACTATATTACACGGCCTCCTAAAGATACTAAAATAATGAAAGGTCCCTAGGAAGATATAAAATAACTCCATTCAATAACTCTGCTCAACAGCCCTCTGATAATAAACATCAAGTGAGATACAAAACAAGGATATGTACATGCATCAAGAGTATTCACCATAGTGATGGAAAAGACCAAGAGCAAAGCCCTGTACAAGCCCTATGGATAGTGACATCCTTTATATACTCCTTGTTTATTGATGACATTGTTTTGCATGTATTAAAGCCCTAAGCCGTTCAAAAACTTGTGGGAGGAGATCTCTAAGCACTCAAAGGAGTTTGGTCTGTCCATTCACACAGGAAAGACAACAGAGGTATCTTTTTCTAGAATTCTACATGAATCTAAGTGGACAACCTACAGAAAAGGGGTACACTGTTCCCTTGAGATGTTCCAAGAAAGTGAAAAGGACTCTACTACTGGACAGATCCCTTGTGATAAACTTTTGAGAAGAGATAGATACAAGTCAAACAGAGCAAGGAAGCATGGATGGGCTGCAATCTTTATCAATGGAAAGAGCACCTCATACCACAGGATCACCTATCCATTGGAATATTTGAGTACTGGTCCAGTATACCTTTTGCCTTTTGAGAGATGCTTTTATCTTAGTTTTTGATAAACTATCAAATTAAATTAAATGTTGGTGTCAAATGCTAAAAGTTGTGTATGTCAGTCCTAGATCAGAGATAAGGTTTTCAAATCCATTTTTTCTTCTGAGTCTAGCTGCTCACTGGTCTAGATTTCAGCTTCTTTGTACTTCTTTACTTTGGAAATAGTGACAGCTGTTGCCTCATACTAGTATTAGGCTATCTCTCCGGTTTCTCGTGATCTTTCCAGTATCATTGTCAGTGATAGAGTAATGACATCTTCTAGATCCTTTAGGACTAGAGAATGTAGCTCAACTGGGCCAAGTGACTTGAATCCTTCAAGGGCAAGTAGGAGTTATTTATTTCCTAACTGCCCTTAAGCAACAACTCCCTATTAGCCTCTTTGATCCTATCTTTTCTGCTCCAAGGGTTATTCACTCTCCCTTGCAACAGAAAAAGAGAAGAAAATAAGAGTTAATAGTTCTGCCCTTTCTCTGTCCTCAATTATGAACAACACATCCCTTCACTCAGGAAGTGATCCCATCCATTCTTTGATGCTTTTCTTTTCCTTAAGATGGTTTTCAATGTCTTCTTTATTTTCAAAAATCCTTCAGTTCTCTTCTGTAGTCATGCTTATAAAATGGCTAGAGTAAAATGATTAAATTCACTCTAGAATTAAGCATATACTTCTTTTTTAATAACAAAGTCAAGATTAACATGGTAAAAAGCCACCCTAAAGATCCCTTACAGACTCCCATCGGCCTAGAGCTTTTGTCTTTTCACACCAGCCCAGTTGCTTCAGACAATCACTCAGTCACTCATCAAGCATTTATGAAGCTCGAAAGGGGCCAGGCATCATACTGAACACTTCAAACCAAAAAGCCTTGGCCTTATCCCAGTCAGTTTCATCTACTGATAATATAAATGAAAATATATTATGGAGAGAAAAAAATAATTTCACCCCAAGAAATAATAGCTAATCATCTAATTTAGGGTCAGTATATATGATAATCCAAGAAAAGACTTCATGTCACTGTGTGCTTTTTTTAAAGAAAAACTCAATCTAACCGATTATAATATAAGCTCATAGTTCAATATCTCACAGGGAATTTCCTATTTTCAATTCAGCAGGATTCTGATGTAGGTAAACACAGAAAATGAAACAAAATGCTAATTTTGACATGAGTCAGTGAAATTCCAAAACAACTAAATCTATGAGTATATATATTAGCTTTTAACTAGAACAGAGTTCATACCTTGCTCTTTGTATCTCTGATTGCACTAATGCTGGGCAAAGGGCAGATATTCACATACTAACTGGCAGTATTTTAAAAGACAGCAATTAAAAAAAACCTCCCAATATCTAATGATCATGAGGTGGACATTACATTATATAAATATAAGATACATTCTTATTCAAATATTTCAACAAACTCAAACTATTTCATACAACTAAATTTTTCAAGTTCATCGAGACAAATGAAAATTATTATGTATAAAGATAAGGAACTGCAAGACACCTTCCTAAAATATTTTTAATCCTTTTTAAAAAAGGAAATAAAAAGCTATTATATATCTATTTGGCCAGCAGGCTTAGGTAAAGATATTATGTCCTACTACATAAGTATATCATTTATCTGATTAAAATCAATTCTGTATTTAAAAAAACCCTCCATACAGTTGAACAAATGTGAGTGTCTTCAATGAAAAGTATCTGATTATAAGCCATCTACAGAGTAATTTCTCAAAGAACATTTACAGTGAAACTTAAACTGTAGCTAAGCTATTCATAGCTTTTTCATTCAACAACAATTCAACTAACTCCCTTCATTTTTATACCACGATGAACCTGTCATATGAACAATTCTTCATGGCACTTTTGTGACTCTCCAAGGAATTCACCTCTTTTTTGCTCCCTTTTGCTCTCTCCCGTTCGATTCTACTTTTCTTTGTTCTTTTGCTGTGCACAGATCTTATAGCTGTCACACTCTGCTTAGCAGAACCAAGCTACACCAAACACTCAGGATAGGAGAGCAAGCCCCAAAGCACCCGTTGACAATATTACCCAGGAACTTCCTGAAGCTGAGCAGTCAAGATGAGGACATGGAAGCATGGCTCCCGCTGCTCTCCTTAACGACGTCTTTCACTTCATTTCAATGATTTTCACAGGCTTGGATTGTAATTATGATTAAGGTATGCCTTACAATAGCTGCAATGACAACTTCAGGTTTACCCTTGTAGCATTTGTCTGGAGAGGGTTGGAATGGTTAGTACTGGTTTACATGTGGCATGTCTGCATTCACATGTTCAGTGGCACCAAAATGAGAGAAATGAAAAATAAATAAATAAACACGCAGAGAACCAAACACAGGAACCCTGCAATATCTTTCCAGGTGGCCCCTTTCACATATCATTACTTTGGCATCATCTATGCTTCCAGTATGTCAGGTGAATTCATTAAACATGATACATTTAAACAACCACGTCATAAGTGTGGAGCCAATACCAATGATTTCACTCACATTTCAACAACTGGTGACTTACACTAACATTTTTCAAGCAAAGGAATAAAAACACTATAAACGAAATGCTCACACAGTCAACTGTTTGCATTAAAGGCCCTGAATCAAGATAACCAAAATATAAAAACATTAGCCAAAACAATCCCCGCCATAAAACAGCCTCTGCCCCTCCAAAATTTAACTGACAAGCAGGCTGAATCCTGAAAAAGATAATATTGCAACTCTTAATAGTCAGTTGACTGACTGGTGATCTGAATGAACTTACATTCCATTTTAGTTAAGATGAGCTTTTAATGGTCATGTAACATCTGTTTTATGTTATTTGAGAGACACAAAATTCTACCCGTGTGACGGAATGCTTGATGCTCACGCCTTCTAAGAAGCACTACTCTGTTTCAGTCCCCAGAGCAGCTCTGTCTGAGGCTCAACACGCTTCCCTGCTCTACAGGCCAAAGACTGTAATTTTTATATGTAACATATCTATACTTCTGCTATAACCACAAGTATACTTAATATTCTCAGCTACATTTATTTTTTGGAACTTCCTATAAATTCTCAACCCACCTACCAATATTTTTTTAAACTGTTAAACCTGAATGAATTATTTCAATTTTATAGTTTTTCAACACATGCTATTTCTACATCACCACCATATTCCCGCCTCCCACCAACAGCAGTCCTCTTCCAAATAAGTCTCAAGATGGAAAACTGAAGGAAATTTATTTTAAACTATTTTTTCCTTCTTAACAAAGGAGTTCAAATTCTTTACCCAGTAACATTAAAAAAAAAAAAACCCACGGTCCACTACTTATAATTCCCAAAGGAACAGGGAGTTCAGGGAAGAGATGGGAATACTAAAATTTGTTTAGAGAACTGCAGACCATTTAAAAAGTTGTGAAAATGTGGCTATAAATTAAGCTTCATTCCACTATATTGTTTTTCTTTTGTTGGTCAACTCTAACAGTACTTCTTCAACATACATGATATCTGGAATTATACCAAATTTAAATAACTGTTCAAAAGATGGTTTTTCTATTTCTTGGATTTAAATCAATATTTATTTGAGAAAATTTTCTTGAGTAAAGAGAATAACTATACTGGACTGATTGTTTTATGTTTACCACATTCATTTGGTCTTAACGTAATTGCCATATTTTGTTCATTGTAAAATCATCGAGACAAGCATTTTCAATGCACATCATTGTAAGTGATTCTAAATTAGCCTTCAGTCTATTTCCTTTACTTCACTCAAAAAAATCCAAACTACACAGGTTTTTTAAACCACTGGTATTTTTTACTTTTTGCCAATTCGTGCATGTGTGTGTGTGTATGTGTGTGTGTGTGTGTGAAAAACTTTCATTTGGATAGTTCTTTGTTATCCTTTGTGCTTGAAAAGAACCAAAATGACATCATTATGTGGAGATCAAGACATCTGACTGTTCCTGACTGTGGCTGATCAGACCGGTATGAATGCAGAAGGTTCTATCACAGGTCAGGCACAAATAGTGCACACGAGCTTTTGGGAAGGACATATCTCCAAATTTGCTCATCTCGTGTTTCTTTTGAGCTTCTGTAATGGTAAGGGAATTTGGAGATGCCCCTGTATTGGTTTGGTTTTGGGGTTGAGTGTTAAAACCCAGAGCTTGTGAATCCCACTTGTGGGAGGGACTTGTTGATGTGAAGAGAGAGGGCAGAACTGAGAGGAGCCATGAATTGGGAGAGAGGCCCAGGCCAAGAGAAGGCCTTAAGGACTTTTGGGAGAGCAGTATCCAGTATCGTGGAGCCTGAGCTGCTGAGAGAAAGACTGCTGAGAGCCCATTGGAGCTGCCCAGGACTTTTGAGAACTGCCACCTGGAGCTGCCAAGAACTGGGGAAGCATGGCTGTGATGCCGGTATTTTGTCTGTTTTGATGTTGTTTTGCCAGATTCACCTGATGGTGAAGGACAGTGCTGCTGTTGTAGAGGTCCTGGAACCTGGCTGTTGGTTCAGAAGCCCTAAAGGAGGATTTCCTTGTGGTACCCTCGTGGAAATCCTGGAAGGGGGCCTTGCTGATGTTTTCAGGGGGTCTGGGACTGTTCTACAGGCAGAGAATGACTTGATGAGGACACTGGCTATGGCTTTGTTGAGCCTTGTCTCCCCAGGAACTGAGACTGCTGAGGACTTGCCTCCAGTGAGGATGAAAGAAGGACCTTTCCTTGAGTTTTCAGTGCTGAGATGGTATCTTAACCTTGTTGTGGCTAAGGGTGGTTGGCTTTTTGCCCTCTCCTGTTCCCTTTTGGTGTTAATGGATGGTATTATAATTACTTTGTGTCCAAGGGTGGGACACCTTTGGCCTTTTTGTGCTCTGTGATTGACCAAATGAATGTGCTTTGTTTATGACTGGAAACTGTTCTCCATTTGAGAAGAGACTTTGACTGACTAAATGAATGTACTGTCTAGGGGTGGAGTAGTACCTGGATTGAATTGAGAACTTACTTGCTAAATGAATGAATTATGCTGTATTTTTATTTTCTCTGTTCTGTGAATGTTTGCTGAACAAATGGGGTTTGCTATGCTGGTAATTTGAACCCTGGAAGTGGCCTCTGCTTGTCATTACAGCTACTACAATTCTGCTTTGCTAGTATTTTTGCACATCGCTTTCTCTGATGCCGGCACACCATATTGGGAAGTCCTACGCCAGTATCTCCCATGACTCACAATTCCAAAGTTCTTCAGACAGACCTTGACAGTGCCCTTGTATCTCTTCTTCTCACATCCACATGTGTGCTTATTTTGTATTAACTGTCTTTAAATAGGCTTTTAGTCAAATGTACATTTGGCATTCAAACAATACAAGCAGCAGAGTTTGAATCTTGGAAGATCCATTCAAGAATGATCTTCAAAATCATCCTAAGGTAATTCAAATGTAAGCGATTCAGTTTCTTGGCATGTCACTAGGATACTGTTCAAGTTTCACAAGCATACAACAATAAGGAAGCACAATACCTCTGTAGTACTTTCAGTTTGGGAGCAGTCTAATACTTCTTCTCTCTCAAACTTTCTTTGGAGTGTCCCACACACAGTGAATCAACAACACCATCCACGTGCACTGGATAACATACTGCCGCAGTTCTGTGAACTTATCCACAGCATTCAAAATTTTCTCCACTTCTTTAACTGATGATTCCACATATGGATGACGCAGTGCTAGAGGAGAACCTGTTTTCTTGGTGTTAACTGTCAGGCCAAAATTGGCACAAGTGGCACAGGATCAATTATACTCTGTTGTATCTCAGCCTCTGAGGATGCCTTGAGTGTACAATCATCTGCAAACAATAAGTGTTGCACCAATTCTCCCATCACTTCAGTCTTGGCGTGTAATCTTTTCAAGTTGAATAATTTACCATAAGTGAGGTAGCTGTCCTCAATGCCATTTTCATTCTTGTTGAAGGCATCTGACAACATTGCTGAAACCATCATCCTAAAACAGCATGGGAGCAAGCACATAGTTCTGCTTCACTCCACTGGTGACTAGGAAAACACAAGAACAAGGGGCAATCTCATTGTCAGGAGTCTAATCATTCACTCCTTTTTAGGAGGCATACATAAGTTTACTGGCTAGATAAGTTTTTGATTGTGAAACCTGTTTGCTTTATGACACTCACTATCACTGTGACCACTCCAGAAAAACATGTATCCGGCTCTGACTTTGGTAAGTTGGTCTTCATTTGCCAGCCTTGTTGCACTCAAGGCTGGTATTTGGATGTGAAGCCTACTGAGTTCTCTTGTAAAGAGAGCTGTTCATCTTTTAGGTCTACTGGATTTCACATTGTCCATAAGCATGTGATGTTCCATGTATGAATGTTGAGTAGAATCATTTTTGAAGGGGCAGGATCCTGACCTTCCATAGTAAGCAATGCAGGGTTAAGTTAGGTGAAAAATACAATAGGAGATCTTTTTTAGTTCCTTTCTCACACCAGAAGATAAGCAGTGTGGTTGTGGTCCTAAAAAAAAGGATTCTCAACCACCCAGGGGGCTGCCAAATTATCCAGCTATTTCAGACCAGTGAGAAGAAAATCCTGTGGCTTGGGCTGCCTACTTGCAAAGTTGTAACTATAGCTCCCAGTGTATCTGTACCTGATGCATCAGGATGATGCCGCCACAGGACTCTGAAGTAATTAAAAATGTAAAGTAGTATGGATGATGTCTTCTGACTCACACATAATCTGGGTTTAAGCAATGCTGAGTTGCACAAAGTCATCAGCATTACTCTCTCATCCAGAGACATAAGAATCCAGTGTCAAGACAAAGGTCAAGATGACTTACAATGGTCCACAGAATGTGGCAGATGATCTTGGTGTCTTCAATGTCTAAACCAAGCTCTAAGCACTCCATAGTACCCGATTCTGTCGCTTTCATGGCCACTGGAACAAATTGTTCTTATCAGCCCATTCCATCAGGCCACATGCCTGGATGTAGATCCCTACCTAACTCACTGAGGGGTGTGAGACTCCTTGGTTACCCTCAACCTGGTTTAGCCTGTTTGTCAAAATGACATGGTTCCTGCACATACTACAGTTTCTTGGAGCCACAGGTAGGAGGGTGAATCAGGTGGGCATCAAAGGTGGAAAGAAGCCCTGAAAAGGCCTTGGCAATCTTCACATTACTGGCACCAGTCTTCCATGAACACACCAAAACTCTTCAAAGAATCCAGGACTGATAGATTTAGATGCTATCCAAAAACCTTTTTCCTTGCTCTTCCCAACAATAACATAGTTCTTTGTTCTATGTTACTATAAAAAAGGTTTTAAGGGAAATAAAGCCTATATTTATTTTGTAAATAAATGAGATGTCATATTATGCTAATGTCTTTCACAACTATAATTCCATAATATATCTGCACTTGAGATCACTGCCACTACCACATTAATTAACATAAAACCAGATTAATAGGTGGAAACTTAGTAATCACATGGGATATAACAATGTTTTTATGTTACCAAAATAATTACTAAAAAGGAAAATACAATGCATGATAAATAACAAAAGAATGCAAACAATTACAAGTTAAATATATAGAAACAAATGCAAAGTCTTCTCTTGGAACTCCATATCAACCTTATTTGCTGTGTTTTAAGAAGACACAACTAAATTGCTCTAGGTCTGCTACTTTAGCTGAAGTATAGCTTTTAAATAATCACTTATCATTCTATTTAGTTAACACTTTTTAAAAACTCATCAGTAAACAATTTCTCCAAAGTTAATAAACAAAAATAAATTATGTCTCAAGAAGGTCTACTTGTGTTTTAATGGAGGTTCAAGTTTATAATGATGATATACATTTGGGAGCATTAAATAAAAATTCCTACAGCTTTCAACCATGAACTGAGAACACTACAAGGTAAGTGGAAGTAAGGGAGAAGAGGACAAGGAAAAATATAAAGTTGTAATATGGATTTTTAAAAGGGGGGGGGAAATGGCAGAAAGTTATGGTTCAAAACAAAGGATATACCCTAGTGCTTATTCCTGAGTCACATAAACTAGCAGAATAAAGAAATACTCTATCTCCATAGGTCATCTAGCCAAACTTCCAACCCAGTTTAGGAATCCACAATATCTCTTAGAAATCATGATGGTTTTGCTTAAATATTTCTGCAATGATGACTGAGGGTGATGAATGTATCCAAAAACAAAGCATTTCACTTCCGATGGTTCTATCACGTAATTTCTTCTTATATTTAACAAAAATCAATATTCCTTGATCTATTGATATTCCCTGTGATGTTTTAACATATAAGTTTCTAATCCTTACAGTCTCCTTAAGTTAGAAGATAGGCATCATGTTGTCCCCTCCCCACTCTGACATCTAACTATAAATGGACTATATGTTTATTTATTCTGGGTCATAATTCTATTATCCAGACAGCAGAGTAGAGTAGATATGGAAGGGACCAGGAGTCAGAACACTTAGGTGGAAATTCTGCCTCTGACACCTTCTGGCTGCCAGTAGAACCCTTGGATATTCATTTAAATTATTCAGCATTCTAGGAAAACCTCTAAGACTATAGCTTATATAACAGCTGTTCATCTGATTTGATAAAGGAGTTTCCTCATCTGGAGTTCTACAAAGCAGTAAAATGACAAAAAAGTAAACAAAAAAATCCCATACTGCAGTTAGGAGAACTATGTAAGGACCTATGGGAGGTGGAGAATTCCAGAAATAAAGAGGCTGCTAAGATATTCTAGCAAGTCCTTGAGCACTATGCTATGGATGGCAGGCTCAACTCCAAGAAATTGTTACAATACTGGAATACTTTTTTTGGTCTCCCTGCTGAATCTCTCCCTGGTTTTAGTCACCATGTTAGAGCTGCAGTCTCTCACTGAAAGATCCCTCTGCCCTCTCCTACCATTGGTGAGTTCTTCCTAGAACTTTCATTTTGAGGAAACACATAAGCTAGCCATCAATCACTCTTTGCCTGGTCTAGTTACTGACTCTTTGGACTTCAATAGCATACCAGGCACAGATACCTTCCTCTCCGTTATGCATCATCTTCCCTAATTAGTATGTAATCAACCTGAGGACAGGGACTGTCATTCTTTTTACTTCCATTTGTATTTCCAGTGCTTAGCACAGTGCCTGTCATATAATTTTTTAATGAAGGCTTGTTGACCAATCTTAAATGAATAAAGGACATCTTCTGAGGACAGATAAGACTTTATATAATACTGTATTAATAAGGAACCCTAAAATTCTTCTGAGGGTAAACCTAAGACAGTCATAATCAAATCACTTTTGTAGGTAGGAAAATCAAAATGCCTGAACCACAACTAGTTCACTCATAGCTATGATTATTTCTGAATATGCAAAATATCAGAAATATTTTTATGTATTTGTCATAAGCATTTTCCCCAATGTGCTGAATTTTTAAAGAGACTTATTAATAAACACTGTTCAAATAATCAAGGGGAAGTTTAACACTAATACATATGTCCATCTTATATGAGTATGGTATATTTAAGATGCCAACCGAGAATTTGGAACTCAAAATTTTAATAAAAATGTTTAAAAAGACAAATGAAAAATTAGGTAAAATCAACAGCAATGTATGTAAGTACAGTAGAAATAAAATATGAAACAAAGAATATGAAAGGTAAAATTAAAATATTATTTTTCTTAGAATTGAGGAAAAAAACTTTCAGTCTTTTAAAGGAACTCTGCTAATCATAAAGAGGTTGCAACACTTCACTTTTCAACAAAATTTTACTGCTTTTCCACAGAAAAGAGTAATGATCATGTTCCCAGGAAACTTCAAAAAAAAAACAATAAGGTTATAAAGTATCTGAAATATTGCTTCATTACAATGTAGAAAAAGGTAGAACAAGATATGGTTGTAACACCATTAATTAAACAAAAATGCAATTATATTCAATAAAGACTAATTTCTATTCATTTAAAATGCTGGCAGCTTGAAGAAAAGTGAGTTTAATGAAGAGACAATTAAAAGGTAGATGGAAACTTTTGAAGAGATTTTTTAAAAAGTAAGTTTTACATCTTTTTGTTTTTTACATCACCGTAATTCCCCTTTCTCCTTCCCTTTCAGAGAGGCATCCCATTTTTAAAGGGGAGGGGTGGGAATCAGTACATAGAAAAAATTTTGGAAATAATGTACAATCTAAAGCTCTTACCTCTTATGGATCTCACCTCTGAAAAAGGGGTGAAATGAGAACCTTCTGCTAATACTCTTTTCTGCCATGCTTGCCCTTTGTAATTCTGGAACACTGACTTCTGTGATCATTCTTTTCATTTACCTCTTTGTTTTCACTGTGGATACTGTTTTCTTAGCTCTGCAATAGTTCATGTAGATGTTTCTATTCATCACATCTGCAATTTCTTATTGCACAAAAGTATACTAATACATTCGTGTAGCACAAATTGCTTAAATATTTCTGAATTGAAGGGCATCTACTTATGCTGTTATGAATATTTTGGTGTATGTATATAGACTTTTTTCTTATCAATTCCCTCTTTGAGGAAAAGCCTAGAAATGGAATCTCTGGGTTTAAGGAAATGAAGATTATAGGCCCATTATCTGCAGAATTCCAAACTGCTTCCCAAACTGGTTGAACTGACAGTTCCACCAAAAATACAATGGTTTACCTATCTTCTTACAACCCCTCTAAGCATGAACTCTTCCCATTTTTTGTTATCTTTGCCAATTTGAAGGGTGTGAAGTAAACTTCAGGCTTGTCTTAATTTACATTTATCTTATTAGAGACATGTAGCATTCTTTCATATGGTTATTAACAGTTTATAATTCTACTAGGGAACTTTTTGTTCATATCCTTTGATCAATCTTTTAAGGGATGCCTTTTGGTCATATCTATATCTATATATGTATGTATGCATAAATAATGTATATTGTTAAGTATCTATGTATGCATGCATTAATACATGCATGTTAACTGTTTATATATCTTGGATATTAAATCATTATCATAGCAAATTGATTTTTAAAAAACTTTCCCATTCAGTTGTTTCCCTTCTTATCCCAGGCACATTATTCAGAAGTTATTCCCTTTAATAAAAGGATTTGTTCTGTAAAACTCTGTTCTCTGAAGTTTGGATTCAGTCAAAGGGCTGCACTTAAGAAAGACCACATGTGGCCTTGAGGCTGCAGGTTCCCTATCCCTACCCTTGCATCTAATGCACAACGTCTGATCACAAGCAAGTCACTTAACCTTGTACTATCTCAGCAATTTCAACATTCTAAGATATAAGATAAACCGCCAGGCTATAGCAGTGGAGAGAATTTCCATATAGGAATTCTTAAAACTAATGGCTACATGGAATAAAAACACAGATCATAAAGCCATAATACTAGAATTGTAAAGAATGTCAGAGTCATCATGTACAAATCCTTTCATTTCTCTTCGTTAATCTGCTACATATTTCTTGTTCCTTCAAATTAATTTTGTTGTTTTACTGATTTATGCAAAGAATTCCTTTGACAGCTTGATTGGTGTAAGTTAACTTTGATAGTATTAGCAAAGCCCCAAAATGAGCAGTGAATACTTCAGTTATTTAAGAAATTCTTTAAAGAATAAATTGAAATGCATCTATTGAAATTTGTAGACTGAATCCCCAAATATATTATGAATTTTGTAGGTATTCTGAAAAGGGCTTCCTGTTTTATATTATTATCACTGCTATTATCTGCCATTACTATAAAGAAAGACTGCTGTTTCTGAGGAGTTATTTTGTAACCTACAACTTTGCTAAAGCTATTGACTCAACATGTTTCATTGCTAATTCACAAGGATTTTCTAAGTAAGCTATCATGTCATCAACAAAAAAGAGATAGCTTTATCTCCTCTTTGCTAATCTTGATAGCTTTCTCTTTCTTGTCTTTTTTTAATTGTCAGCACTGCCATAACAATATTCAACGAGAGTATGTATCCTTACTTCTACACTCATTACTGATTGTAAAAATTTCTAGTGTTAGTTCCATAATTCAATGTAATATACATAGAGCTAAACAAAAAGGCTGGGAGAGAGGGTTTGCATCACCGTCTATATATTCTTTGTAATATCACCCTCTATATATAATAAACTTCAGTTATTCATTATGAAATAAGTAGCAGTAGAGAAAGAGAACTAAACTGAATGGTCCAGAATCTCCTCTCTGACACTAACTAGCTGTATGAACACAGGAGGACTACTTAATTATTCTCAGTTTTCTAATGGTGTACAACAGAAAACAATAACCTTTAAATCAAGGTAGCCACGTAAAGATAGCTGAGATTGAAATCCATGCTCATTTTCAATAGATGCCATGGATCTTTATACTATACCACACAGCCATCTCCTTTACTTTTTCTACTTGTAAGTGAAAAACAAAATGTTTTTTTATTACTGTGAATTTTAATTAAAGAACAACTTACTGAAAAAATAGCAAATGAAAAAAAAAAGAAAAAAAGAACAAATAGCAAATGAAACAACATTTGCCTGGCAAAGCATTTAAATTTCATTTTGCTATCATATGCTACCAACCTAAAAATAAGTAGCACATATATTGACCTTGTAAACTGAACTCTCTGTGGCAAACATACAGGAATGATTAGCCATTTCCTTCTCTGACTCATTTTACCAAGGAGAAAATTGAGGCAAACAGGATTAAATGACTTGGCCCAGGTCACATCCCTTTTAAATGTCTGAGGACAGATTTGAACTCAGGAAGATGAGTCTTCCTTACTCCAGGCAAGGAACCAATATACAATTTATCACCATTAACCAAGATATGGAATTAGAAAGGAAGTGTTCTTTCAATATATTTACTGTACTTTCCTTTTCTTCAATTAACACTCATTTTGGTCCAATTCTGTGAAACCCTCTCTCTACTGAGAATAAGCAAAGTAAAAGAAAATCTTTATATCAAATATGGATAGTCAAGCAAAACAAGTTTTATTGGCCGTGAAAAAATGTCTAATTTTGCAACTTAAGTTCATCACCTTTTAGGCAGGAGATAGATATAATTCTTCTTCTTTGTTTTACTATTTTCTTATCAAGTACCTTGAGATTCCTGATATTTTCTTAATTCAAAAAAAATTCATTTAACAAAATTCTACAAAAAAAAAATCCTTGGGTAGCTTGATTGGTATGGTAGTGAATAAGCAAAGTTAACTTAGACAGTATTGTGCTTTTTATTAAATTGGATCTGCCTTTCCATGAACAATGAATATTTCTCTCATTATTACAGTCTATATTTCCACGAAGAATGTGCTGCAATTGAAAATAATAACAGTTGACATTTATGCAGTATTTTAAAGCTTACAAAGTGCTTTATGTGTTATCTCATTGTGAGGTGCATTCAAGTGCCAGTATTTCTCGATAAATTCAAGCCATTTTATACATTCATGGCTAAAAAAAAAAGGAAGCAGCCTATATCTTACTACTTGCTTTTGTTGATATTATTATACAAAAAGGCTAATGATTCATGTGGGTTTACTTTCTATCCTGCAACTTGGCTGAAATTACTTTTTCAAATAATTTTTTAGTTGACTCTATGGTTCTCTAAATAAACCATCCCATCACTGGCAAAAATTATTAATTTCGTTTCTTCTTTGCCTGTGTTTATTCTCTCAATTGCTTTTTCCTGTATTATTTCTACAGTTACCATTTCTAGCACTGTATCAAAGAGTAGTGGTGATAATAAATACCCTTTCTTGTGCCTAATCTTCTTGGACAGGCCTCTAATTTATCCCCATTACATAAAATGCTAGCTTGGAGTTTTAGATATAAATTCTACTTATTGAATTAATGAAAAGTCAGTTTATTCCTATGTTTTCTACTGTTTCTGCAACTACTGCTGTAATCACATGATTTTAACTGTTCTTTTTTATTAATATGACCTAGTATTTCTCTAGTTTTCTCAATCTTCAATAAATTTTGAATTCCTAGGCAAAATCAGACCTGGTCACAGTGTTCTTTTTTTATAATTTGTTGGAAGTGCTTTACTAATATTTCATTTAATATTCATTAGGAATAAGTCTATTTTTCTTTGTTCAGATTCTGATTTAGATATAAAGATCCTATTTGTATTGAAGGAGGTATATGAGAAAAAAAAATATATATATATTTCTATTTTTTTACAAAGAGCTTATGATATAATAGAATTTCTCTGAAAGTTTATCTGTCTGGTCCTGTGAGTTTTTTCCCCCTTTGGGAGTTAATTTATGAATGAGATATTTTTCTTTTTCTGAGACTGGATTACATAGCTTTTCTATTTCTTGTTCTGTTCATCTAGATATTTCTAGGTAAAATGTCTACTTCACTTAGGTTGTTGGTTTTACTGAAATAAAATGAAAACAATTTTTAATAATTCTGTTGATATTATTTATTGTGAATTCTTTTTTTTTTTTTTTGGTATTAGGGAATTTGGCTTTCTTCTTTTTAAAATCCAAACAAGCTAATTGCTTTTTCTTAAAACCCTCCTAATTTTGCCTAATAATTCAAAGGGATTTTTTTTTGCTTTCAATTTTAATAGTATCTTTGATGTTCAGATTTTCTATTTTATTGTTTTGGGGTTTTGGGGGGTAATTTTGTGGGTTTTCTAGGTTTTTTTTAAACTTATATGTCCAATTTATTGATCTGCTTTTTTCTCTTTTGCTGAAGAAAGTTTTTAGTACAATGAACTTTCCGTTAAGGACCACCTTGACTGCATTCCAAAAATGTTGGCATATTTGCTCGTTGTCATTTTCTCTGATGAAATTATCTATTGGTTCTACAATTTGTCCTTTAACCTATCAATTCTTCTTCTTCTTCTTTTTTATCCTTCTGGAGGGCAATTCAGGCTAAGTGACTTGCCCAAAATCAGATGGCTAGTTAAGTGTGTCAAGTGTCTGAGGTCAAATTTGAACTCAGGTCCTCCTGACTCCAGGGCCAGTGCTCAATTCACTGTGCCACCTAGCTACCTACAACCCATTAATTCTTTTTTTTTTTTTTTAATTCTTTTGCTTTTTGCTGGGCTTGGGAGTAACAGGAGGAGAGAGATGAGGAGGAGGTAGAAAGATTTCATAAATAAATGGATATCTGGGGTAAGTGTAAGTGAAGAGTGAGGAATGTGAGCTTTAATGACCAGAAGAATGGAAGGGCCTTACATTGAAAGGAAAATCTGGGAAAGGCGTGGGTCTTGGGGAAAATAGAATGACCATTTTCAACAAGCTGAATTTGAGGTACTACAGTGGATCTAAATGGACATGCACAACATGTTGTGGGTGTTGGGTCTGTGGGTCAATTCAGGAGCTCTCTTTCCCTCCCTTTGTTGTTCCTCAAAAAGGGATCCTGAGTATTTAGAAAAAGAAAGGCTGATCACTATGGCCTGATTCATCAAAAAAAAAAAATGGATCTGAAATGGATCTTATTTCTAACAGCTAGATTTTGGCAATGCATTTGGCAAGATCTCTCACTAAACTGTTCCTGACAAAATGATGGACTACGGGCAGGATGTAAAACTGAAAGCATTCTGAACTGGTTAACTCGCCACACACAAAGAAAAGTAATTAATAAGCTAGACTGGAGGGAGTTCTAGTTCAGGGCACTATCCTTGGCCCAGAACTTAGCCCAAACAGCATCTTCTTCAAATGTACGGAACACACCAAGTGGGCAAGAAAAGTTCATATATCATATGAAGAAACTGTAGACTTGATATCATATGATTAAATGTAAAATCCTACATTCTGGTTTAGAAAATCAATGATACAAGTATAGGAAATGATTTATGACAATATGTACTGATATTTGCACCTTCATCTCTTCCATCCAAATATTTAAGCATAAAAAGGAAAAATGTAACTGAAGCCTTTCAGTATTTACTCTTACATTCATAAATTATATAAACTTCAGGGAGAAACCAGAAATGGAGCAGTCTATTTTAGCCTTCATTTTCTGAAACTGGTGTTGTTTAAAACTACTCATTAATTTTAAAATTTGTACTAACAGGCACCTTAAAAATATTACACTCTGTTTAATGACAGGAAGATAGGATGTAAACTCTGTGCTGCATCCCCATCTGTCACATACTGCTCTGATATTTATAAATATAGTTGTGCTGTTGACATTTCTACAACTCCTCCAGGTGTGAGCCATTAGAACAGATAATTCTCTTTGATCATTCTAGTGTTACTTCTTTTTAGATCTAAGAAGATTTGGTCTGTTCCTAGGTTCCCAGAACAACACCTAGTAAAAAAAAGACTTTTTTAGCTCCTAACTAGTTTTTCTAAGATCACTTCAAAAGATAACCAGGTGTAAATGTTAATGTTTTTTTAAATAAAGAATTTCAACATAGGAAGTAAAAAGTGATGGAATAGTTTTTAAAAGAATATATAGTAAGCTCTTGAAATTTTAAAAATTTTACTTGTTTAGAAAACAGACTGAAGTTAGATGTCATAAATTATTTATGCTCTATCATATTCACAATTCTCTTCACTTTCATTCAACAAATTTCCTGCTGTCCTAAAATAATCTTTTTTTATCAGCTCTTCTGAAGCAAAATTTATTTTTGTGTTAAAAAAAAAAAGTTTATGAGACAATTCTCAAACTACATACTTGTACTACCCTGCCACTCCATCAGGAAGGAGAAATCAAGGAGGAAAAAAAAAAGCTTTCAAAGATGCTATATGAAAACCAGCACTATGATGGTATATTGGCTGCAAATAATTTATGCACAATCCAATAAAAAGAAACCAATGGAAAACTTCATAATAGAAGCTGAAGAAGACTGCCTTGTTTAATGGTTTAGTATGCCAAAATGGAGGAGCATGTGATGGGCTGGAGAAAAAAACAAACAAACAAACAAACAAAAAACAAGAACTAAGTCAGGCTATGTCTAAAGTAGGAAAAAAAAATTTGAGCATTAAAGTACTAGCTTATGAGAGCTTATATAAATGATGAATTAAATCAATTTGTTCAGACTAGATACATGGTCAAGGAAGTAAGTCTTTAATAGGAAAGAAGTTCATTTTCATCAAATAAAGAGAAATGGAGAGAAGAAAATGTAATTTCTACAAATTCTAGCTTCTCGAAATTATTTGCACTACAGTTCTAAAAGAAGTATAATCTTATCCCCAACGCCTTTTTTTCAAGTCAGCAGAAGAAATACTCTCTACTATACAGAAATTATTTCAGACATGACAAAATATTTATTCTATTATTTAAGACAGTCACAGGTACTGGTACAGGAAATGAGAAACAGGCTAGAATTGCTAGAATAGCAATAAATCAATCAATAAGCATTTATTAGGCGCTTATGTGTAAGGCACTGTGCTAAGCCCTGGATTTAAAAAAGCAAAAACAAAAGCACTCTCTGTCCTCCTGGAGTTCACATTCTAAGTTCTATAGTTCAAATGGTGGTAATAACATGCATACATTAATGTACAGAAGATACACACAGAAAAAATGGAAAGAAACTACCTGAGAAGGGAATTCAGTAGCACTTGCTAGGGGAGGAGACCAGGAAAAACTTCCCTAAGGAGATGGGACATTAGAAGAGCAAAGGATGGTAACTAAGGAAAATATTTCAAGCCTGGGGAAAAATCAGTTCAAAGGCACACAAGACGGATATGTACCATCTTATGTGAGGAACAGCAAACAGACTAGTGTGGCATGAACATAATGCGTGTGTTATTAGTAATTTGTGTTAAAAGAACGAAAAGATTTCTTATTGTTGTTCGAGTTCTGTTCAACTCTTTGTGACCCCATTTGGAGTTTTCTTGGCAAAGATATTAGAATGGTTTGCCATTTCCTTCTCCAGCTCATTTTACAGATGAGAAACTGAGGTAAATAGGGTTAAATGACTTGTACAGGGTAACACAGTTAAGTGTCCAAGTCAAATCTGAACTCAAGCCTTCCTGACTCCAGGCCCACTCTGCCACATAGGTGATCTCAAAAAAAATAAATGAATAAAATTTAAAAATCAGATTATGAAGAAATCTATAATAGAAATATGTTTACCATTTTTTGATTAAGAAAGGCTCAGGAAGTTCTTTTGAAACTTTTGCATAGCTATACACAATTTACATAAGTAATGTGAGAATAGAGTTGGGAGCTTTGCAAGTATCGAATACTTAAAACATAAATTACAAAGAAACGTAAAAGCAAGAACACAATGTAAAACTTCCCCTTTCCCCCAGATATCAGGTAGTCAGACTAATAACAGACATTACCCATTTGGAAACCAGCCTTAAATCAGAAAGAAAAGGCTAAAAAATGGTTGTGTTCCAGGTCATTTGGTGAAAAACAGGAAGTCACCTGATGAGCACAGAACAAAAAAAATTTCAGTAAGATTAGTGATTTGTTAAGCCTAGGTCTCTCTTTTCCTGAAAAAGTCTCTAGTGTCATTGTCTCTTAAGCTACAACCAGAGAATCAATTTTGTATAATGGATGGAAAGTAGGTGTCAGTGTAAAGAAGGTCTGACTTCAAGGATAGCCTTGCACATATTGGCTATGTGATACTGAACAAGTTGCCCTAGGCAACTAAGATTACAAACTTAATAACATCTGTGGCTTTGTATTGGAGGAGGGAGCTTACTCAACAGGAATTACTTACACCAATGAAATCACTGGTCCAAACCGAAAAAATAAATATGAAAAATAATCACTAAAGAATATAAAGGAAGCAACAATTCTCTTCTAAAAGAAGCTGCTATAAAGACCAAAAGGCATAGAGAAGTCAGCTGATCATAGAGGAAGAAACGAATGGACAGTGAAGCACACCAGGGTTATGAATGAAGAGACTTGGGTTAACAGCCATGGGATCTGAGGCACGCCATTGATCTTCTTGGAATCTCAGTTCCCTCACATGTTAAATGGCGATAATACCACTTGTCTTGACTGTCAAGTTCAAATGACAAAATGTATCTGATAAGCCTTTGAAAATGGTAAATCAACACAAATGTAAGGTATAATCATTAATATTATACTGTAGACACTTGTAATTGCTTGTGAGAATCCCTACATGGTGACATATGATAATAATTTATATTAATGATGATAATGCTGAATCAACAAATAAAAGACATTCACTACAACATAATCAATTTATCACAGGACTGAACAAAGTAATATGCTATTAAAAGTGTATGAATCATTTATCTTACTGTAAGATCAATTATAACAAAATTATGGTTATATTTGTTCAGCTAATTCAATTTAAGAAGCTTTAGTTAAGCCTTTACCATTAACAAGGTACTTGGGATACAAAGAAAAAAATCTCAGCCCTCAAGTACCTTATATTCTACTAGGAAGAGATAAGCCAAGCATAAGGAAATACCAAGTACATATCAGATACAAAGTATAAAGTAATTTCAAAAAGGAAAAGACAAATTAAACTTCCTTATCAGTATTCAATGAATCTATAATCATAGAAATGATAACTGGTTCCAAAAAGTATAACCATAAGCCTCTAAAAGTAAAATTTGGTTATTTAAGAAATAAAAATTAATTGAACATACTTGAAATTCCTTATATGCTGGTTACACTTGACCCTGGGCAGAAATTGTGCTACAAAATGTCTGTATATGATTAAGAAGAAATTATCAATTATTTAACGGTTTAATATATTTATTAATGTATTTGTTGCATGAGAAATATTTGTTTGCATTGCACACAGACTATTTAGCGAGCCTCAAAGAACAACAAAATCAGTACATTTTCTGGAGAGAGTTGTCAATTTTCTACCTGCTGATTATATTATTTTTAAATAAAATTATCTTGGTTGCATCTTGCAAAATGATAAAGATTATTGACCTAATAAGCATGTCCAATTTCACAAGAAATATGTCTCAATTATGATTCTAACACATATTCTTTCCAATAGATATCCAAATGTGTTTGTACATAAAGACACACACGAACATACGTGTATGTTTATAATTCCTTTGCTTCAGAGCAATGTTGGTGGGCACTTTCTTTGATAAAGGCTCTGAGACTATTAAATCTAGCAACACAGGAAGACATAACGCATCTGAGCTGTCAAACTGAGTTAGTGCCCCCTAAGTGCCTCTGTTGGTTGCTGCCTAGAGGAAATGACAAAAGAGCTAATAAAGAATTTAAAGACCTCTATACTGTTTTAAAAGGGGTGGAGAGAGAAAGCAGTGGACCTTTGGGCAAATGAATAGGTAAGAGATTTCACTAGAAAATAACAGGTAAGTGACAATTACTCAAAGTTTGTAAAAATCCACAGAATTATTTTTAGTGATTCCTGTCAAAACACAAATGCAAATAGTAGCTCTGTCACTGAGAAAAGCAATGGCTCAAGCGTAGCAAAGTAATAAGCAAACTAGCACTTTCTTATTTCATAATACAGGAAAAAGATATGGATTGATCAAAACCAAAAAATAAAACACAAAATTATAAACATCCCCAACCAATTTCTTACATCAGTCTTGTTACTCCAAATGTGTGAATTACATGAATACAACAAAAGAAGAACCATCCTCTGAGAGAAATTTTTAGCTTCCCTTTAATTCACTCACATATAAGTGACCAGAAATTAGAACAAAGAACTGTAAATGGCAGGAGTAAACAAGTTATCCAAAGAAAGCTCTCTCTATATAAGCAGAGAACAAACAGAACTTATATTAAGTTAAAGGGTTATAAGATGTTTAAAACATTTAAAAGGCACTTTTGCCTATATCACCACCAAATCATAACTCACTGATAACAAACATTGAGGTAAGAGGCTACTGGATGGACTAAACCTAATTATTTTTCACACTCCCATATTCTTTATTTTTAGGAGGCCATTAAAAATAATAGGGCTATACCTTTTGGGGGTAACTGGAATCCATATCAATTATATGTATAAGGAATGAGAATATTAACATTTCCTTTACCAAAATTATTTCAGGGGATGCAATTTGATATAAAATAATAAAACTTATTTGAACTGCTATATTTAAAAAAGAATCCACATTTTATTTTGTTTTAAAAAATTAAATTGATAATAGCTTGTTACAAAATTTAGGTTTTGCATATTTTGGTAGAATCCTTACAATTATCTTAATATCTAATTTAAATATTTGAAGAAAAATTGTGCATTTTTTTATGGTTTTACATATATTTATAAATCTGCATCAAATGGTGGCCTTCTCTAGCATGGAGTGAGAAGGGATAAGGGAAGACAGTATGGAACTTAAAATGTAACAAAAAAAAATTAAGTAAAAAATCCAAACATTCTAAATGGGAATTCTTTTATTAACTGTTTTAGAAGGAAAGCTGCTATAGCTACTCTTTAGATAATTTTAGTTCTGACCAGTTGAACCAAAACCTCCTGCTCCAGGTTCAGTGTCACCTAAGCCTTGGACTTCTTCAAGTTCTGGATAAAAAACCCGTTCACAAACCAACTGCGCAATTCGGTCACCTTTTTTCACTTCAAATGTTTCTTTGCCAAAGTTAAATAGTACAACACTCTGTAATCTTCATCTATGACACCACCTCCCACATCTATGAAATGTTTTGCAGCCAAGCCAGAACATGGAGCAACTCTACCATAACATCCACGAGGAAGAGAGATCTGAATGTCTGTTTTCACAAGGGCTTTCTCCATGGCTGGTATTGTATAATCATAGGCACTGTACAGGTCATAACCCACAGCCCGCGCCGACCCCTTGGAGGGGGCCGTGGCGTGCTCCGAGAGCCGGGCGAAGCGGAGGCGCACAGGGCTCTCCTCATCATGCCGCTCAGGCCGGGCCCGTTTGCTGGGGGAGACGGCCGGGGCAGTTTCGGAGCAGGGCATGACTGCAGAGATAGAGAACAGGTGGAGAGACGCGCGCAGCAAGGCAAATCAATGACTCAGTCCCGTGGCCAACTAGGAAAAATTGTGCATTTTGAGAAGGAAATGAAAAAAAAAACTTTCCCTTAATAGAATAAATGCTCCTTTTTCTTCTTCCCTTACTTTTACTCTCCGTACTTTAAAACAGCAACTATTGTTGCCATCAGAGGATTCTCTGAACAGAACACACACAGTAAATTTGTCAGATAAAAGAGTTAATGAAAGGAGGCCCAGAAGCTGTTTTCCCCTCTCCCTCATACTCTTCCCCCCCCTCCCCCCTGGTCTGTTTACTGTCTCCATAGGCCAGGATACTATTGTACCTAAATATACAAAAGTCTGGGAAGAAAGATGCAAATTCAATTACATGTGAAGTAAGCTCCAGACTGCACCTAAACCAGGAAGGTATAAGACCCAAACCTAAGCAGGAAGGGGGGGAAAAAATCCTACATCTAAAAATATCAATGCTGAATTCACACAATCCTTTCCTTCTTCATTTCTTGTTGTCTTTCATAAACAAATCCCTATACAATCTTTTTCAAAGCACATTTTTGGAAAAATAACTCAGGCCTGAAAATCAAAACTCTTTTAGGAAATCTAGATATTAATTTGGATAAGATGCACTTCTACATTGGATGTCACAATATTAGATAACTTTTTTTTAGTAAAAAAAAGTAAAAGGCAAACTGAGTTACAACAGAAATGTTAGTAATAAATTAAATTTGGGTGGCTAGGTGGTGCAGTGAATAGAGCATAGGCCCTGGAGTCAGGAGGACCTGAGTTCAAATGTGACCTCAGACACTTAACACTTACTAGTCTTGTGACCTTGGGCAAGTCACTTAACCCCAATTGCCCTGCCTTTACCCCCTTCCAAAAAAGCAAAATAAATAAATTAGAAGACATTAATTTTTATTAAAATTTACATTTAAAATGATGTGCTTCACAATTTGCAAAGTATTACAGATACACTATCAGATCTGATCCTTAAAACCACTTTGCCAGTTAAGTCAGAGAAAAGATAAAACTGTTTCATAAACTGTGAAGGTGTGCTATATCATAATAGTTTAGGAAACCAAGGCCAGAAAAAATAAAGGACTCGGTCAATATCTAAATTCAAATGCAAGTCTCTTGAACCATACAACGCAGCATGATACATTTTTATGTCTCATTACAAAATCTCTCAGACTAGCAAATTATCAAATATAGGGCACACTCACATTTAAGTAAACAAAAAATGTTATTCTTTTCCTACAAAATGGGGAAACAATAGAAGCTAAATTACTTGGGCTACATACATAGTAAGTTAATGGTGAAGATAGGACAGAGCTTGAAATCCACCAGACTCTGAGTCTGTTATTTCTAATACACCAGATTCCTTTTGACACTATTTAGAAAGACAGAATGTTTATTTCATAACTGTACTCTAATGTGCATAAATCTTATTTTAAACCAATCATCAAAAATTAATTTAGAAAATTCATACATAACCAATTACACATACACACAAATACGCAATCTTCAAAATGAGTACATTCAACTTATGACGTGTATGAAGAAGACAACTACTGCAGGAGCCTGGAAAGGAAGATGAATTTCAATAATCAGGTGAAGAGAAGTTTTTCTTACTACAGAAGAGGAGAAAATAGAGAATTATTTCCCAGAGGATGAGATTATAGAAGGAAAGTTGTTCCTGTCCACCTTCCTAGTTTTCCAGATGGAAATGAAAGCCACAACTTCTTACATTTCTAAATAACAATGGCCAAGAGAGCTTTACTGCTATCCTGACAGGCAACAGGTGTGAAAGCTATCTCACTCCAAAATGCCTCACCAACCCAGGAACCTGTCCAATCTTAAGGATCTTTCAAGAATCTAGATCACATTCCTACCTTTCTACACAAATCTCAATAACCTGATTCAACTATCTCTTGTCAAGCAAGAGTCCCTGGCTTGGCCACATGCTTTAGCCTATATTCTATAGAGGGAATTGCCAGCTTGAGAACAATTATTTCAAAATTTGGCTGAGAAACAGTTTGAAAATCAGAATGGGTTTTTCACATTTAGAAACAATTAACAGCGGTGAAGAACCAAATCAGTGCATAAAATCCAATTTCATCCATAATGTGATTAAATTGTGGCACTAGAAATTATTAGCTTGAATTTGAGGAACTGGAGATCAAGACGGGCAGGAGAAGAAAGGTGGTACAGGTCTTTCTTGGGTACAGGATAAGCCTAAGATAAAATCCTGACACTGTTAAAATTTGGCTTTGGTAAATTTTCATGAGGGCCTTCTGCTGAGATCTTAGTAAAGGCAGCACTGTGGCCTTCCTAACGCTGGCATGTGACCCCTTATGTGAACATATAAGGAGCAAGCTCCAAAATTACCTATCTCCTTTCCCTATCCCCCAACAAACACAATTTCTCATTTCCTCTATGCAAAATCACTAGCAGAGTTGACAACAAACATAAAAGAATAAAAAAGAAACCTGTAGCATTAAAAAAATTAAATTCAACAAGCAATTATTAAGCATATAAAATATATTGTAGTCAGTGTTGGGGACAAAAATATAAAAAATTACCTAGTCCCCATGCTTGACAAGTTTATATTCTCCTGGTATGCTTATTAAAACAAATAACATTTCAAGTAATGAAGGAAAACAAAGTGAAAGATTTCTGGGACTCTGGTGTTGATGAGGTGTAAGCTCCCGGCAAAGGCCACCAGAAAGGGGAAACCGATGAGGTTGTGGGAAATTGCCTGGCAGACGCCTCTGCAAAGAATGCTGCCCGCCAGTTGGTTGTACTGGCTGTTAATACCACAGCTCCCTGATGCCTTCACACCCTCCTACAGCCCTTGCTAAGGAAAGGGGATACTCTCTTTCATCCTCTGGGTGGTTTCAAACATCCTCAGGACAACTTCTTATCCCAGAGGAAAGTCAGTGGAAGCTTCTTTTCGGCTTACACACCTGGGGAAGAATGCCCTCTGGTCTCTGATAAAACCCATTTTTACTGGCAGTAAGTTAGGGGAAACCATCAGGCAAGTATGTCGGGCCTGCCCAACTTGTGCTCAGGTGAATCCTAAAGGGACAGTCAAACCTCCCCCCCTTTTAAAACCCGTTCAGAGGAGGGGTACCTACCCAGGTGAAGACTGGCAGATAGACTTTACACATATGCCCCCATGTAGGGGATTCAGATTTCTTTTGGTTTTTGTTGATACCTTTACTAATTGGGTAGAAGATTTCCATTGCAGAACTGAAAAGGCTCAGGAGGTATCAAAGTTCCTATTAAAGGAAATTATACCTCGTTTTGGCTTGCCTGTCTCCTTACAGAGTGACAACGGCCCAGCTTTTATTTCTCAGATAAACCAGGAAGTGGCAAAGACACTTAAAATTAATTACCATCTCCACTCAGCCTGGAATCCAAAATCCTCTGGTAAAGTAGAGAAAATGAATCATACCCTTAAGCAGGTCCTTACTAAGCTATGCAT
>CM053598.1:42855113-42887463 GCA_028646575.1 Pseudocheirus occidentalis | reverse complement strand
TTGAACTGGCCTCGCTCACCATTGTCTATGGTCTCCAGGTAGCCTCCAGCAACTTCCCATACTGGAGTCTGACCTCATCTGACTCCTTCTGAAGACCCTCCCCAATCTCCTCCTCTGGACCACCCCTAGATTCCTCCCACAACCTTACTGTATATAGAATCCCATCTTCCCTCCACGTGTGTGAGTGTGTGAGAGCGCCATGAGATAGCTTAGTAGAGACTTTGCTCGGTGAGAGCGCCATGGAATAGCTTGGCACAGACTTGCTCTATGAGAGCACCTTTAAATGGCCTAGCACCCCATGGGGCGAACTTTAACTTTCAATAAACTTTACTTTTTCCTTGGCTGAGAAGACTTGAGTGGAATTCTTTCAGCAGGACCCGGCATGTTGGTATTTTGGGGTCTCAGGCAGTCCTAACCATCTTTGGGCTCCTCTTCAGTGTGAGTACCTGGCTTGATAGGGAATTAGCAACAACAAGAACTATGTCCAAATATTGGGGCCAAAAAAATTCTAATAGAGAATCAAGGTACCCTGCGGGTATGCATTCCCTAAATGCATTCACAAAAGAATTTAGACACTAGTTAGAGGACACAATTAATAAGAAAAGAAAAAAAAAACCCACAGAATTGAGAAATTCCTCTAATAAACCTGGGGCACTCTCCCACCAAAACCTGGTATCTGTTATCAATGGGAAGAATGGACACAAATAGGAATCCTGTATGGAGGAAGTTGTGGCCAGTGCCTCCAAAGGGGCAGAGACACCCACCTCTTCTTAGGGTGTCAATGCACTCACTGACTGCTCTTGCTGAGCCTCTCCCTGTGAAGCTCGGAATCTGGCTATGTGGCTCCTCAATAACTATTTCCGTTCTCATCTGGGCGTATCCCTCTGCTGGTCTCATCCCTACTGCTTGTCATTACTCAATGAAAACAGCTTCTAGGATGCATTTCTTCAGGATCATTCCTCTTACCTCCAATCTTTTAAGGTACTAGTAACTAGGAAGCCTCTCTCTGACAGGGATATCCAATCTCTTACCAACACCTGCAGACTTCACCTTTCCAACATCTCTGAAATATGCCCCTTTTTCTCCTCAGTAACCACCATCCCTTCACTGCAGTAGAGACTCTCATCACCTCAAACCTAGTCTACTGGTATAGCCTACTTGTGGTCTGCCTGCCTGAATTCTCCCTACTCCAATCCATCCCCCATTCAGCCACCAAAGTGATTTTCCAACAAGTCCAATCATGTTACTCCACTACTCAATAGATTCGAGTGGCTTCCTAATGCCATGAGGAGCAAATATAAAAATCCTCTGCTTAGTATTCAAAGCCTTTCATGACCTCACTCCATGCTACCTTGCCAATCTTCTATAATCTTACTCTCCAACACATTCTATTCCATCCGGTGACACTAGGCTCCTGGCTAATATATTTGGGTTAGTACAAAAAAAAGGGGAAGGCAAGGTCTATGTTACTCATATTCAAGTCTTGGCAACTAAACAGAAAGTAAGTTCAGTTTTAGACATATTTAAGCATATGATGTCTAGGAGATATCTAGTTTAAGATGTCTAATAGGACACTGACAATGCAAGACTAAAGGTCAGAAGATTAGTTAAGGGTAGAAAAATAAATCTGATAATCATCTGCATAAATATGAGAATTGAGTCCACGGGAGCCAATAAGATCAACAAGTGAAGCAGTATAAACAGAAGTGGGGATGGCGATGAAACCTTGGAGTATACCTACAGTTAATTGGCAGGACCTAAGTGAGGATCCGGCAGTCAGGTAAGTAGAAGGAAGGCCAGGAAAGAGAAGAGAGTGACTGACAAAGTCGCAGGCTACACAGAGGTCAAAAAGGATGAAAAAAGTTCTTGGCTTTGGTGCAATATTTTGGCCACTGAAGAAAATCTTCCTTATCTCCTTGCACTTAGGAAAAAAACAAGGTACATTTTAGTCCACTGGGACATCATTTTCAAGGAGGAGAAAAGTAAATTTTTGGTTATCTGATCATTAACATTACTAAAATTCTTCTAAAAGTGAAGCTTATAGTGAGAACTACAATAAAGGGATTCTAGACAGCCAATATGGCTATAGAAATAAGTACATTCTCAGAGCGGCTAGGTGGCACAGTGAATAGAGCACCGGCCCTGGAGTCAGGAGTACTTGAGTTCAAATCCAGCCTCAGACACCACACACACACACACACACACACACACACACACACACACACCCCTAGCCATGTGATCTTGGGCAAGTCACAACCCCAACTGCCCTCCAAAAAAAAAAATCATTAAGCACATTCTCAAAACGAAGATATAGTTACCATCTATCCAGATATTTCTTATTTCTAAAGTTCAACTACCTAACACACAGTAGATAATCCAGAAACAGGCCATATCACAGAGTTTCAAAAACAAAATTCATAAATTATCTTCGAAAGCTCATGAAGTCATTTCATATATAATAGCCTCTTTGAGTCTAATAGCTCTTAATCTGGGCACAACTCTAACAAGCTTATTCAGTAGACTTCCAAGCTAACAGAAGATTAAAAAGAGTTAAAGGGAGGTAGGAATGATAATGAAGGTTAAACAGAGGGATAGTGAAAGAGTCAATAAAGAGGTGACCAAGACAAACTGACATCAAAGAAATAGAAGGAAAAAGCTGAAAGAGCGGGCACAAAATCTAAAGCTGGCAAAGCTGCCTGAGGAGACTGGGTGTGGAGACAAATAATCTAATACATCTCATGAGCCAGTAAAGTCAGAATTGTGTTACAAAGTCCTACAATAAGTGACAGTCCAAAGATTCTAAGACAACATGAAAGTAAAAATAATGTTCAATGTATACTGTTTGAGAACTCAAGGAAGAAGAGACTATATTGTAGAATATTTCCATCAAAATATGACAACTAGGTGGAGTTGTGAACTGATTCAACCATTCTGGAGAGCAATCTGGAACTATGCCCAAAGGGCTATAAAACTGTGAAAGTGCCCTTTGACCCAGCAATACCACCACTAGGTCTATATCCCAAAGAGATTATAAAAAAGCAAAAAGGACCCACACATACAAAAACATTTACAGGAGCTCTTTTTGTGGTGACAAAGAATTGGAAACTGAGGGGAAGTCCATCAGTGGCTAAATAAGCTGTGGCAATTTGAATGTCATGGAATACTACTGTTTCAGAAGAAATGATGAGCAGGCAAATTTCAGAAAAACTTGCAAAGATATAAAAGTTGATACGAAGTGAGATGAGGAGAATCAGAAAACATTGCACACAGTATCAGCAATACTGTGTGATGATCAACTATGAATAACTCAGCTCTTCTCAGCAATACAATAACCCAAGAAAAGTACACAGGACTCAAGAAGGAAAATGTTATCCACATCCAGACAAAGAACTGATGGACTCTGAATGCAGATCCAAGCAGATTCTTTCACTTTTTACTTTTTTCCCCATGATGTGTTTCTTCTTTCGTAACTGTGATTAATATGGATGTAAGTTTTACATGATAGCACACGAATAACTTACATCAAATTGCCTACCATTTTAAGAAGGGAGAGGGGAAAGAGGGAGGGAGAGAAATCTGAAACTCAAAATCTTATAAAAAGGAATACTAAAATTTATCTTCAAATGTAATTGGGGGAAAAATAAAACACTATAATTCAAAAAAATATGACAACTAAAAGAGCTCTTGGGTTTTTTTACAAATAAATGTTTCAATTTCCAAAATTAGCTAAAAAGGAACAGTTTATTCAACAATGATGCCAGATAAGTATATCTATAACATATTTCTAGGTATTTTAATACTTACCAAAGTCTAAGCTTGATAAGAACAAAGAGCTCAAACACAATATTCTGAGTATTCAATACTGTTAGTTACTTAGCCAATAACTATTTATTTATTTATTTTTTGCTTTTTGGAGGGCAGCTGGGGTTAAGTGACTTGCCCAACGTCACACGGCTAGTTTTTTTGTGTGTGTTAAGTGTCTGAGGCCAGATTTGAACTCAGGTCCTCCTGACTCCAGGGCCGGTGCTCTATTCACTGCGCCACCTAGCAGCCCCTCAATAACTATTTATTAAGGGGTTTACTCTCCACTGAGTACTTTGAATATTGATATAAGTTAAAAGAAAAGACACTTCGTTCCCTCAAGGAACTTACAATTTAACTGGGAAAAACAAACAAAGTAAGGGGAGGAGATACCCAGGTGCAGTCTTACAGAGAAGTCCAAAAGCAGACAGAGTAGCTGATGGAAAACAGGGAGAAGACTGACTGGGCTGATCCTCTTTCTTAAATAGCCCTGTCCTCAGTCACAGGGTCCAATCAGAGGAGCAGAGCATACTGATGAAAAGAGCTTATTTGGTTTTTTAATCTTGGAAAATAATGATATTTCCCAACAAAGGTTTAGTACTAATCATTACATGGTTAGCATTTATTCAATGACATGTTTTTGTTTAATCTTATGCAATTCTCAAGGGGAACCAATTAGATAAAAAACTGGATTTTAGCTGAGAAATTAGTCCAAGAAAACAAATATCTGTCAAGAAACAAAACCACCAGGAATTGTAAAGTACTATTCATGACAGTTATCAACTAAGTAGTAACTTTCTCTGTTAAAGTATTTAACCCAATAGAGCATTTCTTCAAAACTGCCCCAAACATAATTTACATTTTCTATTTATATACTAATGGATTACTTAAGATAGTCCAGTGACAAGAAGAAAACATAAAACTTTGCAGGATAGGGATGGAATGTGAGCCGATTTGCCAAAACCTGTAGTTAACAGCTTCCTGAAGGATTTCTGGAGATTTTTATATTGAGCACTTTATAACCAACTTTGTGTTTTAAAAAAAGCTATTAAACATACCTTAAAACTTGAGTTCACTAAGCCAATAGTAGGATGGTATAAAAAATGAATAGAGGTCATTAAAGATATAATTTCAAGAAATATATTCTTTAAACTGAGGCATCTGTATTGAATTTACTCTGAAAAAATTAATATTTCAAAGTGCAAATACTCTGACATTATGAAGCAGAATTACCTTTAGAAGTAAATGGAATGAGTGCAAGGTTCTCTCTAAAATGAATTTTTATTTACTGGATAATTTTATAATTTGGTATTGTATAACAATGGTCAATACTCAGTTTTTAAAAAATTCATGCTAAACATATTATGAAAATATAATAATAAAATGTAAATATGAAATAATGGTCTCTTAAGCACCCAAGATTTTGCTGTAATAGCAGATTAGGATGTTTAAGTAACCTCCAAAATCACACCAATAAAAAGCTTTTTCCATTTGGCCTTAGAGGTTCAAAATATAAGAGAAAATTAACATTCCTCACTGAGATCTTGTTTACTTGTTCATCAGAATACTCAAGATTAGAAAGAATTCATTGCACCGCTTTCCTTCATTACCCAAGTCATTTACTCAAATGACGATAGCATAATAAATTCGGCCAATTCTCTACTGATTAAAAATATGTAATCTGTGATTTTTTTAGGAATTAGATTTCCAAACTGATATTCTTAATCTCTGGTAATTTCAAGTGTCTGACTGATGATATAATACAGTTATGCTAAACTCACAGTGTAACAATAAAAATACAACATGGGATACATTAACTGAGGCACAGTGTGCCTCAAGTAAAAGTCCTTGCTAGACTTTCCTTGGATCAGGTAACTAAAATAGTAAACTTGGTGCTTCTGGGCAGCTGTCCCCTGTGCTTAAAATGATCTCCTCCCTCCCCTGCTCCAATATCAACCTTACTGGCTTCCTTTAAATGCCGATTAAAATCCCAATTTCCACAGGAAGTCTCCCCCAACCTTTCTTAATTCCAATGTCTCCCTTCTGTTAATTATTTTCTGTTTATCCTGTACGTATGAACTTTTCCATGATGACTCAGCTGTGTTTTTATCCATGAAAATCCTTCAGTGCCTAGAACATCTCACTCTGGAATATCACCTCACTTCGCCCTCCCGAGGGTGAATTCCAGCCAGGACTTTCATCTTAGGGATGGGTCCAGATCAACTCATTCCTCTCTCAGCTGTGCTGTCTCTATGGAATTCACCAGCCTGCTCCATTCTAAATACTTTCTACTTCCTCTCTCCCTGATCTTCTTAGTTCCTTTTTCAAAGTGTTGTCTTCCCCCATTAGAACGTAACCTCCTTGACAGCAAAGACTTTCTTTTTTATTGTATTTTATTGTATTTGTAAGCTAGCATTTGGCACATCAGTTATCTACTGACATGCTTCCTAGGGGCCACAATTTAGTGGCAGTTATTAAGTGGGAGAGAGTAAAGAGGAGGATAACTTGGATACTCATGGGCCTTGAGATAGAGCCAGATGAGGATTAGATCATATAACGACAGTTCTGGAGATGAAAAGGACCCCAGAAGGCATCCAATCCAAACTTCTCATATTACAGATGAACTGAAAAAAATTGGAGAGGTTTAGTATAACTGTTTTTAAGCAGTGAAGGGTTATATCACGTCAACAAGGGATTAAGCCCAAAGAGGCAGAAATAGAAACCATGAGAAGAAGCTGCAGAAAGGCAGATTTGAGACTGATACAAGGTGGCAGCTAGGTGGCCCAGTGAATAGAGCACAAGGCTTAGAGTGAGGGAGACCTGAGTTCAAATCCAGCCTCAGACTTTACTAGCTGTCTAACCCCAGGCCAGTCACTCAACCTCTGTCTGTTTCCTCATCTGTAAAAGGGCATAATAATAGTACCTATGGTCAAAATTTGTTGTGAGAATCAAATGAGATAACTGTAAAGCATTTAAGAACAGTATCTGCCACAAAGCAAGCACAATATAAATGTTTGCTGTTACTAATTCAAAAATGCTGCCTAACAGTGTTTAAAAACATAATCGGCTGCCGCCCTTCCATCTCACAAGAGGTATTCAAGTAAATACTAAATAATCAATGATAAAATATTTTCAGAATGGAATTTTGTCCAAGTATTAGTTGGGACTGAATAGCTTCTAAAGTCCCTGTTCAGCTCTGAAAATCAATGGTTCTATATGGTCCCTTAAAGGCTTTGTAGATTTTTCTGGAGGAGAGCACCCAAATGGGTTTACCTAACTGTGAAGATGAAATATCAAGTAGACAAGGTATCAATTCTTAAGAAACAACATGTCAAAACTCAAATTTATTTTAAGAAGTGAAAATTGAGCTTAAATCATCAAGAAAAATGTTATGGGAAAAGCATTAAGGTTTTTTTCTTTAAACTAAAAATCCCAATTAAAAATTTATGGTTCAAGAACCTATTCTGCAATGACAAGATTTATTCCAATGAAAAATGTGATGCAAAAGAGTTAACATTCTTATTTTCATTTGGATTTTTTAAAAAGAATTATTTAAATGATTAACTAACCTGGGCCACTTTAATAGAGTTCTGTGTAGAACCACCAGCATGATAATCCACTTTGAACTTTTTAACAAGTTCTTCAAACCTGTTAAAAAAAAAACACAAAAGAAAAGTTTAGGTTAGGTTCCTTAAATTATCACAGCTGACATCTGGATGAGAAATAAACAAGATCATGTCATGGTGGAAATTGTCTTAATGCTAGTAGACAGGATATTATAAGTGAACATTCTCAGAAAGTTTATCAGACATGGCACATGTTTGACAAAGGCTCATAATAAAATTATAATGGGGATTCAACACAATAAGCAGATTTTCACTTACGCAGATAATCAAAATGCCATAAACATGTGTCATTTGCACATTAATGTACTGCTCATGATGACCCAAAGATATGCAGGGCTGATTTTTGTAGACATCTGACATCTGAGAATAAAGGTTTAGTAAGGATGGAATACTTATTCAAGGCCAAAATTAGGCAGTAAAGGACGACATCAAAAGCTAGAATTATAAACCCCAATTAGTACTCAAGAGCTGCAGCTCTCTCTGATGTTCACCAAGACCACTTCAGAAAATCTTGAAAGGTTAAAACTATTTTCATAATAATATGAAGACATTTAAACTTCTAATGTGTTTAAGTACCCACAGATAAAAAGAACCCAAACTAAACCTCTTTGAGGGAGAAAGGTCTTCAGTATTTTTTAAAAGTGTAAAGGGGACCTGAGACTAAAGTTTGAGAACTATTGTCCTACAGAGAAGAGAAGGATAAGGCTGGGAAAAGTGACACTGGGTACGATGATGAGAAGGTCTTTCATGACCGATTTTAGGAAAGAGCTGTGTTGCCAGGTACCAAGGAGGGAGAGCAAGACAGAAAGAGAGGGCGGGCAAGATTAAGGAGGTTTGTGTATGTTTTTAGTGGTTGATATTTTGAGAATATAAAAAACCTAAATATCATTGTAGGCTAAAGGGAAAGAATAAACAAAGGAAAAATACTGAAAGTATTAGACATAGTTTCTAATGAACAACATCAAACTTCTCAGTAAAAAGAGAAAGCTGTGTGTGGGTAGGGGAGAGTTATGGGCTTAAGGTAAAGGCTTGAAACAGTTGTTATGGATGGGGAAATGGAAAGTCAGGAAGAAATAGAGACTAATAGTGAATACAGAACACACTTTAGCACATACCAGGAAATTTAGCAAATACTCCTTGGTATACAGCTTGCCAAATATCCTTTAGCTAGGATTGCTATAACATAACACTGGCAACTTTATAGGCCACCAAATCATGGAGAAAAAGCCAGCCTCAAAGTCAGAAATACCTGGGGCGGCTAAGTAGCACAGTGAATTGAGCACTGGTCCTGGAGTCAGGAGGAAATGAGTTCAAATTCTACCTCAGACATTTAACACTAGCTGTGTGACCTTGGGCAAGTCACTTACCCTGTCTTTCTACCTCCAAAAAAAGGTCAGAAAGACCTGGGTTGAAGTTCTGTGTCTAATTGTTGGAGTCCGGGTGGCTCACCTGGCCTGTTGGTGCCCAGAATGAGTATGGATCAGAATTAGGAGAAGGAGTTTCTTCATTTGGAGTTTCCTTCACTCAAAAAAATCATGGGTACAGACTAAAAATAAAATAAATCTATACTTTTTGTTATTCCATTGTTTTTCAGTCATGTCCTATTTTTCATTACCCCATTTGGGGTTTTCCTATGGGAAATACTGGAGTGATTTGCCATTTCTGTCTCTAGATCATTTTACAGATGAGGAACCTGAGTCAAACAGGGGTTAAGTGACTTGCCCAGGCTGACACAGCTACTAAATATCTGAGACCAGACTGGAAATCAGAAATGAGAGTCTTCCTGACTCCAGGTTCAGCATTCTACACAGTGAGGCACCTAGCTGCCCCCAAAATCTATATATAGGATAGATTAAAAAAATAAAGTAAAAAAGAGGGTGGGGAAAAATATTTTAACTTTCATCGTTTTTGCCAAAGATTAGACCCCAAAGAATCTCAAGTCCACTAAAATTAATGGTACAGGTTAGATTTTCAACATAAAAAAGCATAGGAAAAAATTCCATAGATAGACATTTATGATATACAAAAAAATAACAAAGATAGAAACAATTCATCTGCTAAATCCACTATTTATTTGACAATGAGCAAACCATATAGTGTGGGAACTCAAGTACCATTGATTCTTCAAGTATTTGGAATCAAATTTCCTCACTGATAAGCCATTCACACAAATTGGGTATAAAGCCCATAAACTCACTTCTAATATTTAAGGTTTGAATATATTTTCGCATAAGTATCAATTCAATATACACAATAAAGTGGCACAGACAAAATTCCTAAAACTGGAGACATTCTTTCATCACTGAAGCCTGAATTACATCTAGAAGCTCACCTTAGTTCTCCTCCTGTTAAAAAACTATGAAGGCCTAACACTCACTAGAGACTTCAAATACATATCTTGTACATATAACAGTAATGGCAATAATCTGAAACAATATTTAACTTGCTAAGTTAACACTATGCTGCTGTTTCTATAAACTCAAAAGGGTTTCCTATTGTCCCATCAAAAGTATCAAAAATGGTGAGAGGCCATTAAATATTTAATTAAATATTATTTCAAAATAATCATTATTCCAGTGACTTGATAATTCATGGAATCAAGTTTTCTTTTTATGGGAATGCAAAGAAAATCATAAGATGCTCAATAAATTTAGAGAAATGGATATCTTTACACAATCCACTCAAGGACATGCAGGTGATTACTCCATTTTCATGATGACATAGACCATAATTAGGCTTTTCAAATTATGCCATTATTCTTTGCACACAATTTAAGAATGATGGAAAAAGTTCTTTCCTTTGAAATAAAGGGGAGAGGTTCTCTATGATTCCAAGGTACTCAGGACAAGCGAAAATGTGATCTATTCACAAATCTCATTCAATTTTATTTCTGGAAAAATGTAAAACTTCTTGCTTCAGTATTTCCTAAGCATACTAGGACAAATCTCTACTATTTCAGAAGGACAGTTTCCCAAATCATCAAAACCATCTGCTAAATCACCAAATAGTTTTTGTTGGCTACCCAATTTAGAATGCATAAGTAGGAAAATGTGTGTATTTTGTTTTTCAGTCAACTTCCTGGAATAATTACATATTTCTAGGAAATAATTGATAAAATCTATGATAGCTTGAGAACAAGCAAAGTAATGATTATGTTTCTATTTTTTATGATTCCCCTCTATTTTTTAAACAGAATTTAATATGTTTAAATTTAACACAAAAAACCAACAACTACATGGTTTAAATTCTGCCCTAATTTTCTATGATAGTTCATTCTAAGTCTCAATCATATCAGGGGCTAGAGAAATGCTAGTCTATGTTTTTCAAATTTTTCTCCACTGGCATTCAAGTAGTTATCTATAGTAGTGGTGTCATTAGGAAAGATTGAGAGAAACATCTCTCTAATGCTTATTTTAAAAATAAAAAAAATACATAAAGTAATAAATGAAAAACTGACATCTATTGTGTAATGTTCAAATGTTTAGGATCAAACTCCTATAACATTCTTTAATTTTCAAGGAAGTTCAATTTCTATTACATTTGTAATGTGAGTGAGTGAAACTTCTTGAATTCTGTGTCATTTATACAGTCATCTCTCATTTCAACCCTTAATGTCCCAGTCAAGCCAATAGACTGTTTCAAAGTCAGAAAACGGTTTGTTGTCCTTGGTCATGAAGACAGTATCACAGTTTTTAAAAAGTATTTTCAAATAGTCAAAGATGCTCTTATGCATTTTTTCAATGAATAAGGACTTCTATGCATTTCTGTTAATGGAATCCTTCGTAATAATTCCCAATAAATAACCAATACAGAATACACAACAAAAATTTTCACAATCTTCAATTCCGATCTTCAGAAGGATAAACACACCTTAAAAACTAGCATGCACATAGTTTGGTCAAATAGTATTTGAAGCAAGATTGTTAAAATGTAAACTTATCGGGTTCATAATGTCTATAACTGGAAGAGACCATAGCAATACTCTGCCTACCTTCATTTTACATATAAGGGAATTCAGCCAAAAAGAAATAGGTTAAAATTTTAAAAAGTCACATGAAGTAAAAAGTAATACTGAGATTCAAGTTCAAGACTTCTGACTTAATAATTATAATAATACACTTTTCCCACTGTTGTCTTCTTTACATGCTAACACTAATACATTCACAGGTACTAAAATCCTGAACTATTTAGGTGTCTCACTTTAAAAGTGATCTGTAAATTAACATACAAAAAATTTTTCACTTGGAATTGCTTTGCATTTTTTATTTCTATTACAAAATTATATCTATATATATATATATATATATATATATTAGGAGATACACTCATGAAAATCACATACTAAAGAGATTAAAAAATAAATTGTCTTCTCAACGGAAATGTGAACTTATGAATATAGGTTCTCCTTCCACCAAATTACAACCAATCCATACACTATCTTCATCATCCACTTTCTTCCAAGGATCCACCAAATGTATCAGAAGTTTGTCTCTATATATTTATGTGGGTAACAGAGTAATACTCAAGCTGTTCATCTGTTATTCCTCACTCTTATTATATCTGATGTGCAGCTGTTTTACCAGAGGGCATATTTTGTAATTCACCTCGTATAGAACACAGTATTCGTAATATGGTGTACCTTACTTGATGCTCACCATGTATTTCACCATTGCCCCTTGTATTAGCCACAATTTTGGTTCTTCAGAGTACATTCTTTCACAATTCACAGCCATGTAGCAGCAGTGAAAAAAATGAATTTGGCCAATAGGGGGGAGAAGGAAAAAATCTGAAATTCGAGGGATTGTGGAACTGAATGTTGTAAACCAAAAGTAAATAAATTGTTTTTGAAAAGAATCTAAAAGTAAAGAAAAAAATGAATTTGTCTATCAGGAAGCAATGTAATATCAATACTACTACACAATTTATCAAATTCAATCTGCTCTTGTTTTTTCTATTCAATTCAGGGCCTAATCTATATGAAATGCCAACCAAAGGTACTGATTAACTAACTCAATAAGCTTTATTACATAATCTGAGCAAAAGGCACTTTTTGTCCTTTTCAATTATCCCAAATAATTTTTCCAGCAAATACCTGTTTAGACCTGATGCATTTGAGATCCTTCCACAACATCAAATGAGTCAACAAAATACTAGAGACTAAATTAATGAGGACAATCTTGCTATACATGAAAGCCAACAAATTGTCAAAGTGAAAAAAAAATATAGGAGTAGTCAAAACTGGAAGGGTGTGGGAAAATATGTGCACTAGCATACTGTTGGTTGAACACTGAATCACTATTGGTATTTTGGAAAGTAATTTAGGATTATTCAGTTTAAATGGCTAGAATGTCTCAATGCATTGACTCAGATTTTCCTATTAAGTAATGCAAAGACAACCATTGTGAAGAAGAAAGTCCCTATATGCAACAAAATATATCTCCTTTTGGAAGCAGAAATAAAATAGACATCCATCAGCTGGAGAACACCTAAACAAATTGTGATACAGGAATGTAATGAAATGTTACTGTACTGTAAGAAATAACAAATATGAGTAATACACAGAATCATGGAAAGACTCACAAGAACTAACAAAAAGTTAAATAGAGCCCAGAAAATAATATACACGATGACTCTATCAAAGGAAAGGGAAAAAAACCCACAAAAACAATAAAAAGCAAATGTTGCAAAATTACAAGTAAGAAGCATGTTCCCAAAGAAACTAAATGAGAAGACAATCCTAAAAGGTAAAAAGGGTTCACAGGTATGTAAAACTATCCATATTGATTGCGATCTGTATCTATATTAGACCTAGTGAAGTGGTGCAGTGGACAGAGAACTCGACCTCAGTCAGGAAGAGTTGAGTACACACCAGACAGCAAGCAGGTCAGATAACATCTGCTTGACTTTTCCCAACTGTGGAATAAGTATAATAATAGAACCTACAACCCAGGGGTGTTTTAAAGATCAAATGAAATAATATTTCTTAAAGAAGGCACTTAGCATACTATTATATTAGCATATAATAAGTGCTTAATAAATACTTAATAAAGATATTATTTTCAGATTTTTTCAGTGTACCAATAATCTTCCTGATTTTTTTCTCGTTTTTTATTTTGTCTTTTAAAAAATGTCATATATACGGTGACGATCAAAAGGGGGAAGACAAAAGGATCTGAGTATTCTGGTAACATGAAAACAAAATATATCCATAAAAACTTATAACATCAACCTCAAGCAGCACCAGCTACCCTCATCCTACTCCCTCAACACAGCACCAGACATGAGGTTCCCCCACGGGCCTCAGAGTAACTTCAGTGTAGCACAAGGTAAACAGCCAGGGCCGATAGCCATTGACACAAGATGCCTGAGACAGACCCTCCTTCTACCCTGGGAGCAGAGATATTAAAAAGAAGGGAAAAAACAAAAGGAAAAAAAAAGGGAGCAAAAAAGGAACAAAAAAGGAATCTGACCAAGGAAAGTTATTATGGTGGCAGGGAAGACCAAGACACAAATTCAGAAGAGGACAACAATGTCAAAATACTTATGGGCAAAACCTCAAAGACAAACAGGAAGTCGTCTGAAGCCCAGAAAGAATTCACGGAAGAACTCAAAAGAGAGCTTTAAAAACATCATAAAAGTGGTAGAAAAAATGGGAAAAGAAATGAGAGTTATGCAAGAGAATTATGAAAAAAGACTCAACAGCTTAGAAAATGGCTTAAAAATTAGAATTGGCCAAATGGAAAAGAAAGTATAAAAATCTTAAAAGGTAGAACTGGGCAAGTGGAAGCTGATGACTCCATGAGACAACATGAATCAATCAAAGAAATTCAAAAGAGTATAAAAAAATGGAATAAAATGTAAACTACCTCATGGGTTAAAACAAGTGACCTGGAAAACAGATTCAGAAGAGATAAGATCAGTATCACTGGACTACCTGAAAGTCATAATCAAAAGAAGATCTGGACAAGCATCTTTCAAGAAATTATCATGGCAAACTGCCGCGATGTTCTGAAAACAGAGGGCAAAATAGGCACTGCTTTTAAAGAATCCACTATTCACCTCAGACAAGAGATCTCCAAATAAAAAGCCCAGAAACATTATAGCCAAATTTCAAAACCATCAAGTCAAGGAAAAAATACTACAAGTGGCCAGAAAGAAACAAGTGAAATATCAGGGAGTCACAATCAGGATCACACAAGACTTGGCAGCTACAACATAAAAGATTGGAGGTCATAGAACACAATAATCCAGAAGGCAAAGGAGCTAGGACTTACCCAGCTAAGATAAGAATCACTTACCCAGCAAAATCAAACATAATATCTTAAAGAAAAAACTTCAACAAAATAGAAAGATTTCAAGACTTCATAAGAAGAACAGAAGTAAACTAAATATTTGACCTCCAATATCAAGACCCAAGAGAACCATAAACAAGTTAAAAGGGCAAAGAAAATATGAGTGATTCAACAAAGCTACAATGTTTACATTCCTACATGGGAAGATGATGATTGTAACTCTTATAAATCATATTACTAACAGTACAGACAGAAGATAACATAGAAAGTATGAGTATAAGGTGAATTTGAGGAAATTATATTAAAAATTAAGTAATGACAAAGAGGAGTACAATGGGTGCAGAAGTAAAGGAAAGGTAAATTATCTCACATGTAGACATGAGAAAAACATATTTGAAGATGGGAGGGGTGGGTGATGGAGCATTGCTTGAATGTACTCTCTATCAGTATTGGCTCAAAGAAGGAATAACATTCACAATCAGTTGGATATGGTGATCTATCTTACCCAACAGGGAAGTAGGAGGGAAGGGGACCGACAGAAGGGAGGAATGATCAGGGGAGGTGATATATCTTGCTAAAAAGGTATCATAGACAACAAGGCAATCAAATTAGAAGAGCAAGGAATAATCTACCTGTCAGGTGTCTAGAGAGGGTAAGAATTAATTGGCAAATGAGATAGAGAGCATTACAAAATGTAGAATAGATCAGCACTTCTTAAACTGTGGGATCATGAGTAGAATAAGTTTAAGGAGTCCTGGAATACGCAATTTTGATCATAATAAATTGAAAAGATTTTGTACAAACAAAACCTCTGCAACCAAGATTAGAAGGAAAGCAGAAACCTGAGAAACAATCTTTATAGCAACTGTCTCTGAGAACGGAGTAATTTCTCAAATATATAGAGAACCGAGTCAAATTTATGAGAATACAAGTCATTCCCCAATTGATAAATCGTCAAAGGACACGAACATGTGGTTTTCAGAAGAAATCAAAGATATGTATAGACATACCAAGAAATGCTTTAAATCATTTTCAGTTAGAGAAATGAGAATTAAAAGAACTCTGAAATACCACCTCACACCAATCAGATTGATTAATCTGACAAAAAAGGAAAATTAGATTTGTTGCAGAGGAGATAGGACAACTTGGCCATGAATGCACTACTGGTGGAGTTGCAAACAGATCTGCAAACAGATCTCACCATTCTGGAGAGTAATTTGGAACTATGACCAAAAGGCAACCAAACTGTGCATACCCTTTTATCCAGCAATACGTTTTTGTTTACATGAAAGTGAGAAAAAAATTAATTTTTAAAAGATTCATTTTTATGTTTATTTATTATGTCTCATTTATTGCCATCCTCTATACCCAACTAAATAATAATATTGCTATTATTGTATAAAAGTTCTCTTGGGCTCTGTTCATTTCACCCTTCAATGTCTCATTTAAGTGTTTCATATTTTCCCCCCTAAAAATCAACCTGCTCATCATTTCTTGCAGCACAGCAGCATTCTATCACATTCATATACCATAACTTGTTTAGTCATTCTCTAATTGATAGGCATCTTCTGAATTTCCAGTATTTTGCTACTATAAACAAAGTTGCTATAAATATTTCAGATTCTTTTCCTTTATTTCTGATCACTTTGGGAAACAGACCTAATAGTGATATTGATAGGTCAAAGGGTATACAGAGTTTTATGACTTTTTGGACATAATTACATATTGCTCTTCAAAATGGTTGCATCAGTTCACTGTTCCACCAACAGTGTATTAGTGTCCCAATTTTTCCATATCCCCTCCAACATTTGTCATTTTCCTCTTCTATAATTTGTAGCCAATCCAACAGGGGTAAGATGATAACCCATTGTTGTTTTAATTTGTATTTCTCTAATCAAAAACTATTTAGACCATTGTTCTCATAACGAACCTTTTTTTCCCCCCAAACTATGACGCTGGTTCTCAAACTTGGTAACTATGGGGAACTCTTAACATCAAGGACACCTTCAGGATTGCAATGATAGAATTAATATATATATCGACTGAAAATATACATAATGGGGGCGGCTAGGTGGCACAGTGAATAGAGCACCGGCCCTGGAGTCAGGAGGACCTGAGTTCAAATCCTTAACACACACACACACACACACACACACACACACACACACACACACACACACAAAAACTAGCCGTGTGACCTTGGGCAAGTCACTTAACCCCAACTCCCCTCCAAAAAGAAAAAAAAAGAAAATATACATAATGACAAAATGTTACAAACAACTCCTCAATGGTTTTAAATGAACTTATATTTATTAATCATAAAGTATAAACATGTGAAAAACAATGATGTACATATCATGAGCCCTAATTCAATGTACAGAAGTTATATTTTGTTATTATTACAAGGAATTATACTGCAGAAATAAATTAAAATTAAAATGACATAATCTAATTCACATGTGAATTGAGTGACACCTTCCAGTAAATCACTTGCCTACAGGTTGGGAAGTGCTACTCCAACTTGAAAATCATTTTTCTAATCACAGATTCAAATCGGTCAAAAATTAAGAGGCCTCCAGGCAACAGCACTTTTAAAGAGACAAAACATAGAGTTAAAACACTTGCATTAAAACACCAGCTCCAGAATAGAGCTGACAATGCTTAAGCATGCACAGATACAACAAACAACTACTCTGGTACTACAAGATTGTTATGTCTTATGATATAGGAAAATCAAGGATAGTGGAAAGCACCCTGGATGAGAACTCAGGAGGCCTGGATTCTAGTTTCAGTTGTGGGTATTTAGAAATATAGTGAGGAAAGCTACCAAGTTAAGTCACAAATATAATTTTGTAAAATGCTTAATAATTATCATGTATGAACTTTGTAAACAAAGCATAAAAATACAATTGAAATGCAAAGAATATAATGAAAATCTATATCAACTTTACTTCCTCTACTACAGCTATATAGACTATGTCCCAGAATACTAGTAAGACTATGTAGATGTCAATAAATGCAAATTTTACTAAATAGCTTTAGGACAATTTTACAGAAAATGCAGCAGTTGTAAAGAGTCAGTTGCAGAAAAATGAGGATCTGGCAGTTGATTTAAAAGCTAGCAGAGCTAAATAGAGGTCAAGAATGCTCACAGAATCTCAAAACTGAAAACAACTTCAGGGTTCACACAGTTCGAGTCAGAAGTGAACAGTGATTTCTTCTACAGCATAGCAGAAGACACAAAGTGGCCTGGCAGACAGAAGACCCAGGTTCAGCTCTTAGCTCAATGCCCCAGGCTCTGAATCTATGACCCCCAATAAGTTACTTTATTTCTCCCCCTACACTTCAGTTTCCTTCATGTACTGAACGAAAGGGTCAAACTAGATAGTCTCTAAGGCCTCCTTCCAGCTCTAAATCTGTGATTCAATGATCTATGCTTCAGGAAGAAGTTCCAGTCTCCATCTAAACTACTTCAAGGCCAAGAAAAACTCACTAAAAATCAGATCCTTAAATACAAACTTTATCATTTCTCATCAAGTTTCAATCTGGGATTTACAAAAAACCTCATCTCAGAAGATGCTTCAGCCCTGGAATACTTTGGAGGTATTATAGATCCTCCCAGAACCTCAATTCAGTACATTTATTAAGTGCAGGCACTGTGCTAAGGGCTGGGGGAACAAATAAGAAAAAGACAGTGTCTGCCTTCAAAGAGCTTACAATCCAATTTTTGTTACTGTTGTTGTCTCGGTCATGCTTGATTCTTTGTGACTTTGGGTTTTCTTGGCAAAGATAATGGAATGGTTGGCTGTTTCCAGCTCCAATTCATTTTATACATGAGGAAACCTAGATAAACAGGGTCAAGTGACTTGACCAGAGTCACAAAGCTAGTAAGTGCCTGAGGCCAGATGTAAACTCAGGAAGAAGAGTCTTTAGGGCAGCTAGGTGGCATCTTGGATAGAGTGCTGGGCCTGAAGTCAACAAGACATCTCTTCTCAAGAAGAGCTGGATACCTGAACAATTGAAAAATAACAATAAGAAGAGTCTTCCTGACTATAAGACTTCCATTATGCAACCTAGACACCATCTACAGTTGAATGGGGGAAGACAATACAGATGCTAAGGGCACGTGTGGCAGGGTGACAAATGGAACATCCTGGACAGATGGCGTGATGTTCCAAGGAATCCAAAGTAAGAAGAGTGGCTGATGAAAAATGGAAATAGTTGAAAAGCTGTGAAAGTTCAGAGTCTTCTATAAAGCAAGGCTTGGAGAAAAGTTTAATATTCCATTCTACAACCCTCTCAATCAGAGGGGAAAGCAAGTAAGGGAGATGAAAAAGTGATGAACATCAAAAATTTAATCAGCGTGGTGATGAGATTCCAGGTGATCAACTGCATGAGTCAGAATGGTCCCTGGAAGGGTAACCCAGGAGAGCCTGCTAATGGAACATGAAGAGCCTCCATCAGAGGAGGGTGCCCCAGGCTCGCCATGGCTTCCTTTTTCACCAGGCAGCATCATACGTCTCTTTCGGTTTCTTTTTACTCATGGTCTTCTCCTATTAGAACGTAAGCTCTTGAAGGGCACAGTCTCTTTCTTTTTGCTTATATCCATTTTCCCATAGGCCCAGACGATAGTAAGCACTTAATAAACACTTGGTGACTGACTGATCAGCCACATGCTAAATGTCATGTCTACAGAAGAGTATATCAGTAAAACACCTACTTTTAAATCATACTCTTTATCCTCAGTGAAAGGAGGGCACAGCTACCAATGACAGCTACCTTGTGAATAAAGAAAACAGGATGAGAAGTACTACAAAGGAAAAAATCAAGAACACTTGACAACTGACTGGATATATGGACTAAAGACTAGTGAAGAGTCAAAGGGGATTTTGAGCTTGCTAACCTAAATTACATATACTGTGTATATGGCAACAATAAAGTTAATAAAAAAGGCTAAGGAGCAGTAGATGAGTTCTGTTTTGGAAATGATAAATTTAGGATGTCTACGGGACATTCCGATCTAAATGTCCAATACGAAGACAATACCGAACTAGACAGAAATTAGGAGGGAAATTAGGGGTAGATACAAATATTTGGGAGCTATCTGGATGAAGATAATTATTAAACCGATAACAGCTGATAGAGGAAAGAAGTGAGAAGGCAAGGGAAGAGGAGAGGATAAAGGAAGGGGAAAAAAAAGAGAAGAGGAAAGGAGAGAGTCACAGAGGGATAGGAGAAAGTCAGAAGATGGATATGGACACTGATGGTACGGTACCACAAAGCAAATAGAGAAGTCATCAAAAACCCAAGAAAAAGTAATTCCATAAAACTCACAGAGGTGAGAAGAATTAAAAAGAGGAGGGGTGGGGTGGTCACCAATGTCTAGTCCTGCAGAGGATACAAAAAGGATGAGATCTCAGAAAAGGCCTCAGGATATGGCAATGAGGGGATAATAGGAACTGCAGATTAAGTTGAGTAATGAGGATGTAAGCCATACTGAAAGTGGCTGAAAAGTATGTGAAAGTAGATGTAGTGGGGAGAATGAGTGCAGACAGCTTTTTTATAGCCACAATAGAAAGACATATACAATACTTATTCCTAAGCATTTCAAATATGTAAAAGGCAGGCTGTCACCCCTAATGAGGCGTCACTTTAATCTGTCAATTTCTACAACTTTCTTTGTAGCCACTAGCACCTCCACCACATAATCTATTCAGTTAAATAAATTCATATTCTGATTTTAACCATCTTGGAAAAAGAAAGAACAGATATGAGAATGTTTATTTCTGTAATGCATTTTAGCTAATGTATGAATACTTGCCATAGTACACTATCCCTGGGAAGGCAATTAAGAAAAAAAGAACAAAATTACTCCACCTGCTTTTCCGAGATATCCACACTACTAATTATCTACCTTGTTGATGTCAGACAATTTACCTCAATTGATGGCAAGTAGCTTAGCTTAAAAAGGAGGGAAAATATTAGTAAAAATAAATTTCCTGACAGCTGCTTCTAATGAGAGAGAGAGAGAGAGAGAGAGAGAGAGAGAGAAAGAGAGAAAGAGAGAAAGAGAGAGAGAATAATTTAGAGGAAATTCTCAAAAATTATTTGCTTAAATTTTTTAATCTATCCAGACACTGCTCTTAAGAGCAGAGGATCCTAAGGTGGTATGTTGCATTTAAGTTTGCAATGGATATTACATAAGAGCAACAAGAAAGTTAAGAATATTATCTTTAACTAGGTGGGTTATCAGCAGGAATGTACTGAGCTCACTTAAATTAGTTTAAATTTATTATATAATTATACTTAGAGAAAAAATTAATTCTGAGCAGTGAAGGAAATGCAACAAATAAAAAGAAAGCATAAAATAATGACCTTAATAAATTACAGGGAATGTTTAATAACAAGAACAAAATATTTCTATGGTAGAATGGTAGAATTTTCAGGTAGGAACAAACCTTAGAAAACACTTAGTTCAAAGCCCTTTATTTTTATTTTGTTAAAACTAGGGATCAGTGCCAAATGATTTGTCAATAGTCACACAAATGTGTGTCAGGCTTGGCATTTAAGAACCTCAGTCTTTGGATTCTTAGTTCTGCATTTTTTCCATAAAAAAGGAATGCCTGTGATAAGTACTGAGTTATCTCTGATAATGAAACATCTATAAACAGTGAGTAATCATTTACATTTTCCTTTAATAAAGAAAACAGTTGGGGGCGGCTAGGTGGCACAGTGAATAGAGCACCAGCCCTGAAGTCAGGAGTACCTGAGTTCAAATCCAGCCTCAGACACTTAACACAAAAACTAGCCGTGTGACCTTGGGCAAGTCACTTAACCCCAACTGCCCTCCAAAAAGCAAAAAAAAAACAAAACCAAAAACAAACAAACAAAAAAACAGTTACCAAATGGTTAGAGTTACAGACTCATGTAGGTCCAAGAAAAATATTTTTTAAAAAAACATTCAAAATTATCTTGTATGGGAAGTCCACAAGATTGATAGAATATGGAGGCAGGAGTCACAGAATCTGAGAGCCAGAAGAAACCCCAAGTGGCCATCTAGTCCAGCATATTCTTTTAAAAACATATTAATGCTACCTGAGGACCTCCAAAAGAGAAGATTCTAAAAACTCTCAAGCTGCCATACACCAATTCTGGTGAGATCTAATTGTTAAGATTTCTTTCCTGACATCAAACCAAAGTTTGTCTCATGACAACCTTCATCTGGTGCGACTGGTCTCACTCAGTGTCCCAGGATCAAACAGAACACATCTACTCTTTACTTTATATCAAAGGGTCTCCCTCTTCACAAATTTTCTTTTCTACCTTAATTCTTTCAATCAATCTTCGTATGCCATAGAGTGAAGGCCCTTGACCATCCTGATTGGCCTCCTGCGGACATTCCCAAACTTTCCAACGTCTTTCTTAAAGTTACTAAAGTTTAAATGAAAGACACTGACCACAGTAACACAGAGGGAGTCTGACAGAGGCAAAGTCCCGGGGGCCCCTCCTTCTCTACTTCTGTGAGCTAGGCTCCCTCTTTAAGCGTACTGCCGCAGGCTTTCGCCTGCTACATCACACTGAGCTTGCAGTTCATTTAAAGTGTCCAGATTCTTTTCAGAACAACTCCTGTCTAACCATGCCTCCCCTCATCTTATGCTTGTGAAGCTGATTTTTAATCCTCAAGTACCTACTGAATTACCACGTCAATTCCTGGATTTTGTCTTAACAGACTCAGTCTAATAAAGCAGCTGTTCACGTTTTCTAGACCCTAGGTCTTCTAGTACGCTTGCTGTTCTTCCAGCTTGGCATCATCTACAAACTGAACAAGTTCTCCATTTGCATCTTTAACCAAGTCACAGATAAAAATGGTATACAGTATACATCACTCCTATATAAATGTGCCAGACAGCTCTTTAATGAATTGTCTTAAAATAGCAACAATAAAAATGGTAGGTAGTATTTACACAATGCTTTAAGGTTCCCACAGTGCTTTGCAAACAATATCTCAATTGATCCTCACAAGAAGCCTAGGAAAGAGGTGTTGTCATCTCCATTTTACAAATGTTGAACTGAGGCAGGCAGAAGACTTTCTGTGAGTCAGACAACTAGTAAGTATCTAAAAGTGAGGATTTGAACTCAAATTTTTCTGACTCCAGGACAGCTAAGTGGTACAGCAGATAGACTGCCCAGCCTAAAGAGAGGAAGACCTGAGTTCAAATCCAGCCTCTGGCACTTACTAGCTATATGAATCTGGACAAGTTCATTTAACCAACTCTGCCTCATCCGTACAATGAGCTGGACTAGAAGAAGTATCTTTGCCAAGAAAACCCCAAATGGGGTTACAAACGTCTGAAAACAACTAAACACCAACAACCTTGTGGCTTCAGGTCCAATATTCTATCTACTGCACATCTTTAATCACCTAAAACATCTCCAGGCAAGCCTAGAGTCCATAGGGGCTATTCTCTTTTCTTTTTGGAAACTGAGCCCTCTTTATTTTCCATGCTTTTTCAGATATCATTTATTGTGGACAGTAACTATATCTTCCAAGTCCTTCAGGAGTAGAATACACAGCTCTTCTGGGAAGGTGATTTGAATACATCAAATGTAGTGCAGTAACCTTACTGTCTCCTTCCTTACTTTTGATATCACTCATTTCTGGTGTGAAGGTCATTCTCATTTGCAGAGAAACAGAATCAAAATTGGAATAGAGTAGATTTGCTTCCTCTTTGTTTTCAATTATCCGTATTCCATCCATCCCAAGCAAATGACCTGTCCTTTCTCTGATCCTTTTGTCTCCATATGGCTTTTTAAAAACCCTTCTTGAGACAATCATTCTGACCACTTTGTAGATGACTGTACCACTCTCATATTCATTCTCTGTGGCCCTGCCTTCATCTTATGCAATTCTTTCAAAAATCTCAGTTAACTGGCAAGTTCCCCATGCATTCACCCTGATGTCATGTTTATCAGTCATGACTCTGAATGAGACTTGTGATCTTTTCCCAAATACATCAACAGCTTTTCAGTACAAGTGGTCTATAGAATATATATCTATACCTATATCGAATATAGAATGACAATATCATTTTTATTTCTTCCTCCATTGACCTACATCCAAATGCTCTCTCCATTATGCTTCTCATCCTAGTTCCTGACTTTCAGTGCATGAGTACACCTATAAATATACAAAGTTAACCATCAAGGGCCATTGACCCAGTCACTGGATTCATTTTGCTGATACCTATCAGGTCAAGTTTTCCTTCTAAGCCCACATACCTTCTCCATCCAAAAGAGAAAACAGCAGTTCTGACAATGGAGATAATTAGTGTTTCCATACAGATCACTAAAAGTAACACTTACCTGGGGTTAAAGTAAATCTGGGCTGTCCAATAAGTATTAATTACTCATTATTATTACATATCACTAGGTATAAGAGTACTTTACTAAAATAATAAAATACTGGTCTTCAAAGTTCTCCTCAAAACTTCCCAAGTATTACATGTACTAAATTTCTTTTCAAGACAAAAGAAACATACCTCAAATATAATTAAAATAATTATTTTCAACTGTGAGATAAAGTACAAGTAACAAATAAACTTCCCTTAAAATAAGAGCTCCGAGTACTTGTGGTCAAGAGCTAAAATTACTAATTGAAATTAATGCCAAAGAGTAACTCCTAACAAGAGATACATTTTTAAAAGAACCTTAATTATACTAACCATCACATGGGATAATTAAGGCTATTAAGATGAGCAATGACAAACAGGGCAATATGCCAAACTGAAAAGGAACGTTGGTAGATTTATTGTTTGCCATTCAAACACACTGTACAATGCATATTACTTCCAATCATTCTTCAGATTATAACGTCAGAAGGAGGAAAGAAAGGTCAATGCTTCTTCAATGAGTCTGAAGAAGTTAGTAAAGAAAATACAAAAATACAAAACTGACACCAAACATTCCGTGGGACACATGTATGCCCAATTTGGAAAACTGAACATTATCTGCCAGTCATAGCACATGAAAGTAAATAAGAACTGTTTATAAAGAAAGGATAAAAAAAAATACAACTGTATTTGTAGGGAGGGAAGGATGATGATGATAATGGACAACAGAAACCACGGCAGGCCCATGCACTATCCAAGACTGTACATTATGGCACTCACTAAAGAAGTAATTCTCAGCCCACGCGCTGGAAATCAATAAAACTAACTCCTAAGTGACTTTCAGTGGTCAAAAATAATAAAATACATATAGGACACTTACTGTACCCTGTAACAAAAGTCAGTCTGCTTCCATGCTTTCAAAACCAATCTTTGCAAACTCAATATAAATTGCTGGCATTACTCAGTTGGCATAAAATTAACGAAAAGAAAATGTATAAATGGGGGTACCCTTAGGGAAATTTATTAAGCAATTCTGAAAACAAGAGCTACTTTAATTTTCTTATATACCTAAAAGACAATTCAAGTACCTAATCATACTGTCATTTTCTTCTGCCTTTGAAAATTAAAATTGATTCAATTTCTTGATAAGTTTATCAAATTGTTCATCCTGAGCAACTACATCACAGTATGTATGTAGTCAATATTAAGAGAATCAAAGAGAATTTTTATTTCTGACTCCTGGGGGCAGATTTTTTGGGGGGCTTTTCTAATGTGATGCTGCCCTGGGTTCTATTGTATGCTACATATATTGGCGAAGGGACTGGAATCATGATTTCATTGGTGCATAATGTCCTAATGAGGAAACAGCGTCTAATAATGCTGTTCAACATCTTCTCTGCAACTCAGAGTCTTAGAACAATGCCTGGAGACACTGAGAGTTTAAGGGACTTTTGCAGATCACAACCAATATGTACCAGACAAAGTTCTTGAAACTTGGTCTTTGTGATTCCACAGTCACTCATCCACCACACCAGGATATCTCTCAATCTATAAAGATTATAATAGGAGAATAGTGCTATATCTTTTCCAGGTTCTGCTTGCTTATATTTGAACATCTAGTACTTAGCATAATGCCTAATAAAAAGCAAGTGCTTTCATTCATTTCATGTACTCAATATACTTACAGCTTATATTTTATCTAAGCAGAGGAGGAAGCATTGAGGACAGGGCCATATACAGTGGCATGATGGGCGGTCAATGGAATCCAGAAGGCTAAAGAGCCCAGACAACACTTATAAAACGAAATACCATGTAATTGTTAATGATGTAAAACAAGTCCCATAATTTATTTGACTGAGATGTGGAGTATTTGAGACCTATCTTTCTTATTCACCTTTTTCATATTTGTGTCATTTCATTGCAGAATTCCCCTACATACAGCAATTTACCTTTTTTGTATCTGTCCCTCTCTCTAAATACATAACATAATGCAAGATAATATATTAATAAAATCAAATGATTACAAAGACCCTACTCTGATTCTTCAAGGCAACATCAAACTGAATCTAGGTTTTTTAATCGAAGCAGTGTATAATCTCTAGCAGTACAGTATTACAACAAATGGAACAAGTGAGCGATTTCAGGTATGGCTATTTTTATTACTGTCTGCATGCTTTAATATTAGTTTTTGTCAATGGTTACTCAGTTGGGAATAAAGAAAAATATTTTTTCAAAACTTGGCTGATTATAAAATAATGCTCTCCAAGAGACTGAAAGCCTGCCAAAGAGATCAAGCCAAATTGGATTATCCCACAAACAACACAAAAAACAAAAGATTTGAAGATAAACCCCAAACAACTCAAAAGGGATCTGATGTACTCATTTTGCCATAGAGTGATCTCTTCTTCCTAACAATGACAGTGAAATGCCCACATCTGAACTTATCATCTCAGTATTAATTGAATTAAGCAAGGTAGTGGCAGTTCTTCCAAAGAAGATTAAGCCAAACAGAATCAGAAGCATAAAGAAATCCAAGAGGGGAAAGAGCAGAAGAGAACAACACAATCTGAAAGTCAAACAAGGATTGATTTCAAGACACCAAATATGAAGAAATAGCATTTTTGTTAAAAGGAGAAGACAAGGCTAGAGAAAACAACAAAACAAAAGATATCAAACTATGTGCCTATTTTCGCATCTCTTTAAAATTTTTGAGACTTCTCCCTTCATGCATCAATAGCAATCTTATGAAAGAACAAGAACAAAAGTAGGACATCTGTCCATAGGCAATTTTCTACAGCAGATATATCTCTGTGTTCCCAAACTGACTAAGAGAGGTAAAGAATATAAAATACTACTGTGTATTTTTTGCTGATCTCTTTAAAATAATTTTACTGGAACTAACAAAACAGAACCTTAAAGCCTCCCCTCAAACTAATACAGTCAATACTGTCATATACATACAGCAAAGTTACACAAAATTTTTACAACATATGCAACTTAAGATCATTTTGTTCAATAATCTGAGTACTGATATTAACAAAGTAATATAACAGGACTACACCATGCTCACCTGAGATATTTGGCCTTGTCAAGGAAGATATCTGATAGAGTTCAAAGGAAAAGGGCTCACTGATGACAGTGATGGTCTATTCACAGATGACAATGTACTAATAATATTGAACTGGGAGAATTATAAAGCCTCCTCAGTCAAATCCTTGGCAAATACATAGAAAAATACTTAGCTATACAAGAAATATAAAAGAGAGATACACTAGACAGGCAGCAGAGTTGATACAGAATATGGACAAAGAATTGAGTCCAAAAATGAGTATGCGGGACAGCTTTAAACTGATTCAATAAGCATTTTATTAAGCACCTAATCAGGTAATACATGAGGTGTCAGGGATACAAAATAAAAACAATGAACAGTTCCTGCCCTCAAGAAGCTTACATGATAATGAGATCAGACAACATGTGAACAATTAGGTAAACATGAATATAGTTAATGTAACCTGAGGCTCAGGGTTCTCCAAGGTTCTGTGTTCACAAAGATTAGGGCTACTCTTGGGATTTTGGACTGAAAAAGGATAATTCTTTCATTTGGATCTGACTACATTTGGGAGTTTACGCCCAAAAAAATCCACCAAATATAAACTATTGTGGGTAACAAAGTACTTAGCATTTATAAAATAGCTCAATGTAACAACTGAATATCAGCTTTAGGACAGGCATTATTTCATTATATAGAAAATGTGGAAATGCAAAGGATTCCCAGAAAGCCATAGTCAGAAAATGCAAAAAAAAAAAAAAAAAAAAAAAAAAAAAGAACAAACAACATTTCCCCTCAGATGGAACTAAAACTGTAAATGTTATTAGAGCTCTACTCTGGTATGTCAGTGAATCCTTAGTTCTTCCACGTGATCCTACAAAGCCCATCCAAGATTCATAGGTCCTTCTGGGGTATGGACTACCCCTCACTGAAGGCAAATACGCTTTGAAATTGGTAGGCAAACTACCACATTCCCATCAGAATTGTACTGTCCAAATAACTCACTGTAATATCAGGTAGTGCGACATGATCTAGATCTGCTGTTTCAGGGGTGGCCAACATAATAAAAGTGTAATCTTCTTCCTTCTCTAAGAAGTATGATGCTTAGGAATCTCCTTCCTTGTTTACAGGGTTTGTTCACCAAATCAGTGTACTTAGGATTAGTCTTAGGTAAACTTCCAAAGCTGGTAATTACTAAGAAAATTCCTTTCCTCTGTAAGATCATGTTTAAAAAAAGTGAAAAATTTCTGCTTCTCTTTAGAAGTTAGAGGTAGGAAACATCAACCATTGATTCCCCTCTTGGATCAAGAGAGCAAGTAAATATCTGTTCCTGTCATGCCCCAGCTTCTTTGCCTCAAATGATATACACCTGTCACTTGACTTCTGGAATTTTCATTAGCTAAACCTCATGCATAAAATGTGCCTCCTTATCTTTGCCTTCTTGCTTCCTTAAAGCCCCAGTTTAAATTCCGGCTTCCAGAGGAAGCTTTTCTGAATCCCTCTTAATTCCTAGCATATAGTAAGCACTTAACAAATAGTCTCTCCTTCTCTCTCCCCCTCCTTCTGTATGTCTGTCTGTCTGTCTGTCTCCGTCTGTCTCTGTCTCTCTAGTTTTATCTGATATCTACATATGTAGATATGTAGATAGCTCATACAAAACAATAAAGAACATCTTAAGAAAAAGATAAAGTCTGGAGGAGGCAAATTAAACAAGTAATAGAGGTTCAAATCATTCTTCAGACTAGTATTCAGTAAATACTAGTTATATAATAGTGGGTAATTTAACATATAAGAACATGAATTTCAACATCTATAAACTGGAAATAAGTAAAATATTTACTATCTACATGACTGATATGTTGTAAGGTTCTATAAATCCTAAAGAGTTAGGGTGGGGGTAGGAGAAAGACAGGGAGAAAATTTGTAATGCAAAATCTTGTGGAAATGAGTGTTGAAAACTAAAAATAAATAAATAATATATTAGTTTTTTTTTTTAAGCCTGGTGTGGTTGTATAAGTAGGGAGAAGGAAAAAAAATCTTAAAGAGCTACAAAAATTAGTTTATTATTAACAAATGAAGTTTTTGATTAAGACATTTGAAGTCAATTTACTTCTATGATACGAGTATTTTATAAGGCAGAGCAGAATGAGAGATGAAATTTATAACAGAAGAAATTTAGTTCAGTAATAAAGAATTAGTATTCTGGTATATAATCTTTGAGGATATAAGTTCTGCTTAAGATAGAAAAAAAGCAAATGATTCTGTGATTTCTCATTACTACTTTAGAACTTTTTCTCACTATCTGAAATCAGTTTATAACTTAACATAACTGATGCTTCCTATCATGATGGGAGAAAATGTGGAGGATGAAAAGGTGAGGAAGGGGCTCAAAATAAAGTCTGAGGAACATGAGAAAAATTACAAGAGCTAAACTTTATGCAAGATTTCTGGTCTTTGCTAGAGATATATTTATTTTTCACTTCAAAAGCAACTAAAAATCACTCCTCTCATGGCTTTCAGGAAAAACAAAAACTCTGAGCATGCAAAGCTCAAAGAAAAGTACCAAAAGATTTAGCATAGTGCTAAAAATAGCCACAATGCAGAACTAACAGAGAAAACAATTCTAAGTATTTCAGAAAGATAGCAGATAATACTGTTCAATATACATGATTTTTAATCTTTCCATTGAAGCTGGGGAAATAATGGCTCTTCTTGGAAGTATTTACTACTGCAAACAAGGATTCCACATGAAGTTCTTCCCTGCCCACCTCATCCAAGCATATAGCATGTGAAAAAAGAATCAGTAATTCCAAACAGGTTACACTTATGAACACCAAATGTTAATATAGGAAAGAAGAAAATGCATAGGCAAATTGCAAGATTCATAGCTTTGAAATCTTTTACCACAAATGTTAGTGAGGTTGAAAAAATGCACTTAAATGTCAGTTTGATAAAAGCCAAAAGAGCATTTCCCACATGTGTTTATATTTAAGTATATTAAAACAAGATGGAAAAGTAACAGTCATTCAAAACTAAGGTTAAAATATCAGCTTTTAAGGATAGTGATTTAAAGACATTACTATAACGTCTACATTTAATTTCATTGGCAAAGTAATTTTACAAATATGTTCTCTGATAAGTCTGTGCTATTCCAAATTGCCCAAAGTTTCATTTTTCCTATTGATTTTAAGATATACTGACTTTTTTCTAATATAATCAGATTTACTATAGAAAATTAAGTAATAAGCAAAACAAATTCTGCTTAATTTTTTTTTTAATCTAAGCATTAGATTTGTATTTTTCTTCGCTAAACAGAATAGAGGCATATCACATGCATCTAAGTTTTGTTATACTAAACTGGTCAATCAATTGTATTCATAGATAAAAGCACTTAACATTTGATCCCCAAACGTGGATGAAGGGCAGGCAAAATTAATGAATACTAATGTCATAAGAGAAATATAACATCACTGCCCCTAAAAATGTCTGGTTACAAACTGAAAGACAAAAAATTGATGGAAATACTATGTATTCCTTTGGTATACTGTCAATAACATGACAATGAAAAGCAACCGCCAAGCACAACCTGCTGTTAGCACAGCACCTGGCACATAGGACGCACTTAATGAACATTTGATTTCTTCCTTCCTGTTGGGAGGATAATTCACAAAGGGAGGATGTGAACAAGACTCACATAAGGGGGGCGGGGGTGGGGGGATAGAGGGGGTGTGATATGGCTGTGTCACTTGAGTAAAGAGGGCATGAACACACTGGACTACAAAAGTAATAAGACATTAACAACTCCAGTGTGGTCACTGATCCAGAGCAGCACATTCTGGAGACTGAAGTCAACTGGGACACTGGAAGGGTTGCTAACAATAAGGCTAATGGAGGTGACAAGACTTCCAGCTCAGCTATTTAAAATTCTTAAAGAGGATGACACCATTAAAGTCCTTTACTCAATATGACAGCAAATGTGGAAAACTCAACAGAGGACACTCAATCAGAAGAGATCGGTTTGCGTCCCAATCCTAAAGAATAGACATGCCAAAGAACGTTCAAATGACTGAACAATCCTGCACACTGGACACACCAGCACGGTTATGTGTAAGATTCTGGAAGCTAAGGTTCAGCAACACGGGAGCTGAGAATCAGACTTACCAAAAGAGCAGGCTGGGAGGGGCAGAGCCAAGATGGCAGCGTAGAAGCAAGCAAAGCAACGCAGCTCCCACACAAACATGCTAAAAAACTCATAAAATGGGACTCTAAACAGATATTCAAGCTCCAAAACTCTCCAAAAGACACAAAGCACATCTGTTGCTACAGGCAGCTCAGCAGGTGGGGCTCTTCAAAGCAGTCTGGGAGCCAGGGCAAAAACCCCAGCCAGGTCAGGCCCTGGGGCATCAGGCGGGGAGCCACATCTATAGGAGAGCAGATCTGCCGCACTGGAGGCACAGTTACCACATTTATCAGGCCAGAAGGAAAAAAGGCTAAGAGAAAGGTCAGTGGATTTTGCTAACTCCGAAGGAGAAGAGCGGGTCCGGCCAAACTGCTCCCAGAGCAAGGAAGCAGTGAGAGGCGGCTGTAGCAGCAGGAACGGAACAGCAGTGACTTCCACTGGGCTGCTTCAGAGCCCTTGGCCTGCAGATAAAAGGGGAGCTGAGGAGATCCATCAGGGCCAAGGGCTCTTGCGTTGAGCGGCCTGGATCTGGATAGTGGTCTTGAGTGGTGGTCCTGGGGTGCACTTTCAGTGAGCCAAAGCTGCGGGGGGGGGGAGGTGGCCTGCAGCTCCCCACTAATAGCTCCAGCAGCTGTGAGGTCCCCAGCAATTTGGGAGAGAGCTTTCCCCCTCCAGGAAGCAGAGTGCCACAGAGATAAAAAACCAAGCAATTAATAGATTGGCCAACATGAGAAAAAGGAAGCAAGGCAGGAACAGCAGTAAAACTCTAGAATCCTTTTTTATGGACAAAAAAGACCAAAGCATGGAGCAGGAGAAAGACAACTCAGTCAGAACTCCCTCACCAAATGCTTCCAAGGCACTGGAAGAATGCCTACTAGCTATACATCAAATGAAAAAGGACTTTGAAAACCAAATAAAAGAAGTGGAGGAAAAATTGGAAAGAGAAATGAGAATGATGCGAGAAAGTCATGAAAAGAGAGTCAACAACCTGACTGAAGAAAACAATACCTTAA
>CM053598.1:42826803-42854613 GCA_028646575.1 Pseudocheirus occidentalis | reverse complement strand
ATTGTGGGAGGGGCCTTACAGTGGAATCAATGTTCTGGGCTGGGGGGTAGGGGCAAAAAGGGGAAAAAATTTGTAACTCAAAACCTTGTGTAAATGAATGATGTAACCAAGAAAATAAATTAAAATTTTTTTTAAAAAAAAGAGCAGGCTGGTCTTTCAAAGAGGCAGCAGGATTTGAAACCATGACTAGAGACTAGGGAGTTTCAGAAAAACATCTATTTCTGCTTCAAAGGAAGTCCTCAATATTCCTAATATAAGTTGTTAATATAAATGAATATTATATTTTGTTGAAGGATTTTTTGCATATACTCATTTTTGTTTTTTATATTCATAAGTTCTATTATTATTAATAAGAAATATTTATAGTTTTCCTAGTATCGAACTATCTATATATTCCTGGTATTAATACAACCTGGTTATAGTGAATAAGCTTTGAATATATTATTTTAATGTCACTGCTAATATTTTATTCAATATTTTTTTCACTAGTGATATAAGTCTATGGGTTTTATTCTCTGCTTTATCTCTTCTTTATTTTGTATCAGGAACACGTTTTCTTATACAGTAAAGTATCTTTTATTTTAGTTTTTTACAAACACTTTGTGTAAGATAAGGGTTAATTGAGCTTTAAGTGTTTGATTAATTTTGTTTCTGTGACCATTGGTCAGTTTTTTCTTTGTGAATTTGTTTATGAATTTATAAGTTCATGAATTCAATTTGGAAGTTAATTTTCAATTTCTATTTCTGTTTTGAGTTATTTATATTTGACTCTAATTTTGGTACATCATTTTAAATTAAGTTTTTAAGTTTTTGAATATAATTTAAAAATACTAAATATATATCTATAAATCCTTCAACAAAATATATATGTTAATTCATTTATATTAAGAACTTATATTAGAAATAATCAGGGATTCCTTTAAAATCTGCTACCTATAATGCATTATTTGTAAGTATGCTTTTTGTATAAAATGTATGCATTTATATTATTCTTATAGCTTCTATATAGAAGTCTTTCAAGTAAGATCAAGGGTAAAGCAAGAATGTCCACTGTCAACACTATTATTTAAAATATACCTAAATTTTAAATAGATATAGAAAGGCTACTTATAGAAATAAAAATAAATTGGAATAAGTACAAAAGATGAAGTCATCTTTATTTGTCAAATGTTTTACTTAGAAAATATTTGAGATTCAATTTTTTAAAAAAGAACCCAATAACTTAAGAAGTAACAAGTTACAAAATAACCCCGCAAAATGAGATTTTCTATATACTCCTAACACAAGCCAGAAGACAGATTCCCACCAAAAGCCATCTGAAATAACTACAAAATTCACTAAATATTTCTGAGTGAATATATCAAGGTAAACTCAAGAATTACATGTATAAGACTGAAAAACATTCTTGTAAAAACAAACAACTGGAAATTCTTTGAATGACTGAATAAGGAGTTTATTAAGTGTTTCTTAGGTACAAAGCATTGTGCTTAGCACTAGGAATACCAAAAAAAAAAACAGTCCTCTCTTAAGGATCTCATTCTTTTTTTTTTTTTTTTTTTGGAGGGGAAGGCAGGGCAGGGTCACACAGCTAGTAAGTGTTAAGTGTCTAAGGCAATATTTGAACTGAGGTCCTCCTGATTCCAAGGCCAGTGCTCTACTCACTGCACCACCTAGTTGCCCTCAGACTTCATATTCTAACAAGAGATATAGTATATGTAGAAGGATTAATCATTACTTATAGTTGGGTCACATCAATAATAAAAATGATGACACTATCTAAATAAATGCAGAAATCTAGTACTATATGCATCAAACTACTGAGGATTTCTTTTATAAAACGAAACAAAATATTAACAAAATTCATCCTGAGAAAGAAAAGCTCAAGGGAAATAACATTATTCTTTTTTTTTCTTAGGCAGGAACAATGGTTTTATCATACTATCTATCATATCTCAAATTATATTATAAAGTAGTAATCACTGAAACTCTGGTATTGGTTTGAAAAAACCCGAAAAGTTAATCCATGGAACAGACTAAAGAGGAATTAAAAGAAATTTAACATAGTACCTTAGAGTTCATTAAACCTAAGAACACTTTCTATTAGGTAAGTAAGGATTGGAAAAACAGTTCCTGAAAAACATAGGAAGTAGTTCAGCAGAATTTAGGACAGACTAATATCCTATATCCTGTATCAGAATAAATTGCAACTGGGTGTTTAATAGTTTATTAAACTGGAAGTTTAATAGATCACATTGGGTTTTTTTAGGTGAAAAAAAGAAGAAAGCACTTTGTAAAGTATGGCTAGGGGAAGAATTCTTAACCAAAAGATGTTAGTGACCATACAAGAAAAAAAGAACATAATTTCAATTAAATAGAATTTTAAAACTTTTACACATGCATACAAACACAAAATCAATGCAACTAGAATAAGAGAAACTTTAGAGAGTGAATATCTTTGTAGTAAATATCTCTAAGGAAGTTCTGATGTCCACAATACATACAGGGAACTGATTTTTTTTAAGTTATTCCCTAAAGTGGTCAAATAATATGAACAGGAATTTTTCAAAATGAGAAATGCAGGTTATCGATAAACACATAAAAATGTCCCAACTCAAAAATAATAAAAATAATTAAATGTTGAAAAAAAAACCATACATTTAATCTTGTACCCACAAGACTGGAAAAGGTGAAAAAAGTAAATGATGAAAAGGCCCTAGAAATGCCAGCACACATGCATTACTGGTAGAAAATTCCAAAAAATAATTTCTCATAGTACTAGAAAAGTCTGTAAAGCACAACACTTCCTGATCCTGTGATAACACTATTAAGGTACATATTCCAAAGATGCCCAAAACCAGAGAATCTGACCACAGATTCTTGAAGCAAGAGTACTTCTACCACAGCTCGCACTTTATATGCAAGTAAAAAAAAAAAAATCAAACTTTCATAAAAACATCACCTAAGTAGACAATATATTAAGAAACCTATCGCCCAGTTTTTATCACTACATTTTGAAAATAGTCACATACTGGTTTACCACTGACACTACTCTAATGATCAACACAATACATAAAAAAATGAAATCATAACTATTATCTAGGCTCAAAACCTAGGTGTTATCCTGGATTCCTCACAGTTGTCAAATCCTGTCATTTGTACCTTTGTAACATCTCTCACATATGTCCCCCTCTCTGTCTTTTCACATTATACCTTCATAATCTCACACCTAGACTGTTGTTAACAGCCTGTTGATTTGGTCTCCCTGTCTCATCTCTGTCTACTTCAATCCATGCTCTAAATGGCCATCAAAGTAGACACACACACACACACACACACACACACACACGCACGCGCACACACGCACGCACGCACCCATGCACAGGACCAATTAGAAAATCCTCTGTCTGGTTTTCTATTGTTAAGTCATTCCCTTCCCCTGCAGGTTTTCCAGAACCCACTTGGAGGTTTGGGGCTTTGTTTTGGTATCCTCCCTGACAAGCACAAAGGCACTTAATAATTGTGAGCTGACTGACTAGACTCCATTTGAACAGCAATTTTATATACAACTTGAATTTTTCCCCACTAAAGCTAACATAATTTTCACTTTGATATATCTCATCTTACAACTCCAAGATCCTGAAAGTCTGTGAGCCTTGGTGTTTTACATCTTATGTCTGTCCTTATGGCAACATGCACTAAGGTTCATATTAAAAAATCTAAGGGGGCGGCTAGGAGGAGCAGTGAATAGAGCACTGGCCCTGGAGTCAGGAGTACCTGAGTTCGAATCCGGCCTCAGACACTTAACACAAAAAAACTAGCCGTGTGACCTTGGGCAAGTCGCTTAACCCCAACTGCCCTCCAAAAAAAGGAAAAAAAAAAATCTAAGTATTTCATGGGTATTTTCTTTCATCTTTTCTAATACTACGAGGAAAAACTTCCCAAGAAAGAAACCACAAATTTTCTAAAGTCTAAAATATCTGAGGAATATCTCATATTAAAGAAAGGCCTGCCTGGCAGAGTTTATATCTGTACAAAATGCTGAAGTGTTTTAATTCTATCTGACAACAGTGATTGTTAAAAAAAAAAAAAAATTTAATGCATCTTTCTTTTTTAACCTTACATTGGTAAAATACTTTCAGGCCAACCTGTACAACGTGCAGCCCATTGACCACTTACGTAGCTTAGAGCATGCCAAAGCATTTTCTCTACATACAAGGGTTGTTTTCCTCTACATTTTTCCCAACCCCCACTCCCTTCCCCTTGGTGTGGGCCACAGGTTGTGCATGCCTACTTTAAGGCTTACCAAGCATTTTCCCACACTGGCCCTGTAAGCTAAATAGTGTCATTTTACAATCCTGTTGAGGAAAGAGGTTTACCAAGGTGAAGCAACTTGCTCATGGCCATCTGGCCAATAAAATTTTGAGGTAACATTTGAACCTGATTCTCCTGACTTAATTAAGCATCCTTCCCACTACACACCATGACCCCTTCAAAAATCTGGAGAAACTAGATTAAAAACAAACAGAAACTTTTGGTGAAATACATCTCTAATTATATAATAAGCACAAACCTACATTTTTCACTGATCACTACGGCAAACAAGTGTAAACTGTCAATGTTTTTATAGTAAATGGTCACTGCTAGGTTGAAGTTGAGATGAGCATCAAGCTACTTTAGATATCATAAAGAAAAAAATCTGTTTTAATTAAAAGTATTTGCCAAAATTGTGAAACACTGAAAATATCAGAATCTACCAAATCTTTCTCCCCAGAATTTCAAATGAAAAAACCTATCAAAACCAACTTTTTACAATTATATACCTCGGCAAAAAAAATAAATAAATAAAAGAGAAAACCTGAAATTCTCTAGAACATCATAATAATCATTTGTGATTTAAACTGAACTTCAAAAGCAGAACATATTATACAAATAATCAATGTTGGAAATGAATATTGACCAATATAAAAGTAGAACAAATAAAAGGCAAAAAGTGCTAATTTCAAATGTATTCTGAATAGTCTTTCAAAGTACAGGTGTTTGTTCATAATTCAAAATTTTTAATACTTTCTTTTTAGCCCTAGATATCCCATATTGATTCTAAACTACTGTTGGTGCATTTCAGAGTTTTAATTTACATTAAAAACAGCATACTTTCTGTCCACATGAAATCATTTGCAGGTTTTTAAAAATGTAAATGCTAAAACAATTTTAGTAGTGAAACAAGAAAGCCCACAAATACCTCATTCCTTTTGAACTTATTACATGTCCATCTACAGATAGAGGAAGAAGGAAGGAAAAAATAAAAACAGTACTCTGATGCAAGGCTAACTTCTATTTTTTTCTTTTACATTTTATTCTAGACTAGTGTCTTCTACACTACAATTTGTTGTAATCACTGTTCCTCAATGTAATATAAACTAAAAAGAATTAGACTCCTGCTGATCAGAGAACATTTTTTTAAATGAGAAATATAGGTATTAAAGATACTAAGGCACAAACCTGCCCATTGACTAATAGGCCTGTGTGACTGAGAGCCAAAATTCCAAATTCTGAATCAAATTTTGAGAACCCATACCCTCTTCCTCTAGTCTTTCCATGAACCTCTTCTGAGTACATGAGTGGATATATAATATTTAAGGCTACATTTTGTTATAACTCTGACAGTACAAGACAAGTAAAAGGCTCATAAAAGGTACTTGCTGAATGAAGCGTTCATCTAGGTCATGGCTGTAGACTGTCTTTTCACTCGACAAAGCAGAGTGTAGTCAATGGTGACTTGGCCTTTGTACTTTAAAAAGGCTTTTTGGATTTATATAGCACACTAAGGGGGTAAAATATTTCCACCCTACATGCTTAACTTACTCGAGAGAGATCTCACAACTCCTTCTGAAGCCTTACTCAATTTGCCTTGCTTAACAATATGTTTGCTCAAAAAGAAGTCAGACAACAAACACTTTTCAAAGTGTTGATTATATACCATCAACCAAGCAAAGAACTAAGGACACAAAGGAAGGCAAAAAATCAGGCCTAGTCCAGAGGATCCTATCTCATAGGGAGAAAACAACATCCAATTAATTGGATATATAAAAGATTCATGCAAAGTCAACTAAGTTAACCACAATGCAAAAGTCATTAGCAGTTTAGGGAACCAGAAAAGGCTTCCTGTAGCGAGAAGAACACAAGCTAAGTCTTAAATCCAGGGAAACAAAGCGGCAGAGATAAAGGGGCAAAACATGGCAGGCATGGATGCCAACCAGTGAAAAGGTGAAAAGAGCAGAGATAGCCTGCTTTGTGTAAGGAACAGTAGGTTACAGCCCTCTTCATTGTAGCTAATATTCCTTAAGAATCTGGTGTGTGCCAGGCATTGTGCTAATAGTATTCTCATTTTTTCAGATAAGGAAACTGAGGCAAACAGATTAAGTGACTTACACAGAGTCACATAGCTAGTATCTGACTCTAGAGTAGAACTATCCTTTGTGACTCCAAACCCTGTGCTGTAATGAGAGAGTCACCTTAGCTGTCCCAAATAAACCAAGTTAGCCAGACTGTGTATAGAGTGCTGGGGAATAAGGTGAATGATGGGTAAAAAGGAGAAAGCCACCAGATTAAGAAGATCTTTAAAAATCTAACATTTTGGATTTGATCCTGGATACAACATGAAGCCAACAGAACTCAGTAAGCTGGAGAAGGGGCCTGGTTAGAGTTGGGTTTTCAGAAAATCACTATGGGAGCTGAGTAGAGTGTAGATTGCATTGCATTGGGAAGAGCTTTGAGACAGGGAGACCAAACAGAAGACTACTGCAAATATTCCAGGCAAAAAGCAATGACAGTCTGAATTAGAGCGGTCATATTATGGGTGAATGGGACTTACAGGAGAGATGATGTGCTGTTGAGTTATTTCCAACTCTCTGTGACCCCATCTGGTGTTTTCTTGGCAAAGATACTGGTGTGGTTTGCCATTTCCTTCCCCAGCTCATTTTGGAGATGAGAAAACTGAGACTAACAGACTTGCCAAGGGTCACATAGCTAGTAAGTATCTAAGGCTGCATTTGAACTCGGGTCCTCCTGACTCCCAGGCCTGGCACTCTATCCACTGTACCATGGAACTGAGATGTTGTATACAAAATTTTAAATGAAATAAGATATTCAAAAAAGTAATCTCTTCAGAAAGCAATCACTTTGAAAAATATCAGGCTGATTATCAGAACTTAGTCTGACTGCTGCCAATAATGTAATTTTATAGAACTTTTAATATTAAGGACCTTATTATTTTCACATATTTCCAACTGATACAATAGGACTCCATTATGCTCTTGTAAAAATATTTTTTTTTAAAAATTCACTGTGTTTTTCAGTAGAGGTTTTTTGACATCAGATAAAGATATCCATGCACGTACCACCTCACTTTACTTGTTTATATTTTTACATGTGGGCATTAAAAATTATTTTAAATAAAAGTTTTCTATTTGAAGTTTTGGTTATTTAACAGAAACTCTCTCACAGTGTTTGGCTTATTATTATTTGCTACACTCTTTCTAAAAGCAAGAGGCAGCCCATTTTCTCCAGATGACTCATTAACACGCACAGCAGAATGAAGTGTTCCAACTTGAAATATCAATGGCTAAAAATAACTACTCCCACAATGTTACAAAATTCAGTTCATTTCTTTATTCTATAACAGTAAGCAAAGGGTCACCTTTACAAAACACATGTAACACATTAGATAAAAGCAAGAATAAAAACCCCCAACTATGGAAGGAAAAGGAAAGCAAATTACAAGTAAAAATGAGCAGAAGCTAAATTTCTAAATTATAAGAACCCCAAGATCATTTTTTTCATTATTCAGAAACTGCCTATTTTTTAAAAAAGTTTTTACCTTGGCAAATAAACACAATCACCATAAATATTAGTTATGAAACAAATAAAGTTTAAGAGCCATCACTACAATACTGAACGCCCTTAGGTGTAAAAATAACAAAATGTCAAAAATAATCAAATGAAACTTGGCACTAAATGCTCAGTATTGTGCTCAAAATGTTCATAAAAACCCACATGGGAAATGAAGAGTAATCCATTATAAATAAAGTCAACAAGGAAAGGCAACAAAATTCTAATCAAATACAACAGTAACAAATTTTAATAATGTTCTGTCAAAATTAAAGGATATATCCCTTCTATTGATGAGATGAAATGATCTGTTGTCATTTAACGCATTTTGTAAGAGGGCTTATAGATTCTTGTGTCAATGTAAAATCTATCAAAAAACAACTAAAAAAAAGTCACAAGTTAATCAGATATACACAAATATTTCAGAATAAACAGGATAAAAAATGTTCTACAGGACCATTTGCTATAACACCATCAAGGCTTTTAATCCAAATATCTTTTTTTCTGATAGCATCTCAACCAAACAAACCCAGAATTAAGGAGAACAACAACACTGTTAAAAATATGCTATCATGAAATGCCCTTTGATGAAATTTTAGAGTAGTTAGGAAAATGAAAGGTATTAAAATAACTATTACAAATCAATACATATCAATCTAATAAGAATGCAGGAGGGATAAAAAAAAAACAAAGTGTCATGAGAGATCAGTAGAGAAGAAGGATTACTTTAACAGAGGGAATCAGAGACGAGTTCACAGAGAAGGCATCATTTAAGCTAATCCATAAAGATTTCAAAAAGAACAGAAACCTTCTACTATCTGATCACTGATAAATATGTGCTAGTTTAAAGATTTCAGCTATAAAAATACACAGAAAATGGAAGTTAAAAAATAGACTACAACACTTTTATGTGTAATCTCATTATGAAAACCCTCCCAAATTCTAAGAAGATGTTATTAGGATTTCAAATGATAAAGTAAAATATTTTTTGTAAAACCAAAAGCTATAAATGTAAAAGCTGTTCATATGGCATATATAATTTTTTGGTAGTGACAACTCTGAGGCAATTCCCCTGTGGAAGATTAATGGGAAGATGCAAAGAAGTATCACACAAGGTCAGCACTATTAGACAGAAGATTTGTAAAGTATGTTAAAGAGATTTACTCAAGGGGTCATCTGATGGAAATGCAGTACCATCTGCTGCCAGGAGTGGTCCACATCAATGCTTCCCAGAGTCTGTAATCTCCATCTAACATGCATTCTCTCCAACAATGAACAGAGCAATTTGTCCACTTCTTCCCAGGAACCTCCCCAGAGGATCCACCCAACACAAAAGTAGGCCTTTCTCCAGGTCCATAACAATATAGCACTAAGGCTACCTGTCTCTTTCCTCTCATTCTCCCCACACAACTGACACACCTCCTTTGGAAACTTGTATTAGACACCATAAATACCAAAAGAGGAAAATTCTTGGAGCTATGAGTGGAAAGTCAGGTTTCCCAAGAATTCAAGAAACTCGTGTGGCTTTGTGAGTATTGAAACACAGAAATAGAGAAAAGGCAAACAGAAGATGGGAGAAGAATGGAGGATATCATAGGTAGGAAAAGCAGCACATTATTGACCAGTCTTCAAAATGTAAAGACTATTAACTGGAGAGAAGACCCCTAGGGAGAATTTGTTTCTAGTGTGCTACAGGGATGTCCATTCACCTTAACCCCTTCTTCTCCAAAATGAGATTGTTTTTGACAGATAAAGCAAAACCCATTCTAGACATCTTACACTTTCTACCAAGAGAAGCAACATATGAACATGTAACTGAGATATAAAAGTTCATATTATAAAAAAATCTAGAGAAAAAAGAAAAAATTACTTTCAGATATATGATAGGAGTTTATGACTAAATATGAGACAGTGAGAATTAGACAGTGAGAATTACAGAAGTTAATATGAATAACTTTGATTACACAAAATGAAACAAGTTTCCCATAAACAAATCCAATACAGTTAAAATTAGAAAAAAACAAAACAATTAGCAGAAAGGAAAAAACTTTGTAGCAAGTTTCTCTGACAAAACAATCCTAAGATATATAAGGAATTTATTCAAATTATAAGAATAAGAGTCATTCCACAATCGATAAATGGTCTAACGATTATAAACAGGCAATTATTAGGAAGAGAAATTCAATCTACTGAAATTCAATCAACCTTAAGAAAAATACTCCAAATAACTATTAATTAGAGAATATAAATTAAAGTACACCCATGATGTACAAAAGCTGATGACTTTGTACAACTCTGTCTCACTTCAATCCAATTCATGACAAAGTTAAGATATCACCCATCATGTCACCGGTCCTCTTTAAAAACAAAGGTACAGGGCGGCTAGGTGGCGCAGTGAATAGAGCAGCAGCCCTGGAGTCAGAAGACCTGAGTTCGAATCTAAGATAAGACACTTAACACAAAAACTAGCCGTGTGACCTTGGGCAAGTCACTTAATCCCAACTGCTCTACCTTCCCACCTCCAAAAAGCTAATAGTAATAGAAATAATAATAATAATTTAAAATAAATATGTACCGACAACTTGAACCCAGGTTGAATACTACTATTTATCTTATACCACCTCGCCAACCGCACCAAAGAAAATTTCCAAACATCGTTGAGGTCTTTGTGTGTGTGTGTGGGGGGGGGGGGATGAGAGAGCATCCTTTTTGGTGGGAAGCCTCCTTTTAGAATTTGATTTTCCTATTACTCATAAAATGGACCATAACATGTTATAATTGGAAGAGGTCTTAGAATCATTTAGGAGATGAACTTATTATATTTATGAAAACATTGAGCTACCAGAGAGGGCATATGACTTATACAAGGCCATTCACAACAATAATGGCAAGGTCTAGATTAGAATCAAATTAATTTACTTTCCCATCTATTCAAGGGCTCTTAGACTGTATATTAAATGGTATGGAAAAATGCAAAGCTAAAAAGAATTGTAATTGCACAAGGCAAATAATTATGTATTCTATCACTAAAATGACTGGAAGATGTCAATAACTTTCTAAATAAGAGATGAGTGCTTAAGACAAGGAAGAATTGTTATAACTTTTGAGAGAAAAGCCAAATAGCCTCTTTTTGTGTTTCTTCACAGTTATTATTAAATATTAAAAATCAAGCAGAAGCAAAATTTGAAGAGACTTTCAAAGATATTAAAATACAGCTGGCAATTCAATTTAACTGCCAATTCCTTCTGAATCAGTCTTGAACCAAACCACCCTGCATAGTTAAGCAGTCATGTAGGTATGAGAAGAGATGTCTCTTTTCAAGTAAGATATAAAATCAAGGTCAATTGTTTTCTAAGAAGATTGCAGAGACTAGAGAAGCTTTATATACAGGATGCTGGCCAAATTCTAATTTAAGTAATTGCAGTCAACTGACCTAATTCTCCCTTGTAGTTACAAGTCTGAAAAGGCACTGTGTTTTTCTATCCTCAAAGGCCACAAAAAAACTACTTTACTATGTTTAACAGCTATCAGGTTCCAGTCCAGAGGTATGAGAAGGAATCCTTCTGGTATATTTCTCAAACTCAAAAGAGTATCTAGTATTTTGTCCATGTTGGCAAACACAAGATGAACTCCTGAAACAAGAAGCACCACAAAAGTTCAAAATTATCATCAAAAAAGTTTCCTCTTATGTAAAAATATCTCTAGATTTTTAGACCATTTGATTTCAGGCCACTTAACAGAAGGATACAGGGGATACTTTTATGACAGAAGCTTGAATGCTGTTGAGACAGATAAACACCTTGGTTAAAGCACCTATGGAGTGTTACCCACCCAGCACCCAACACTACAATGTGAGTAAAATGAATAATAACAAATGCTTCATGTAATATATTTCATTCCATACGAAATTCTCTTTCTGTATGTCATATATAAGTCAAATTTCCACAAATCAAGTCTTTTTTCCCCACTTATGAACACTACAATTCAGTCTTCATTATTAACTGGTGTTTCTAATGCCCCTGCCTCCTAACCATAGTCTTAAAATTTAGAGCAAGAAAAGAACTCAGAAATTACCCACTCTATACCTTTGCTTTTCTAGATGAGGTAACTAAATCCCAGAGAGACATGTGACTTATCAATAGTCACAAAGAAAACAAATGCTGATTCAAATTCCAAAAATAATGCTGTCTGCTACATCAACCACATACTACCCTTGTCTCCAAAAACACAACAAAAACAAAAACAAAAAAAATCTCTATGCATATGATTCTCAAATCTCGCCCCTAAACACCAATCCCAAATTTTCAACTGTTAGATATCTCCACCTCAGTGTTTCACTGCCCTCTCAGACTTAACAGGTCTCAAGCCAAACTCCTCACATTTTTTCCTGTACTTCTTCCCAACTTGCCCATTTCTACTGATGGCATCATCATCCTCTAATTAGCCAGAATTTAAATTTAGGAAAAAAATAAAAAGTTGTTGCTTGTAACTACTAAATTCTTCCCTTTACAACTCCCTTCAATTAACTGATAGGTTTTTGTGATTCTTCCTCAGCAATATCATTCATATCTGCTTCTCCTCTACACTGACACTGCCACCATCATAATCCAGGACCTCACTACTCCTTGTCTAGATGCTACATCAGCCTCCTTAATTGGCATTACTGTATATAATATACATTTCCCAAAGAATGTATCTGTTTCACACCTTTGATGAAAATCTTCAGTGGCTCTCTCAATTCAAATAGGAAAATTATAACCTCCTTATACAGGTATTCAAGACCCTCCACAAATCTGCCTTCTGTTTAATTTTTGTAGCTTCACCTCCTTCAACTTCCCTTACCACATTTTAAAGTATAATCAACTTGGATTACTATTAGCTCTTTCTTCCACAAAGCTCATTCTACTTACATGGACTACACTCTATCTACATCTCCAGATGCCATGTGACCTTCTTCAGAAAACCTTGCCTATTTCCCAAGTTGAAAAGAACCTCACTACTCTCAAATATTTGATTGCGCTTTGTCTAGACTTCTCCTTTACAATTACACAATATCTCTGTATGTATCTGTTTCCTCTATTCCCATTAGATTTTAAGTCCCTGAGGCAAAAAAATTATGTATTTTTAAAAAATTCCAGCACAAAAAATAATACAGTATCTTGTACATAAGAGGTATTTAATAAATATTTGCAAAATCCATTTTAGCATACAAGAAGGGATCTGAACAGAGCCTTGAAAGACGGATAAAATTTTTAATAAGCAGGATGGAAGAGGAAAGGCATTTCAAGTGACATATAACAATCACAGACATGGGAAAGAGAATTGTCTGTGGCAATAACAGTAGGAGAACAGCCAGCTGGAACAAAACTTTGCTTGGAAAGGAAAGACAGAGAGGGGACCCAATTCTAGAAATCCAAGTTAAGCACAAACCTAAGTTTATGCCTGCAAATATATTATTCCTTTATAACTTTGAGCTCCTCTTTAAAATATAAACAAACAATCTTTAGAAATATAGTATTTAAAGTTTAAGGGACCTAGAAATATTACACATTCAATTACAAATTTTAAATATCCCACCTTCAACAGTAAAGTTGGTTATTCCAAACTGCTCCATTACTAGATTGTATTTCTATTTTTCTAACTTTAAATCAAATCTCTACAACAAATATCCAATGAGAACATTTGCCAGAGAGAGCCCATTATAAGATGAGGATAATAACAGCACCTAGCTCACAGAGTTGAAACAAATATCAAATGAGACCATACGTGTAAAGCGCTTGGCAAATCTGAACATGTTACACTCATGCTGGCTGTTTTTATTTCCCCTTAAGTACTAATGCTTTCTTGATCTGATTACAACCAAAATGTCTACAATTTGTAATCCAGTACAATGAGCACGCTCGGTAGTTCTTGTAACATTAACATTCTTCAATGTAAAAATATCACACAGCTTAACAGACTAATGGCACCAGTAACTTTCCTAGGTAGCTGCTAGTAAGAACACAAACGGCTGGATTTAAATGTGGACGAGCATAAGGAGATTTCTTTACTTCTATCTGTAAACTCCACAACATTCTGGCTAACATATTCCCTTAATTTATAAGTCAATTGAAAACATTTATAAACAAAAAGTATACCTACTATTTCTTACACTGTTCACATATTCCATGTACTGCTCACAGAATATTTCACAATTCAGATTTATATTTTCCCCTTCCCTTCTTAGTCGTACCTAAAACCAGAGCCCTGAAGTTATTTTCATCAAAATGTGAAAGGTCAACAATCACTCATATCCATGAAGGGGACTCAATATTTTCTCTTAAGGTTTTTAAAAAATAAAAGTTCTCTAGTGGGAAAGGACTTCCAAAAGTATTTGGAAAATACTTTTGTAAGGTGAAGAATCCTTGAATAATAAAAATAAGCAATCACATCCACCTTATCTAATTTCTACTGCTTGCCTATATGGTAGGCGTAATCTTCTCAAAGTAAGGAATAATGGCAATGATGATGACTAAAAGACAGAGAACAAAGGCCTAAGTAAAGAGAAAAGAAAATGAGAAAAAAAGGAAATTACATCACATGAGAACACAAAACCATTTCACTACAGACATCTTGGATTTTATTTTCTTAAGTCTTAAAACAGTTGTTATACATTAAATCCCAAATATATAATTGCTATTTGTGCCCAGGGATCTGAAATTTGAGGAAGGAGCCTAAAGGCACTGAAAGGTAGATGAAAGACCTGACTTATAAAGGAACAAATATTTGATGCAGGTATCTATCATCTGTGGAGAAAGAGAAGTCTACAAGCAGTAACAATAATTCATATGTAAACAGTATTCAAAGAGATTCCTCCCATTCTATACATCTAATGTACTATGTCCTAGGAATACTTACTGAAATATTTCATTCTAACACCTGAACCTCTGGCCACCAAAGCCCTGGATTCAAAGGTCCTGTGCATAGGTGTGAAAAAGCCATAGAAAAGGGAGGTTTATCACTATAGAGATTAGAAGTGCTTTGAATCTATAGCCTTAAAATTCATGGTGCTGGAATAGTGCAGTAGCTGCTCATCATTTCTTGAAGGCAATCAACCTCTCAGTAAATATTCAAGGAACAGTTCCCAGAAGTATTCTACACTTTGTAGTTTTGAAATGCAAGTTTAAAGTCTACCTGCTCATTTTCTGCTATTCAATCTCCAACCTGTTGTTGAATGTCTTTATCATTCTAACCCCACTCCTGTATTTTAAATAAGTAATTAACAGGTACTGTCATGACAACAAACACACTCTCTACAAGTGGATTATCACTGGTGCTTACTTTAAAAAAAATTCAAAGCCTGTACCAATCTCCTCAAACTTGTTAATCGTATGTAGAAAATACCAAAAGGAAGAATTAAACATTCAAAACTCCCTGGTGATAAAATCAGTCTAGTGAATGTCTGTGTCAAGCTAGTGTGACAAAATCACTCTGCCGTTTGGAAAAACCATAAATACTTGATAAAAATACATGATTGCTACTCAGTATTTCAATGGTTAGATCTATAACTATGTTCAACTTTATAAAGCAACAAAACATAAAGAGGCTAAGCCTGAGAAAGAAATAAAACTAAGTTTCACTATATTTGGGAGCTTAAGCTTGGGGGAATTATTACATTTTTATGGCTATTCATAATAGCATAATACATTTTAACTGGTCCAAGTAGAGTGTCTTTATTTCATAAGTATATTGGAATTACTATTCAGTTTTACTCCCTGTGCCTGAACCTTCCCCTCTCATAGTTTGCAGAAACAAAGCAGTTTTGAATCACAAACAATGCCCTGCGGTCAAATACACTCATGAGGTATTAATTTACAACTTCATCTGTGATCAGTTAAACTGCATGTGAAACCTTAAACATCTTTAAAAAGCTTACCACAAATAGTTCAATAAGAGATTTTTTGGTAACATTACTTTAACAGAAAACATATAAGATTAACCTTTATTGTAAAATGGAACCAACTGCAAGTTGTTTTTATGAGTACTCTGTAAGCAAAATAATCACTCAAATTAGACCATCTATTTTAAAATTTAAAAATTAATTGGAAATGTTAAACTTAAAATAAAAAATATACCTTCCTGCAGTCCTGGAATTACTAACAACAAAGACAATATATAGGTCATAGGAAAAAAGTGAAAGAAATGTAGGCATTTCTATAAATACACTGAATTCATGTTGTGTATCACATGCTCATCCCTCCAAAAAAATCTAAGTGCCATGAAAGCAAGAACTATTTTGTTTTCTCATCTTTATATACTCTAATGCCCAGTAGAATTCCACACACAGCAGTTACTTAATAAATGATTCTTGAGTAAAAATAAATACTCAGAAAACAAAGGATTAAAACTTCCAAATCATCATAAAGAAAAAATCTACAAAGGAAAGGGATATTCATTAATCTCCAATACAATATAAGTTAATAGATAATCACACAAAATACCAAGAATAATAGGCAATAATTTTACATTTTTCTTTTGGAATAAAAAACTAAAAATGTAAGTGTCATGATGTATATTGTCAAAAGTTGGATAATGCACTGTCAACAGTCTAGAATGGATTCTGGTCCATATGGATGGGGTGGGCTCTGAGGACACAGGTTCAGCTAACTCAATTCTGGGCTGCCCAAAAAAACAGAGCTCCATCAAAGTCACAGGAGAAGTGGGGCTCCAATACAGTTTAACTTTGTAATTGGTTGTTTTTCCTTAAGTCTGCGTAATTATTCCCAGTTACAGAGGCCCATATGCAAAACTATAATATTTATAAATATAACTAACTACTGTTCTTTAAAGTGGATGAAAATTTATATCTTTTTCCCATAACACAACTCCCTTACTCAATTATTTTTAAGTCTTTTCTTTAACAGTTGAAATTAACCAACATAAGTTCTCAGTGTAAAATCCGTATTTTGATGTGTTTTTCACATTTCCATCAACTCTATGCAAACAGAAACTATATGATTCACTTTGAGAGTTGTTTTATAAAACATAGGACAGGAATCTGATTACAAGTTAAAATGCACATGACATGGCTAAAATGTAACCATATATTGAAGGAAGACATGAGAGATGAGGTTTTGGAGGTAGTTGGTAAGGACCAACTGTGTCCAAGTTGATTGGTGTACTGTTTAATGGAAACTCTCTCCTATTCTTCATTTTCCTATTAGTGTTTGCTGCATCACTATTTTCCCAGTCATCCTGGATTACAAACTGGTCTCTCCCTATATTCTTCCTTCCTTCTCACCACCCCCCAAACCCAATGAGTTGCCAAGTCTTGCCCATTCTACCCTAGTAGCATCTTTCGAACACGCACACTTCTCTCCCCTGTTACTATTTCCATGATAGTGACAAGCCCTCATCAATTCACACCTGGACCACTGTAATAAACTGATAGTGATTTTCCCCTGCTTAAAATCTCTCCCCACTACAATTCATTCTCCTCTCAGTTGTCAAAGAGATCTTTCCTTGCTTCCACAAACAAAATACTCCATCTCTTGGCTCTGGGTATTTTCCCTGACTATCACTCACTTCTAAAATGCTCTTCCTATCTCAACTCTACATACTTAGGCCTCCCTGGCTTTCTTCAAAAGCCACCTTCTCTACAGGAAGGATTTCCCATCTCCTTTTAATTCTGGTACCCTCTCTCTTTTAATTATTTCCTATCTGCCCCACATATAGCTTATTGGTACATATTTGTCTGTCTCCTCTGTCCAGACTGTGAGTCCCTTGACGGTAAAGATTGTCTTTTGCCTCTTTCTGTATGCTTAGCAAATAATGCCTGGCACATAACATGCGCTTAAATAATTAATGACTGGCTGAAGTTATTCCTAAAACATAGGTCTGACCATATCACCCTATTTAATAAATACCATTATTTTTAGTAACAGGAGCTTCCCTATTCTCTTAAAAATCTAATATAAAATGCTGCTGGGCTTTTAAAGCCCCTTATAAGCAAAATCCTTCTTGCATTTCCAATCTTCTTACACCACTCTCCCTCCCCCCCTTCATCTACTCTGACATCCAGTGGTAATGGTCTCCTTGCTGTCCTGGAACAAGACTCCACTTTCCTCCTTCATGAATTTTCACTGCTATCTATCTGTCTCAGGTGTCTCCCTTCTGATGGTTGCAATTCTCTCCCTTTTCATCAATGCTTCCAGGCTTCCCTAACTTCCTCCAAGTCTCAACCAAAATCTCATCTTTTGGCATTCTTTTCTGCTCCTCCTCAATGTTAGTTGTCTTCTGTCTCAGTATGTTATCTTTGCCACAGGACTAAAAGCTCCCTGTGAGCAGGAACTGGTGTGTTTCTATCTGTAGCTCATAACACACCACTTAGAACACAGTGGAAGCTTATTAAATGCTTGTTGACTCAACTTGGCAAAATACCTTCCTGGATTTGCCATTGTTATTTCCACAGGAAACTTCTCTCTACAAGGAAAAATTAGGAACATGCCTCCTGAATATTTAAAAAACCCTCACTGGATCCTAAAAGTCCCGGCATCTATTTTCCTACACCTCTCTCCACTTTCTCAGTTAAAAATCCTTGAAAGGGGAGGTGAGGTGTCTGAGAGAATAGAGCACTAGTGGGCTCTGGAGTTAGGAGGACCTGAGTTCAAATATGATCTCTGGTCTCAAACACTTAACACTTACTAGCTGAGTAACACTGGGCAAGTCACTTAACCCCAACTGCCCTGCCTTCCCTCCTCTATTAAAAAAAAAAGTCCTTGAGAAAACCACCTATGCCATACCTCTACTTCCTCTACTTTTACTGTATTCTAAACTCTCTGAATCTGGCTTCCAACCTCATCACTCAACTAAAACTACTCTTTCTAATGATCTGTTCATTCTAAGGAATGGTAATCAAGTTATTGCTTTTACTTTAATCCATTTCCCCTTTTTCCCCCACATCTCACAGCTCAGTCAAAATGGAAAGGATCTGTGTTTGTATAACCTAGGAAAGTGCCCTCCTCATTATCCTTCTTCTTAATTTCATATTTACTTTGATCTTTTCACTAACCAAAGATGTGACTACACACAAAGAGTTAAAGTGACTGATGTGTTTCTAACAAGTCATTTCCTGTCAAGATACAGTCATTTAACCTCATTTTTTATTATACTGTTTAGTGCTTGCCACAACCAATGCTTTCTGCCTCACTTCAAAAAGCACTGGTGATGTACAGGCATAAGGTTTCTAAGCAGTCTGTGAGTCTTTGAACTCTCTCATCTACAGATCCAGAACTCTTTTCCAAAAAAGTTTTTACTATCATTCCCTTCTCTACTTTTCCACTGATGCCCCCAAGTCCTGAAGTCCTCAAAGGAAGGTGTGTGTCCTAAGTCTCATTTCTTCTTAGGACACAGAACTGTGGGAAAAGGAGTTTGTAAACCTTGAAGTAACACAAAAGTCTTACCCCAAAGTAAATACCAGAGGCACAGTTTGAACACTATGGCCTCTTTCCTGGAAATTCACCATCTCCATCCCTTACTAAACTGAACTTGGAAATAAAAAGAGGAACCAACAAGTGAACTCCTTTGTTACTTTGTCATGAAACACTCACCAAAAGACCGTAGTCTTCTGAAGATAAACTAAACTTAGAGAAACTGATCCTAAGAGAAGCACTTCCTCTTTCTCCAGGTTGGCACACAGGGCATTTCTAACTTGCTAGAATCGGTTAGAACGTTTCTACCTCTGAAATAGAATTCAAGGTCATATTTAAATTATGTAGTGAAGGGAATGGGCTTTTGATGGAAGAATCAGGACCTGCTTAAGTGCTCAGCAACTCAATTAAAAGAGCTTGTTAAGCTTAATCGGTTTGTTAAAGTTAAAAAACCATTATCTAGGTGAGATAGTGGCTAAGTACTAGACACAGAGTCAGGAAGCTAGGAGTTCAAAATCTGGTACTTTATAACTATGTGAGTCTGGGTAAGTCTTTTAATTTCTCTCAGACCAGGTTTCCTCATCTGTTAAATGGGGATAATTAGCAGCTACATCAAAAGGCTGGTGTGGGGTTAACATATATAAAGGAGTTAACATATATAAAGCACTTTGCAAATCTTAAAGTGCTACATAAATTCTAGCTGTTATTTTTCTTTTTTTTTTCTGTTAACTCATACATAGTGCAAATTATTAAGATATTGCTCCAAAACTTTTGGCAAGGAAAAAAATACTTTGAGGTACTTCACTGTTCCTGGAAATAAAGCAACCAAAGCTTGAAAGCAATGGGCAGTTACTGATGCACTGCTATTGAGCCTGCCGATTTTCATTAAAAAATTGCCCCCACTTCAAGATTTTTGATAAAGACAAGAAAGGCCACCCACAAGTAGGGGTTATTAGGGAAGATAAGAAAGCTTCATTAAAAGAGATCATATATAAACTGAACATCTCATAGTGCCCTGGCTAGATAGAATATTGCATCTAATCCAAGATAACATTTTTTAAAAAAGATTAAAAATCGAGAACCCCAGGGAAGCCCCACAAGATTTGTGGAGTCAAACCACACAGCAATGAAACAGAATGAAGAATGTGTGGTAGAAGCTACTTTCCTGCTTCCCTGAGGTCACTCTGGTCTTAATTCTCACTTTGAGGAATGTTCTCCACACCAACTAATGCTAATTTATTAATCTATTTTAGAGGGCTGATACAAGATCTGGCAAGGTATAGGAATTCTGAGAAGCTCATCAGGTCAGAAGTTTGTGAAATATTCACTCAGTCCTTTATTAATGAAAGTTTCTGCAATGGTGCAAACAACATGATAAGTATTAAATTATTTCAATAAATGTACCATTTACAAAAGCCATCAAAAAAATTTTAGAAGGGAATTTTCTTCAAGCAAAACCTTCACAAAAATAAAACCAAGACCAAGATTTTTAAGGTGCCCCTAGACATCTTCAATTCAATTCAGCAAATATTTGTCTTTAGATAAATGCAGAACTTCTTTATTTCAAGGAACTGAAAGCAAGCTGAGCTATGTAAGAACAATAGAAACTTTAAAAGCAAAAATTTCAAAGCAATGAAGCAGATTATTCCAGTGTCCAATAGAGAGAACAAAGTTTAGCTCTTACTAGATAATAAGTCAGAATAGCAACTGAACGTATCCCAAGGGAACTAAAATTTATGAAGTAACCCCCATGCTTAAGGTGCCCAAAAGCAGCACATAAGCAATTACAGCAAGATTGGAACAAACAACATTAAAAGCCCCATAAAAAGAAATTCAATATAAAAACAAATGCTAACACATACTATAGCAGATGGAGATAACCTAACTGAGTAGTGTATGTGTGCTCATGTGTGTGTACTTGTGCGTGTGTGTGTGTTATGAGTGATGTGACTGATTTTGCCTGCCCACAATAAGACAATTATTTTTTTGTGTATGTTGCAAGGGCATGTTGCAGAATACCCTTTGAGCTCATTCACAAAGCTCAGTAAGAGTGGCTCATAATATTGCCACTCAAGCAAAGAAAAAAAAAAGAGCCCAATCAAAACTGGGTCCTGTGTTATGATGTGGAAGGAAACAGACTTTTAGACCAGCAGGAGCAAGCTCCAAGCTGTGGTCCCTCTACAGAAGATTTCCAGCCTAACATATAACAGATGATTCTCAACCACCATAGAGGCTCATTAAGATAGATGCAATCTCTGAGACAGCCAACTCCTAAACCACAAAAAGTGTTATACAGATCAAAGTCGACTGTCTGAATTTCTCTTCGAAATTACCTAGAAATCAATACAGTGCACAGACATTATAACTTCCATACAAATATGAAGATTAAGTTATTTTAGAATCCTATTAGCCAATCCTATACACAATCATAATTAGACTAACAATGATTACATTTATAGAAGCAAGAGGATATGGTAAGAATAGACAGAAAAGGATGATGGTCACGTTTAAGATTCACTTTTCCACTATATGGCTTTCTCTAGAACCTCCTCTTATAGGCTCTGCCAAAAAATTACAGCAAAAACAACAACAACAACAAAAAAAGGTGAGCATTTAGGGAAAAAAGGCCCATCTCTATATATACTTGCTCAATTTATATGAGTTTCTTCAAAGAGATTAACTGAAATTTAATTGTGGAGGGAAGATGGTACATTTCAGCAAAAATCTTTATATCTGAAAAGCAGAATTAATTGAAAATACTGGTGGATAGAATGTCAGGCCTGAAGTCATAAGATTCATCTTCCTGAGTTCAAATCTGGTCTCAAGACACTAGCTGTGTGACGTTATATATGTCAGTTAGCCCTGTGTGACTCAGAATTTCATCTATAAATTGAGCTAGAGGCAAACAACTCCACTTTTTCCACCAAGAAAACGCTAAATGGGATCACAACGAATCAGACATGACTGTAACAAGTGGACAACAACAACAAGGAAAAAAGCAGTGGTTTTAAAAACCCATAAAATCTCAGAGGGGACAGGAACACTGGAAATTACTTATATGAACTCTAATACAAGGATGAGAGAAAAGGAAGCACACTAGATAGGCTAAGTTACTTACTCAAGGACATCCAACCAGCAGAAGTTGATGTAGCAGGACTGAGAAGAGCTTGACGATCTTAAAGTGTCAGAGAAGTGCTAGAAATTTTTATGTATTAGTATTATAATTATGACCAAGAACTTGGTTCTCTAGCCACCCAATCTGGTGCGTTTTCTACCATAGCACATCAATTTTATATCAATGCAAAATAAATAACAATTCACAAAGTGTTTTAAAATAAATACTGTATGATACTAACTTAACTGGCAACCATTTTGTATCCTCATGTCCACTGCAGGGATAGAATTTAGCATATTACACAGTATTTAAATGAGGATAATAAACACTAAATATTTCCATTCATACCCCCCACAGCATAAAAGTGCTAAACACCTAAAAGGAATTTAATACATACTTGTTGAAAAGAACCAAACACAACAACTGTGCATGATATATATCTGGTTTCTTGGCACAAAAATACTGAAGCTAATATTTGAAACAATAAAATATTACATATATTGAGAATTCTCACCTACAACCTCAACCAACTTAGTTTTAATATAGTATCTCTGATGACAAGTAACATTAGACAAATTAAATCAAAAGGTAAATTCAACTCAGTTAATTTCTACAAAGATGTATTATTCTGAATCCAAGGTCTACTGGAGGGTACCTAGACCAAAGAAAAATCATGCCCTCAAGGAGCCTATATTCTAAACCTCTCTCCTAAGAGGAGACTAAATGCACTGTGTTGATACAAAAATTAAACATAAAAATAAATACTTAAGGTAATTTCCAAAGGTGGGCAGTAATATTAACAACTTAAAAGATGAGGAAAGGCTCATAGGATGACAAATCTGGGGGGCAACCTTCAGGCTTCAGCAGTTATCTACCTTCCATCTACCTTCACAGCAGCACCTGAACTGAACTGTGAGAGCCATTCCAGGTAAGGTGGGGCAGCCTGTGCAAAAAGAGAGAGGTGAGAAATCATATACCATGTACAGGGAACAAGAAACAGGACAATTTGGTTGAAATGTCAAAACACAGTAAGAAGAAATCAGTTTGGAAAGATAAGAAGCCAAACTGGTGAAGGGAAAAGGAAGGAAGGAAGAAGCATTTATTAAGCACCTACACTGTATAAAGTGCTTTACAAATACAGGGTGTTCCTAAAGTCTGGACAAATAGGAAATAACATTAATTATGTTAAATCAAGCTCAATAATATGGAAAATAGTGCCAATAACTAATGAAAGCTTTTATTCCATATGAACTTGTCATGCCTAAAATTTATGCTAATTAAATAAAATGTTGAAAATTTCATTCATTTCATTTCTTGAAAATATGCGTAGTTAATGAGATTTCCTGTGTGTCTAGACTTTAGGGACACCCTGTATTATTTCATTTGGAAGGCAGGTACAGCTAGGTGGTGCAGTGGATAGAAGGCCACACCCTGGAAGTCAGGGAGACTCATCTTCCTGAGTTCAAATATGACCTCAGACACTTCCTAACTGTGCAGCTCAGGGCAAGTCACTTCACCCTGTTTGCCTCATTTCCTCATCTGTAAAATGAGCTGGAGAAGGAAATGACAAACCACACTAAGATCTTTGCCAAGAAAACCCCAAATGAGGTCAAGAATCAGACACCCCTGAAACAAATCAGACAGCAACTATTATTAGTTACTTTTTACAGTGAAGAAACTAAGGCAAAGATTAAATAACTTGCCCATGGTCACACGGCTGGGATACAAATAAAGAGTCTCTGCCCACAAGGAATTTACAATCTAATGGGGGAAGCCAACATGCATAAGGAAGCTAAAAGGAATAAGTGGAGTAACTGGGAAAGCAGGAGGTCCACAGTAGGAGAGCATCTTACTAAAATCACACAGATGCCCGTGAAAAGTGGAAAGTGATCGGGAAAGTCCACATCCAGACTTGTATACAGGAAAGCTGGAGGATGGAGCACTCAACTCCTCCCAAAGATGATGGCTGGATATGTAGATTTAGTGGCAAACTCCTCACCTCATATTACTTTGTGATCTCATCTATCAATGGACAAATTTTTTCATTGTGAAAGAAAAAAAAAATTAAAGTTCTTTGAGGGTCAGAGTTATTCGATTTTTGTCTTTGTATTCCCTAGGGCAGATCACAAAGGCCACAAGATAGCAGACACTTAAAAAACATTTGCTGAAAGAGTGAAACCTGCATTACATATAGGAAGGGAGCAGATGAGAGGGGGGGAGGGAAGGAAGGAGGGAAAGAAGGAGGGGAAAAGAGAGAGAATATACAGAGGTAAATGAGGCAGAGGAAAAAGCCCTGGGGCATCCCTGCACACATAAGGGGGATGTGGCTGAAAATATATCAATGCAAATGAGTAGTAGAGATAAGTGGGGGGGGGGGAGAGAAGGAATATCAAAAAGACTCAGGAAAGTATTTAGGAAGCTTGAGAAAGGAGGAGACTGGAAAAAAGGCCATTAAATTTAGCAATTAAAAAAATCACTGGTACCCAAAGAAACTGGACAGTCATAATCTTCAAAATATATTTAACTTTTTCCCCTACAGTTGACAATTTATATTAAATCAATATAATTAAACCTCAGTTTCTCCAACTGAAACAGCATCATTGTTGCAACACAAAGAATATAACTGTGCACTCAAAAATATTTATTGCATTTTTATTCTGCAGAGAATTGAGATTCTTAATGGAGTTACATAGTAGTCAGCAGATTTTCACTTAGATTAGTATGATTACTTTTTAACCTCTATTAAACACACTTACTGTTAAGTACTATAAATAGCCCAAAGGAAACATCAAGCCTCTTCCTTCAAGTAGTTACTACTTTCAAGTGGTTAATGCAAACTCAGAGAGGCCAAAGTAGCTAATGACCTATTTTAGGCAAGTTTTTAAAAATGTAAAAGTGCCTATTCCTCTCAGTCTATCAATTCATTCATTTACACAGATGTTTGAAAGCATTTCTTCAGGCTAAAGCTGAGGGGTCTCAAGCATGGATGAGTCATTCTCATTTCTACTCCATCTTAGCATAACACTTCTTGAATCATGAATTATGTTATTGGTTCCCCAAGTCTAGCTATTCCTATATGTATTTTTTAGCTGAAAATGTGCTTTTTTACAAAACAAAACCCCTGTATTTTATATTAGAAAACTAAGCCTAGGAAAGTAAGTCAATTTGCCTTCATTCACCACATAACCACAAGATCTTTTATAGTTGGAAGAGACCTCAGTGGTTGGGCTTCCCAACCATTCCTGAAATGAATCCTCAACATATTATCAAGTAGTTCTTCATTCTCTGCTTGAGGACCTTCAATGAAGGGAAATCTACTCTGGCAGTCCACTCTAATTTTGGACAGCTCATATCATTAGGAAATTGTTTTCCCCTGACTTCATGCTTAAATATATCTCTTTGCTATTTTTATACAATATTCCTGGTTCAACACTTTGGATCAAAATAAAACAAATTTAATCCATTTTCCACCTCCAAGACCTTCGAATACTTGGGCACTGCTATCATACGTCCTCAGAGTTCTCTTTTCTAGGTTCTTCCTTCTATGTACTGACATATGGATGAAGCCCTGTACCCTCCTCACTGCCACCTTATTGATGTCCTTATTATATTGTGGCACCAAAAACTGAATGCAGTATTCCAGTTGTGATCTGACAAAGAGAGACTGAACGGGGTACACACTCTGCACCCTCTGTGAAGACTCCTCAGAATGAGATGTGAGAGAAACTATCTGGAAACCAGAGATAGACTTTTGAAAGACTGGACAGGACTAAGTCCTGGGTTTACACAACCTAGGACCCTTCCTCCCTTCCTTTGCTGTCATCAGCATCAGGCCCCTTTCAGGAGTTTTAGACCTCCACCCTTGTGTACCACACCCTTAAAAGCATTAGGTCCTTTTTCAGGAGTTTTGACCTCCACTCTTGCTTGTAACCTTTTCCTCTCCCTTGCTTTGGCATTTACCAAATAAGGAGGGATGATACCTTGGCTTCATTTCCCTTGGCTTCCTTTCCCGTCTCTCTGCCAATAGGAAATAGTGGAGGGCTTCTCTGTTCTCTATCCATCATTGGGTTAGATTTTGCGCCAAGACTGAGAGTCTACCTCCTACCCAATGGGAGAAGGCTGGTAGTCAGGGGGAGGTTTGACTGCATTAGGGTATACATTCTTGTTCTGTTTTACTGCCCTCTTCCTGTGGGGTAAGAGAATAAAATTTCCTGTTCCTTCCTTAAGATACCTCTGACTTTTGTTTTTTCTTGGGTAGAGGTATTTTGGGTCCCTGTACTCCCACACAAGGCCACCTCCTCATTGCTGGAAACTCTGCTGCTCTCAATGGAGCCCAAGATTGCACTCACCTTTTTGGCTGTCACATCATAAGTCTGACTTGCATTGACTATGTGGTCTCCTCTGATACCCAAATCTTTTTCAGATACACTGCTATCTAATAAATACTTCTCCTCTCTTGTACTTGTGAAACTGATCTTTGGATCTAACCATCTGAAGTGTTCACTGTCTGCAGCTATCAGCACCAATGAGCATGCCAGCAACACCTTTATCCTGAGTCACTGATGAAAATGTCAAACACCACAAGATCAAACAAAGATGCTTCAGGCACTCCAGCAGCCATCTACTACAATGCTGACATGAATCATTCATGACTGTTGTTCAGTCAGCTGGCCAGTCAACCAGTTCAAAATCCATCTAATTTGATTATGACCTAGTCCCATATCTCTGCCTTTTCCTCAAAAACTGCATGAGATACTTTATCAAAAGTTCTGCTACTAACAGATAAAGTGTAGCTGGGCGCATCCCCCTAACCTCCTGCATCAGGGACACTGACCCAAAAAAGCAAATAAGGTGATTCTAGCCTGACCCACTATGAAGGAGGCAGCATCAAGTCTTTATAACCACTGCTTCCCTTCCTAACTGTTCATTAACCATCTTGTTAACAGTCAACTGGAACCCAAACACATTTTCATGAAAGGTGAGCTAAAGTCAGTTCATTCTGGTTACTGTTGCTGTTTAGTCATGTTCAGTCACGCCTCACTCTTTGTGTCCCCATTTGGGATTGTAATGGTCATCAGTTTGTTTGATCAGATACTTAGGGCTAAGTATAGAACTCTGTCCATTGGTGAAAAGGTGTGAATTCCCCTGTTGACATGGTAGAATGCCATTGGCTGAGACACTCCCCTGTGAACTTGGGAGAAGGCCAGTGCTTATAAGCAGGAGAATTTTGGAGAGACAGACAGATTTTGGATTTGGTTCCTCAGTGAAGCTGACTGAAGACATGAACAGGATGGGACTTTGTTTGTTGGTGGCCTGGCTGATCCCTGAGTTCCAGGCAAGAGAAGTCCTGCAGGGTTTGAGGTATGCTGAATCCAGTGAACCTCAGGGTGTGCCAGGGAT
>CM053598.1:42787032-42826303 GCA_028646575.1 Pseudocheirus occidentalis | reverse complement strand
TGTGAACTGTTGAAACTGTGAACATTGTTCTGAATCTGATTTTGTAATGGAATAAACAGTGTTCACTAATACTGTGTAATTCGAATCTTAAAGGCTGTTCACAGTAGCATTCTCTCAGGAATCTACTGCTGATTGGCTTTACAGGGGTTTTCTTTGCAATGATACTAGAATAATTTGTCACTTCCTTATCCAGCTCATTTTACAGATGAGGAATCTGAGGCAAAAAGAGTTAAGTGACTTGCCCAGGTTCACACAGCTAGTGTTTGAATCCAGATCTGAACTCAGGTCTTCCCAACTCCAGACACACTCATCACTCTCCCTGATGAGGTGTAGGCTCTGGGACTCTGGCCCAGATTTCTTTGGACAGCAGGTTGAAGGATAGCTTAGTGGTGTAAATATACTGGTCTTGACTCCCTGATGTCTACCTGCATTCCCCAAGGATAGCAGAATTCCTTGAGGCAAGTATAGAACAGTGATGAGCAGGAAAATTGGATATCAAAACTTAACTCATTGCAGAACAGCTAAATTTCTACACTAAGTTCAGAGACAAAGAACTATGACTTGGGCAGCTACAGGATAAAATGAATTAACTGTAAATAGGATCCATTAAAAAATGATACAGTATAAATTCAATCTTATCAACACTGAGAAGCTAAAGAAGATAAAAAGGACAGTACACAAGATGGCAGACGACCTTAAGAGAAAGCCAAAGGAGGACTGGATAAAGGAATTGCACAATGTATATCCTGAAGAAAATAAGTCTTAGAGAAAGTATGATAGTTGCTTCAAGTATTTCAAGGGCTGTGTCTGCAAGGAGATTAAATGTATTCTGCTTGACCTCACAAGGCAAAAAAAGAAACAATGAGTAAAAACTGCAAAGAAGTACATTTAGCCTTGATAAAAGGAAAAACTTCCTAAGAATCAAACTATCCAAAAGTGCAATGCACTGCCTAGAAAGGCAGTAAGTTTCCCTTCACCAGAAGCCTTCAAAGGCTGATGTCAAGAGGATTCTAATTCATTTTCTTATTGGATGAAATGGTCCCTGGGGGCCCTCTTAACACTAAAGTTCTTATCTCAAATAACAAGGTCTGGTTTGCTCCATCTCCTAGGAAGACTATGCAAAAGAAAAAAAAAGGCTTAAGCAACAACAACAACAAAAAGGTCTTAGATTTAGGGTCAGGGCCTTCAATTCAATTTAACTCAAACATTTATTAAGCACCTGCTATCTTGGAAGCACTGGTTATCTCATAGCAGAGATGCCCTTCCCAGGAATCAAGCTATCAGCCTATGCATGGGCCTAGGTTGGAAGATAAGAAACTTAACTAGAAAATGATCCCTTCTAGTCCATAAATTATAATTAGAATAACCAGTATTAGAATAACACTTGTTAGCAAATTTAAGCCTTCCTATAGAGCAACCTCTCTAAAGCCATCATCCTTTAATATTCTTATGTGGGTGTATCTGCATGTGGGCGGACCTGCCTGGGGACAGATAGAGGACTGGTGTCCAGTCTCTGGTCCTAAGACCATTGGAAATATGTGTTTTCTGATGGTCTTAGGTGACCCCTGTGACCCAAAGGGGTTGTTTGAGAACTGCTGCTATAGAGGGAAAGAGACAACTGAAATTCATGTTCTTTATTTGTTCATCCTGGGCAAAGACAAGAAACCAGTTTGACAAAACACTTGAACAACTTTCAAAGTCTTTACAAGGAAAGGCAAAGAAGAGGGACACCAAAAGAAGGGGGAAAGTATACCATTTTGGAAGTAAGGAAAACCAGATTTGAATCCAGGCTCTCCAAGTCATAACAAACAGACTTTGTATTTTTTTTTCCCCCAATTACATGTCAAAACAATTTTTAGCATTCATTTTTACTAGATTTTGAGTTCCAAATTTTTCTCCTTCCTTCCCTTCTTCCTAAAATAGTATGCAATTTGATATAGGCTACACATGTGCTATCATGTAAAATATATTTCCATACTAGTCACAGCTGTGAAAGAAGAAATGGACCAAAAAGGAGAAAAATCACAAAAAAAGAATAAAGTGGAGGAAAAAATGCTTCCATCTGCATTGAGTCCATTAATTCTTTAACTAGATGTGGAAAGCATTTTTCTTCTTGAGTCTTTTGTACTTGTCTTGGATCAATGTGTTGCTGAGAAGAGCTGAATCATTCATAATTGATCATTACTCTATGTTGCTGATATTGTGTACAATGTTTTCCTGGTTCTGTGCATTACACTTTGCATCAGTTCGTAAAATTCTTTAAAGGTTTTCCTGAAATCTGCATGTTCATCACTTCCTATTGCATAACATCATAAAGCTTGTTTAATCACTCCCCAATTGATGGGCATCCCCTCAATTTAACAAATAGACTTTGGATAAGCCACTTAATGCCTGTGGTATCAATTTCCTCATCCCTAGAAGAATTGTTTTGTAAATAATTACATATTATTGATACAGTTTTTTTTATCACATTCATTTACAGAAAACAAAAGGCATCAAGAGAATACATTCTTTAAAAATAAAATGGGGAAAAGAGCTGAAACAGATGACCTCTCTAAATTCTCTTCTAGCTCTAAACTATAAAACCATTAATTTGACTTTCCAGGTCAGGAGAAAAATAAAAATAAAATCAAATGATGCTATAAATAAACCTAACACTAGACTGCTCCCACACTGTCACAGGAGTAAAAGAAGCAGGACAGATTGTACACAGCAACAGTTCACATATCACTGGATACCAGCTACAAAAATCTTGCTTGATCTATACATTGTTAATTCATAAAGCAATCTCTCTATGTCTGACTTCCTGGTTCTAGTGTACAAGTAACCCTTCCTAGATATCTGCTGCTGGAAAAAACCTACAATCAGTTCCTATTGCAAATCTATTCTAACTGACCTCACTGGACTGAAATAGCTTGTAGCAAGATCTTGCCTCAGTACCAAATATAAGCATCATTACACAATCTCTTAGAAGCCAAAGCCTACTGACTGTGATCTGGGCTAAATTACTTAACTTCAGTTTTCTCTTCTGTAAAATAAGGGATTAAACTAGATGGTCTCTAAGGTCCCTTCCTGGCTAGCTACGTGTTTTTATAGTCCTTTTCCATGGTCCTGCCAAAACTCAAAAGTTTTCATCAATGTGTAAACTACTAAGCTACTTACAAAATAATCTTAATGTATGATAAAAATGAAAAATTATCTTAAATGAACTATTTTTATTTTTGAAAGTACAAATTGGTTTAAGAACACAGATTTCACATTATTCTCACTGGAATAAATGAAGACTACTCCAGTGAGGATAAGGGTTTTTACTTTGGGAGCCATAATACAAAAAAAAACTGCCTGGCTGACCGAAAATAGGTCATCCCCACAGCTGAACTGCCCCGTCTTCTTCCTTCCACCTCTCAAAAATCTTGAATGTCCAGGAACACCATTTCCTAAGCACTGTCTTTCCTGATTCCTTCTGTTCCTTTTCATTTCTCCAATTAACTTGGATTTTCTCATCTGCAGACCGGTTATCATATGTAACACATGAGTATCAGGTAAGCTCCTCGAAGGCAAGGTCTTTTTTATATACTGTAAGTTTTCCCATTAGCAAAGCACTCAAAAACACACAGTTTACATTCTGTTGGCTTTCACTGACAGAAAGGCTTCTGCTTTCTTGAGTTAACATTTAATCAGCATCAGCATAGTATTCTTACCTAAGGCATACCTGTCTTCAAAATACATAAACCAGCTCTCCCTTATTCTGAATTTTTCATCCTTTGATGATTTACCAGTTGTCATATGTCAAAAAGCCTCAAAGACATTGGTAAACAAACTCAAAAGCATACAATGGAGTTTGATCTTAAATCCACAAAATGAAATGTCTTCAAATAAATGTTTGTGGAACTGAATTCCCCTCAGTCACAAGGCCTACATGTTTCCTTATAGGAACTGGTTGTAAACATTAACAGAGCTTTGCTTTTTCTCTTCATCAGCCATTTTTGGGAAATTTCCATTGCTGAGCACAAAAGAGAATCAATCTCCTCACTTTACAATTCCAGAACACTCACTAATACCGCTACTACATTCTTTCTCATCCATTCTCGTGGTTCCCTCCCCTGTGCTACTGTGTTCTCTACTGCTCCAATGGCTTGAGGAAACATATAGAGAGAGAGAACACCCAAATCACTAGGAAGGAACACTGAGAAAGGTGGTGAAGGGCTGGAGCAGCTATAACACCATGCAGAAGCAGATTCCCAGAAGAATGCTACTGTGAACAGCTTTTAAGATTTGGATTACACAGTAATAGTGAACACTCTGTTTATTCCATTACAAATCAAGGCAAACATTCACAATATATCACAACATTTCAAGGTACAGTACAATATTCAGTCTTCCACTCATGGGGCAAATCAATAATCATTCAATCAATTCATAATACAATAATCAAACTTCCACTCATACATCAACCATATATCAACTCAATCAATTACTAAACACAATCAATAGAAAACCACATAAATCCTCCACCCCTTGGTGTCCAGAAAACCTCAGTTTCCTACAAGGGGAGGCCTTTTCTTCATCTTGACTCTGGGTGATCTCTCCGATTCCCTGGATCCCCTTCCATGGTTCCAGCTCCCTCCTGAATCCACCAAACAGTCACTTGGATTCAGAAGCAGACAGCTCCCAGATCCTTGTCCAGTCCTCAGGGCAGTCCCTAGCACACACTGAAGTTCACAGGGTCCAGCACATCTCACACCCTTTACCACTTCTCTTGACTGGAACTCAAGGATCAGCCAGGACATGAACCAACAAGGATCAGCCAGGACACAAACAAACAAAGTCTTATCCTGGTCATGTTTCTTCAGTCCTCTAGCAGTTCAGCTGGCCCTAGGACCCAGAAGGAATATCGGCCTTCTGGATGGCCTTCATCAGATTCTGGTCTCAGGAAAACTCCATTCAGTTCTCAGTCAGCTTCCAGATACTGGGAGAGAAACTCTCTTTCTCTCTCCCTCTCTCTCCCTCTCTCTCTCTCTCTCTCAGATGGCTTCAGTCCCTATGAATCTTCCTTCATGAGGAGCAACATTCCAATTCTATCTCTCTGTCTCTAGAATTCTTCTTTATATAGCACTGGCCTCCTGTTTCAGCCAGTAGCCTTCTTCCAGTCAACAGGGTAGTTCATACCTTCTGAACAGTGGACAGGGCTCACACCTTCCATACTGAGGCCTAAGTCTGCTAAACTGATTGCTGTTACAGCAGCCTGTTGGGGGAAAGTGTAGTAAGTCAAAATATTTGATTCTTGTGAGTCAGTTCCTATGTAGGTGTCCTTGATGATCTCAGCTTTGGTTTCCAGCCTGCTCTCCAGAGCATCCTTTGTTGTATGAATGCATTTGATAGGAGTTAACTGACTTTTCCTAAGACTTTTTGGCACTTAGATAATATAGCCTTATCAAATTCAGAGCTACTTCCAGGATATGAAAGACTAAGATAATGACAAGAATATTCCAGGATATGACAGAATAAGATATATGATAAAAGTACTTGAATCTTTGTCTCCCTCATCTTTAAAAACCTTGTTCAAAGTATCATTAAACAGATCTTTCTTGAACTACCTATATGGTCTGGTTATTTCTTACTCACATCTCTGATCATACTTAAGTGCTGGACACTGAGCAGTCCACGGCAGGCTGCTAAATGATACCTTATACTACTTTGCACTGTAAAAATCTTTGGCATCCATTTATACTTCTGATGATTATTATAATTTTAGAGTAAGAACAGATCTTAGAAATCATGTAAGTCAAATCATTTTGCAGAGAAAATAGAAGTTATTACTTTCTCAAAGTCAATACCATCATTCCTTTCATTACTCTCCTAAAAACAGGATTATAAATAAGGCAAAGCAGATAATGTTATCCTCATTTCATAAAGAAATTGAGCTGAAACTGCTTAAATGTCTTGACATGCTAAATAATCTGATTATAACTGAGTAAGTGGAGTGAATAAAACATAGGAAAGAAATGTTTTGGCAATAGAAATAAGTTCTGACAACAGAACAGACATTAGATTTGAGTGAAGTGGGAATGACCCTGAGATTGGGAACCTTCTTGACTGGAAGGGTGGAAGTTCCTTTAATAATAATAGTGAAGTTTATACCACTACTGAGTTTGTATCAGAAAGAGTTTTTTTTTTTAAAGGAAAAGAATTTATTTGTGCAAAAATACTTATAGCAGCTCTTTTTATTGTGGCAAAGAATTCGAAATTGAAGGGATGCCCTTCAATAGGAAAATGGCTGAACAAGTTGTGGTATATGAGTATAATGGATAATTACAACTGTGCAATAAGAAATGATGAGTAAGATGCTTTCAGAAAAACCTGTAAGGAGTTGTGAACTGATAACAGAGTGAAGTGTACAGAACCAGAGGAACACTGTACAAAGTAACAGCAATGCTGAATGATGATCAACTGTGAATGACTTAGCCATACTCAGTAATTCAATGATTCAAGACAACTCCAAAGGATTCATGATGAAAAATGCTATCCACCTCCAGAGAAAGAACAGATAGAGTCTGAATACATATCACAGCATACAATTTTTCACTTTATTTTTTCCATGATTTTTTTTTTGGTCTGTATTTTCTTTCACAATATGACCAACATGGAAATGTTTTGCATGACTGCACATCTATAATCTATATCAAATTGATTGCTGTTTCATAGAAGATGGAGGGAAGAGAATTTAAAACTTAAAATTTTTTAAAAATGAATGTTAAAAATTATTTTTACATGTAACTAAAAATATTTTGCAAAATAATTGTGAAGTTTGAGGAGGACAGATAATGTGTTCTGTTTGGCTTATGTAGGGTTTGGGATATCCATGGGATATCTAGTTCAAAACATTCAACAGAAAATTGATGAAGTGGATCTAGAGCTCGCAGCCTTTTGACTGAGTCCAAGTTTTACAGAATAAATCCTTTTACTAAGGAGATTTTGTCCTGTGAAGTTTGGATTCAGTCAATAATCACGGTCAATCATTCTTCTCCTTACTTAATGTGTTATTTCTAGGGAAGAAGTCAGGAAGATGACTTGGATCATTAACTGATTTAGCAACCACTATTTCATGATCATATTAGCAACTACTACCTCTACTTCCCGTGACAAAACTGGAGTGGTAATATGAGAGGAAGCAAGTGAAAGTATGGAGGGGAAAAAATGACATGATATGGAAAGAGACTACATCTGGGGGATAAAGAAAAAACACTGATCCCAAGGGTGTAAACTTAAGTGATTAGAAGGCTAATAATACACAGAAGAGAGATGGGACATGGATTTACAAAGAAATATATTGCATTCAGACATAATAAGCTTCAGGTCCAAGGAAGACCTTATCGAGTTGAAAATGTGAGATTGTAGTTCAGGACAGAGATTGGGGTTGGATACTAAAGATTTTGAAGTCATCAGAAGATGTGATCACTGAATCAGTGAAGACTGATGACAAAATGGAGAGGAAAAAGACAGCAGGCCTGGGAGAAAGCTCTGGCAAACAACAATCATAAGGGATGGAAGAAGAATGATGCTTAATTGACAAGATTAATCATAGAGAAAAGAAGACTTTGGGAGGAAAAAAGTATCTTTAAGTCTGTCAGAGGAACTGGAATAACCTGCTTGGGCCCAAAGGTCTGTAAGTTATGAAAGACAAATTTACATTTGATGTAATGGAAAGCTTCCTTTAGATTAGAGCTGTCCAAAACTGGAATGGGCTGCTTCAAGAAGTACTAGGCTTACCTTCAAAAAGAGAGGGTAGATGACTTCCTGGGAATGTTGTAAAGAAAGTTTTCGTTAAATTATATCTTGGAGTAAATGGATCTAAGGTGAACTTCAAACTCAGATTATGTGAAATTTCATATAAGTCAATTACAGGGAAATTTTATTTTACATGTAACATTCAGAATTGCCAAAAACACTAGTAATACTTCTTTATGCAAATAACTACATATATTTCAACTGAATTACATTAAGTTACAGCAAACAAATTATCTCTGCATCACAACAGAAATATATTTGGGATAAATAAAATCTCACATGTTAAATCCTTGCAAGTAAATTAACTTCAATAATGGGCTCTGTTTCTATTCAGAACAAATATTTGGGGAAGAGACTGGAGAGATGGGCTAATCACCAGTTTCCTCAAGACACTGACATGATATCAAGTGGTCCTCAAACTACAATTTCAGTACTTTCCAAATATCAGAAAGAAAAAAATGCTATAAAAAGGAAGATAATGACTTCAAAAAATATACCTAGCATGATTAAATGGCATATTTCCTGCTTTACCCAACTTGGAACCTTTTGAAAATAATTGTTTTTGATAACTTCAAAAAGAATTAAAATAAAGGGGAAAGAAACTAAAGGACTAAGTAGCTGGCCAGATATATTGGGGCATAGAGTTCTAATAAAAGATATAATATTGGCTAAAAGTCTGAGTTTTAACTATGCCAATTATCAACTTCACGACTATCAGAAGTCACATTAGCTTTTTCAGTCTTAATTTCCTAAACTATGTAATATGAATAATAATATACCTAAAGGCATCTTGTCATGGCTAAAATAAAAATAAACGAAAATGTTTTTATAACTGTAAAATGTTATACAAAATCTAACAATAGCATTACTATTATTAGAACACTGATTACAGTACAAATTTGGTTATATAAGTCCAATTACATTACACACACACGCACGCGCACACACAAACACACGCATCCCTCTAATATATTATGTATGACTTTGAGGAAGCTGAGAGTCTGGTCACAAAAGGCCATTATCATCATATATATTATCAACAACTCATTCATATAACATTTTAAGGTTTCAAAACCATAAACCTCTCAATAACACTGTGAGTGGAGTTGGGCAATTAGTATTAGCCCTGTTTTATAGATAAGATAGCTGCAGTTATAAGAGGTCAGATGATTTGCCCATGACTATATGGCAAAAGGAAATCTGAAGCAGAATGTGAATACTAAGTCTCCATCTCTCCACTCTATCTACTGCAACAACATACTGCTCAGGAAAGAAAAGGCTCAAGTGAATTTTAACAGATAAGTTATTGAAACTATTATGCATGTATATGCATATATATGTATATATAGGTATGTGTACACACATACACACAAACATAAGCACACGTGCAATATCTGTTATTTTGGAAAATACCATTTGGGGTAATGGTTTTTCATGAAACCACATATCAGCCTAAACTACGTACAAAAGTCATATTTTAGTAGGTGAAAAACACATTTTAATGATAAATACATGCAATATATTCTAATAAAGATTTAAGGTAATTGAGAAATTAATATTATATTTAAAATACACTACTGAATATTATATACAGCAATAAAGTATTTTAATTAAAAAAGGAATTTAAACTGTACTTAATCATTCATCTCTTGTCTGTTGCCAACTCTTATCCATTCTTTGCAAACACATGAAACAGTTCAGATTATTTCCCCAAACAATGAAATCGTTTATTATCATTTCAGTATATTTATTGGTACCCTATAAAGAAAACTCATATTCCCAAACAGATTAATTATGAAAATCTTGCATGAGAAAAATCTGCACATTCCAGCCAAGTCTAAATACAGCTACGACAAGAAAAGGTTGGATATACATCAAGTATCCATGGAAAGCTCTGAAAATAGAAATCCATTTTTTAAAATGCACAATTTTAAACTAATCCATAAACAAATTTAAACTAATACATTTATCACAGATTATGTATCAATACTTATATATCCATTTAAAAACAATGAAATACAAAACTATGTTTACCATAATTATGTTTAAAATGGCAAGAAGCACCAGTAAGGTGGAACAAAATTTGTATTTTACACAAAACCAAGAATCAACAACAAAACATAGTAAAAATTATTTCCTAGTAAAAATAACTGTTAAATCACACCTTTGGTCAAACAAAATTAGCTCCATTCAAAAGGCCCATCTTTAACTGACTTTAAATTTGTAAATATATTGACTTTTGAAAGGATTACAGGGAAAATAGAAAAGGGCACTATAATTTGTTAGAATCTACTACAATTTCTGAAGCCTCCACAACCTCAAAAGTCTTAATTTCGCAGAACTGTTTTCATTTTTCCTAGGAACCACTGTAGACTCATCAAGTCAGTCAAAACAGCTGAGATGGGGGAGACGTTAGCAAGGCAGCAACAGCCATGAACAAACAGCTTTGAGGAACAAGTCACCTGAGGTAGTGATAAGTCCCTGGAATATCTGGAGTCAAACGTTTAGTACCTCAAGTTAGCAGTACAATTAGGGCATTCCACAAAAGCTAAAGCAATCAGACAATGAATTGAGAAGCACTGCATACAAGAATGGGGAGTTGATAATCCTGATCTAATAGACTCAAAATGAAACTAATGATAGAATACTGTGTTCAGTTATGGGCACCAAGTTTTAGAAAATACACTGATAAAAGGGAAAACAATATGGAGGAAAGAGTAATGAGGGTTTTTATTGTCTTCTAACTCATGCTAAGGATCCAGTGAAGGAAAAGGATGAGTTTAACTTAAAGAGAAGACTTAGCAGAAAAGATCACTGTTTCAATCATATGTGCCAGCTCCAAATGTATGATCCTATGATGATAAGTACTTGAAGGCTAGTCATGTGATAAAGGAATAAGAATTAGAATTATTCTGCTCAAGTCTGAGAATAAAATTAGGAACAATGGAGGAATTTGTGAAAAAGTAAATTTAAGCCTGATGTATGAAAATACTTTCTGACAATTAAAACTAACCAAAAACAGGGTGAGTAGGAAGAAGGGAATACTGGATTTCTCCTCAATAAAAGTATTCAAGGAAAAGCTGGATAACTGTCACTTTGGGAGTATGTTAAAGGATTTATTTTTCAACTCTGGTTGAACTAGATGACCTCTGAGGTGGCTTTCAATTCTGAAACTCTGTGGTTCTCATTTTTGCCAATATTTACTTTCAGAAGGTTTAAGAAAAATGACACATGATCCTGCTGAATCATACAATATCCATTCAGCTGTCTCCTACCAACCTCAAATGCAACTGTCTTAAATAATATTAATAAGCTTTGAAGAGATTAATAATCAATCTATTATTTTAAAGCACAACCCATAAAACAAAAGAAGGTCCCCCAACTTCTTTCCTGAGTGTCCTTGGAAAGCAGGTATCTCAATGACCTTTAAAGTATCTTAGAATTCTAAATGCTATAGTCTGTGAATTCATTATCTCTTAATATACCAATGCTTTCAAAGTAATATATAACTGACTCCATATTTCAAAATATTAACGAATCTGCTGCCCAGGCTCCCACCACCCACTGTCTGAGACAGTGGCACCACCTAGTGACTGAAGAAAGAAGCTAGCTACCCTACTGGCTCTTTCCCATTATTCTCCCCTCAAGGGAGACCCTTCCTGACCCTTCCTTTCCTCTTTCACAAGTCATAATTCAATTATTCAATGTGAGACAATTTAATTTTTCCCATACATACACACACATATGTATATACAAATCCTCTTTAACAAGTCTCCTCTAACTTCTGAAAATCCATTATATTCTCTCATCACTCCATCTGTGAGCCAAAAGGAGATGCTACAAAGAAGTCATCATATTTGAAAAGAAATTAAGCATAATAGTTAGTCATTAACCTCTTATGCCCTTGAAATCAGTGCCCAAAATCCTGTCCAAAACTTAAAAAAAAAAGAATCTATTCTATCTCCCCAATGTTCTCTAATTAAACCTGTTCTTAATAAGTGGGGAGAGAGATGGCTTTAGGAGAAATGAAATACATTTCTAATTTAATTATATTTAGGGCTTTTTTCTTTAGTTCTTCCCAATTACTAACATTAAATATAATTTTCAACTATTTTTTCATTGCAAACTCCTACATCAATGCTTCATCTGACTATAAAGGTAAATAGAGAACAATTTCTAGAAGGTCATAACAAATGAATGGCCCCAGAAATAAATTATATGCCTGCTGTCTGGTCTAACTAACTCAGGAGAGTATAAAATCAGAAGGACAGACACCAGGTGATTCACTTTTCTGGCCGAAGCATTTCAGGATAGTAATTTTCAAAAGCCTAGAGAACTGTGATCTGCATTAGTGGAAATTTTAATTATCCTAAGGAATACTGGATTCTTTGAACTACTTTACTAAAAGATGGTCAATAATCTAGCCATATTTTTAAGTATGTTTTTGTAGACTAGCCTGGGAACCAAAATACCACATGAAGGGAAATAAAATTCAGTGAACATGAAAAGGTAACCTATATATATGTTGGGTAATTCCTGCATTTCTTATCATTCCTTGCAACCAACCACTCATATCTTGACTTGAGAATGAGATCTATTCCAGAATATCAGAGAGAAGATAACATGGGTCATCTGGGACTCAAAATTTGCTGATTAAATGGACATTGGGAGGGGTTACTAGGAATACAAAGAGACTTGATGTTTGATTTTTTTTTTTGTTTCATGGTGTTTATGCTTAAGTTTTCTTGATTTACCTTGGTGACATGTAAATCTCCCTTCTCAAAATTAGGCCACTGTGAGTCCTCTAAGTAGTCTGATAAGTAACCTGACTGTATTATAAATATATGAAAACTCTTACAGATTTGGCTTGTAGATAAGTGATCCCTGGGGCCAGTGGGCTGCCACTCCCCCACGAATCAAAAGGGAGAAATTGAGGGGATTAGAACAGCAAGTGGTTAACTGTGGAAAGCAAGTGAACCACATTGACTCCATCTTGTGACTCAATTCTGGAGCTAGCTTAGCATCCTTTTCATTCAATTATGGGTTTAGTCCAACTTCTGTCTCCTGAGAAAACTTTATTTAATTGTGAGAATTGGAAGAAAACCTTATTGTATTGTTTGAACCTAGCCCTGCATGGCTGGGAAGCTGAACTCCCTCTACCTGCTGTAAAAGATCCTTAAAAATGGAACTAGGGTTATGATCACCAGAAACTCAAATTCAAAGACTGATGCAAGGGGTTTTCTCACAACCCTACATCTCAAGCAACTCATATAACTTCTTTGAAAGCTGGCTTTGTATTGGCTTATCAGTTACTATTTCCAAGTTCCACTGATTGTTGATATACACTTAAGGAGATTGGGACACCTCTTTTATTCAATTTGAGGAATTATACCACTCACTTAACCCCTCCCCACTTGGAAAGTCCCTAACATTTCCTCCAATTAGAACTCAGATTTCCTAATGTATCCTGCTTAATTATTTGCTTAATTATTTTCTTTTAACCAGTTGATCTTATATGATTGCTTTTAACATATAAAAGTCTGTCTTCCCTTGCATTCAGGGTCCAGGGCCAAAGCTATGGAAGGTTACTGGTCACCATTTGTTAGGCAATTTGCATGTATTACTTCACAAATCAAAATGTTTACAAGCTCAAACCTTTGTTTCCTCATTCATTTTATCTTTCACCTGCCACAGTAAGAGGAAGTTCCAGAATGACACCATGGTACTGTGTATAGGGTGGGAAAAAGTGACAAAGAACCCACTACCCAGTTCTCAATGGCAGCCTGAGAGGATAATCTATGCCCAGGGGAGTGATCTCTGGGAGAGAGGTCCTGAGCAGTAGGCCAACAAGCAAGAGGAATGATCTAGCTCAGATTCTAGGATTAGAGTGAGGTCTCAATTCTAGCTTCTAGCCCAATATGAAGCTTGCAGAGGAAAAACCAGGACAACAATTAAAGACCAACGGGAAGACTACAGTTCTATTCCTCACTGGCTGATTGAGTCCAGCAGTATCCAATGCTGCCCAATCCCAAATCCAGGTCAGGAATTTGCAGTGCTCAAACCAGGAGGTAGCCATCAGTCTTTGCCCAGGATCAGATAGTTTTGGGAGCACTTAAAAACTGCGGGCTCCCCAGTCTGCTCCTGAGATCTTGGAACCATTCAACACTAAGTATCCCAAGAAAACAGAAACAAAACAAATAAACCTTCCCTCCAGAAGTAAACTGAGTCCAGTCTTAACATCGACTGAATTTAGAAAGCAAACTGCAAACAAAAAAGAATATTGTTATGGGAGCAGGGGCATTCAAGACATAAACACAGTAGAAAATGACTCCAAAATATCTACAAGCAAAGTCTGAAAGAAAAAAAAAATACAACTTCGGCTAAGATTCAACTAGAATTCCTGGAATTAAGAGAAATATAAAAAGGGAAACACAATAAGATGCTAAACAAGGATAGACTGCTTATATTCAATTATATAGGGGGCTGATACATGTGCCCCCTCTGAAAGCTATCATCTTGAGGGGTCACAGAGAAAACAGAGGAAGTTTAATTAGGCAAGGGCTGAGAAAGGTTCTCTTATGTCTTAATGATGGAAAGAGGGGGGAAAGCAATACAATGAGAGGAAAGGAGAAAAAAAGATGGGGAAAAATTACCTCACAATCACCAAGAGCAAGTGGACATCTATACACACAAAGAGGAGGGAGTGAGGGCAGCAGCTGACACTTGAACCTCACTTTCATCTAAACTACTCTAACACAAAATAAGAACAGAGTTGCATATCAGCATCCCATCCTTCTCTTCCCTCCTCCCCAACTCAATAAACTCTAGTGGCTTCCTAGGGCCTCCAGGATCAGATATATAAATGCTTTTGTTTTGCATTTAAAGCCCTTTCACAACACAACACTTAACTGACCTTTTCCTCATCTTTGCTCTGGCTGTTCCTCAGATCTGGAATGCTCTCCTTTCTCTACCTCAACCTCATGGTTTCCCCAGCTTTCATCAAGACACTGCTAAAATCCCAGCTTCTGTGAGAGGTCCCCACCAACTGCTAGTGCCTTCCCTTTACTTTACTTTATAAATATCTTGTACTTAGTGGAATTTGCATGTTGTCTTCTTCATTATACTGTCAGAGCCTTGAAGGATCCTCAAGACTTAGTACTATATCCCATCTAGTGCAAAGCCCAAATGAAAGCAGAATGCCATCCAGAGAATGAGATCATCTAGATCAGCAGTTCTCAACCTGTGGGTCACAACCTCTTTGGGGGTTGAATGACCCTTTCACAGGGGTCGTGGAGGTTGTTCTGATGGTCTTAGGAACCAAGACACTGTTTTCCGATGGTCTTAGGAACCAAGACACTGTTCCTCTTTCGGTCTCCAGGCGGGTATGCCCACATGCAGATATTCCCACATACAAGTATTAAAGGGTAATGGCATTAGGACAGTTGAGAACCACTGCTCTAGATGGTTGCAATCTGTACTACTGACAGATGAACCTAAATCAATATGATCATAGCTCCATAGGGTGGGAAAAAGTGAAGAGAAGAGATTTTGTCATTTTTTACAACTAGGTGATTACTTCCACTGATTAGTATTACAGGAAAGACAGAAAATAAAGTATTAAGCATTTCAGCAAGGAAAAAATCTTCAGTATAAAAATATTCATGGCACAGTGAGTTTAAGAATCCAAAGATTAAACCATTTTAAACAGCATTTAACCAACTTTTCCAAACTCTTTATTAAATGTTTATGTATGACAACAACTGAGGAAATAACTAGAACCACATATTATGTTTTTAGCCAAACAACACCAAGACTCTTCTACTCTGGTTTTGAAAATAAAAAGTAAATAAATTTATTCATAGGGAAAAAGACATTGGACATCACAGTCCATTTTAAGAATAAAATATTCTGTACTCTACTGTTCTTAGGTCATTTATTCCATTGTTTTGAAGGCTTCCATTACCAATTTACTAACTACAACCTATCCTGCGATTCATTTCAAAACACTAAGATTTATTGATAGAGGTCATGTAAGCCTTTTGTATAAAGACAACTCAAAGTCAAATCAACTACCTGAGCCAATCAATCCTCTTAGCCAATTAAGTTTCAAGGAGAGTTTTAGTACCTCAAGGAAAAGAATTAGTCTAACATGTAAGGCAGAGCCCTAAGAAATACTGCTCATACCACACATAAACAAGAGAAAAGCAATGTTCTTTTCTAACTTTTGTGAATTTACTCAGCCTCCTTACTACTCAAAACTTCAGTCTATTATTACTGAGAGGTTTTACCTTAGTAAATTACCTTAGTAAATTTCATTTACCTTTGAAATTCTCCCTCTCATTTTCTGGAGAGTAGCTTCAAAGTCATGTAGCTACAAAGTTAACAGAAATCTAGGGTGTCCTAGAACACCTCTATACAGGAATTACAGGGTAAGCAAAACAATTCAGCTATGGGTCTAGGATTAAGGAAGAATACAGAATAGTTCTCTCTTCACTCTAATCCTTCTTCTAAGTGAAAACCTAATAAGTAATTTAAGGCAGTTATTATGACCTCACTAAATCTCTCTTTAAACTAAACATTCCCAGCGGCTTCAACCCATGCTCAAATGGCATCATTTCTAGCATTTTTCTCACCATCCTAGTTGCCATACTCTATAGTATTGGCTACTGTTAAGAAATTCCTAGATATGTTTCCACTTGATCAACATCTCTCCTACATTTGTGGCATCTGTAAGTGCTATCTTCCAAGTCTAAGAGGAAGTACAGTACAATGGAAATTATTAACTTGGAGACAGGAAGACCTGGGCAAAAATCTTGTCTCTGATTTTTACTCAGCTCTATGACTACTTGATTTCTCTGAGCCTCAAACTCTTCTTCTGTCAGAAAGGGATTACAATACTTAAGATTGAAATGAAATAATGTATATTAAGCACTCTGCAAACCTTAAAGTATCATAAACATGTCAACTGCAATCATTATCTTATTGGGCTAAAGGGAATATGAGACATGAAAATACATATCAGTAACTGTGGAATTCTTTGAAAGGGAATACAAAGGATTGCCTACTGAAAATACTGCAAACTAAAGAAAGAATTTCCAACTAAGGAAGATTTTTAAAGGGGCTTGAAGATAAAAATCTGGAAATTATTCATAGGATATCATCACAACAAAAACACTTTCTGAACAAGAGATGGAAACAAAACTGTCCAATTTGTGTCATGCCAAACCAAAAAATGGAAATTTTCATAAAAAGCAACAAGTGCACCTCAGTAATGGGTTTATAATTAGAACTGAAGAAGACCTGGACCTTGAAATTCTATGCATAATTTTCTCTTTAACAAACATGAAATTGTAAACCTGAATTCTGATTAGGATTATCATGATTTTCAGCATCACTGAATTACTGTTAAAATGACTTTTACATGCAGGTAATAACAGTCCAATAGTATTAAAAACAAATATGGGGGGGAAAAATACAATCCTAGTTGGAAATTCCTTGAGAGTGAACAAAAGTGCTTTCATATATGATCTTTCTGATAATACTGTGAAACCACATTAAATGATCGGTTCCAGGTTATCCAGGTAGATAATGGCACATCTAAAACAAGAATTCTGCTGTCCTGATCTTCCTCTTAGTACTCTTTCTACATCATTCAGAGCTCTCAGATGTTATCTTTATTCTGATTTGTCCTTGGCAAAAAAAAATTAAATACACACACACACACACACGCACACTTGCACATGCAAAACTTCTATCAGATCCAGAGATTATTTCAAGAAGCAATAACAAAAAAGCAGGCAAGCTGGGAGCCATGAGGGCAAATGCTGTATACACTGTCAGATGTAGTCACTATTATCACATGCTGTTGCTTAATTGTATTCCTTTGTTACAAGGAGAGTTCACCAAAGGCCTTTCCAGAAGTTACTGCTTTATATCAATAAAAGTTTGTTTTTGTAAAGAAATTGACAATAAAGCTATAATTCTGCCCAGATTTGATTAAGATACTAAAGGAAAGGGTTTACTTTCAAGAAAGGACAGAAATGGATAATATTAAGATATTCTTCAATTCTGTTAATCAAAAGTGGAGAGGAAAGAGAAAGAATGGCTATCTCAGTCAACAGATGCAAAGAGAAAATCACATAAGGTCCATGATGAAGAGACATTCAATTTAAAGACAGATATAAAAATCCAATTTAAAAAGTCAGCAGAAAGTGGAGTAATCAGCATGAAATGACAGGAGAGCAAGCACCTTTCATAGATGAGTCTGAATTTGTATTCCTACATTGTCAGAGATGTAAGGGACCTCAGAGATCACCTAGTCCAGCCTCATCACCAAGGAAATAAACATCCAGAAGAGCTACAAACAGTCATTTAGGGGCAATGCTGACACTCAAACCCAGGTCCACTGACTCCCAATCCCAAATTCCAGAAATTATCTAGAACAAGGTTCCTATGAGAAAACTAGAGACTGAAAGCTTACTTCAAAAGGGTCGAAAGCTGAACAGGTGGGATTTGCACAGGCAGAGATGATGCAGTAAATAGGCCAAAAGAGGAGGGAAGAACTGACACTAGGTCTGCTGTACCAAGTAAGAAGCCCAACATGGCCAAATCCCCATTCCAACCTCTCCTGCAGACAGCTGACAAAGTGGCATTCCTAAAGCAATGGCCTAAGTAAGTCCCTGATGATCTCCAGGGCAAAGTCCTCATTTGTTACTTAAAGTTCTTGCCCATCTGGACAATCTGCCTTTCCCGACTTATTACAAAACAACTGTGCAGCCATTCTGTAGCCTGCAATCCAGCCTTAATTACACTTACACAACATTCTGTATTTAATCTCTCTGTTCTGCACAGGCTTTCATCATACCTGAAATGCACAAGCTCCTCACCTCTGCCTTTTAAAATTCCAAGGCCTCTGCAAAGATTCCCCTCAAAAATTACATTGTATTTAATTTGTATACATTTTGTAGATATGATTTTTCCCCAAAAGAATGTAAGCTCTCTGAGGACAAAGGCATTTCATTTTTGTCTCTGAATTCCCTGGTGTCTGGCAAAAGGAAAGCCCATAATAAATACCAGTTAATTAACTGAATGATTAATTGGAGAACCTCTCCTGTGTCTTGGTGACTATTGGAACTGATCAAATCCCCACAAAGTCACAAAATACTCCTAAAAGTAGAAAAAGTCAGTTCCCTAGGTACCATCTCCACCTCTCAGAATCCTCATTTCCTTCAAGGTCCAAAGAATGTGCCATGTCCTTCCTAGATCCCTTAAATTTTTAGTGTTACCTCCCTCTACCTCAAAAGAGCAATCAAGCAATGATCATTTATTAAGCACCTACTAAGGGCCAGGCACTGTGCTAAGCACTGGACAAAGAAAAGCAAAGACAGTCACTGCCCTGAAGGAATCCATAAACTAATATGGAAGACAACCAGAAAACAAACAAGCTATATATGGAATAAATGCTTAAGTGAGATTGGCTACTTTCTCCCTCTTCTGACTTGTATCCCTTCCTGTTTTGAATTAACAGCTACTGTTTCTGATGGCAAAAAAACCCTTCTCTGACCTTCTGCCTATCGAATTCGAGTTTATATTTTAAAATCCAAGTCAACTACTAGCCATTGCCTTCAGGATGTATATGAAACTCAATGACTCATAAGATATTAGGTGTGTTTTCCTTGATATCCAGAGACTGAAAGCTGCTTGACTGTATGATAAAACACCCTAACATACTATCCAAAAAAATTCTCCAATCACAAGTTAGATAACTATTTGGGGGATATTGTAGAAAACAATGACTGTTCAGATATGGGTTGGATACAGTGGGCTCAGTTCCCTTCTAGCTCTGAGATTCTGAGAAAGTCTACAGAGAAAGCTATCTCCAAGACTGGCTGAATGAATGAATAAAATAGAAAGCGTTTATTAAGCACTATGTGCCAAGCACTGTACTAGGAGCTGAGAATACAAATACAAAATCCAAGATGGTCCCAGCCCTCAAGTAACTTACATTCTAAGTGCAGGAAGGGGAAATTATAGAAGAGCAGTGCCCCCCAAAATTTCAGGGGTAGGAAGCAGAGTCAGAGGGAAATAGATTGACACACTTTTTCAGTAATAACAGAATTGAAATAGTCATGGTTCCTTCTGAGTTCCAGAATAGGAACAAGGGAGGAGAGGGGCAGAGTCCAGTAGCCAGGCTGTTTGGTAGGAGGCTATGGAGGAAATGACCACAAAGGAAGGCATGAAATGAAGTGTGGACAGCTTTGTGTGGGGCCTTTCTTTCACAAAGCAGAGGTGAACACTATGATTCTTTCATGATATTCTATTCTCTATTATACTCTATTATACTCTATCATATAGATATAATATACTCTATTATTCACTACACTGTCTGTTTTTGCATAGCCTATCCCTGCTAGTCAATCATGAAACTCCTTGGAGCATCTCTATTAGCACCACCAGATTCTAGAACACTAATGTGCACATAGAAGGTACTTTTAAAATGGTTGCTGACTGATCTACATTGAATTTTCAATACCTCAGATTGATTAGTCCTTTCTGAAATATCTTCTATTGGTTGCTAAAATGTTTTATTACCACATACATCTTTTGTCAGAAGAAACAAATGGGTACTAGAACAGCCAGAGTACCCAAGAAAAAAATATTTCATTCAATGAGAATAATTACTATCTCCTCTTTTTTTGTTTGTTTGAAGGCATACTTATCTGAACTTAGAGGGTGGGGGAAACTTGGGGGGGACAACTGTTAGACAAAATGAATGCTAGAGCTCACTGTCACTGGCAAAAAAGCTACACAAACACAGAAATAAGTATTATGAGATGTACAGGAGGAAAGAAGTCAAATGCTTTAATTTGAAAACCAAAACAATGCACAGAATAGAATAACTGATTAATCCTAAATATAAAATTGGTACAACTAATTTAAAAACATGCCTAATGTTAAAGAACATGCCTATAATCAATCCATATCTCTCAAACTATGGTGAAACTCCTTGAAGCTATTTGGGAGAGAGAACTAATCTTCAGACTAAATATGATAGCTCAATTATTTATGTAGTTATGATATGACCCGAAGCACAGCATAATCAATATAAATGCTAGGTGTGTTGGGTTTTACAGTATGTGAATTACTAAAACTACAAAACAGCATTTTAAGATGTTATTTTTCAACCTTTGATCTCTTGATATGGCCTTAGAGTAAAGAACCAATTTAACAAACACTTATTAAGTTCCCAACAGGTGTCAGCCACTGCACTAAGTGCTATGGATACAAATACAAAAACAAATACCTGCCCTGCCATCAAGGAGCTTACAATCCAATGAGGCAGCACTCAGGCGGCGCAGTGGAGAGGTTAAAGAAACCCACAATGAATGCAGTCACATTGGAAAATATGAGTAGATGCTCAAGGAGGTATCTCTTCTGACTCCTATCCTGAGACAGAAGTTCCACCCTCTAATCAGAAGGACAGAGGATAATGATGTGCTGAGTACCAAGAGTGTTTAGATGTTGGAAGTTGAGATTTCTCAATGATGTGTTAACTGGGGACATATTGGAGAAGTTGTTTTTAAAAAGTCCAAAATGAGTGTAATAAGAGAAGCCAAAGAAGTACCAAATGAGTGCTTCCTGGCAGGAAATGAGCAGATGCCTCTTTTGTCTCCAAACAAATTTTTACACTCTTTGGAGGGGGAGTCCCACAATCCTGCAGTAGAGAGAAGGAAGACTATAACTAACTTAAAGTCATTTCAATATTCTAAAGTCAAAGTCCGAAGAACAAACGCACCTGTACCAATACAATGAAAACGTTGGTATGTTTCACCAGTCCCATATCAATGACCAAGGCTCACGTGCTAACTGGCTATAACTCAGGCAAGATTTTTGTTTTGTTTGTTTTTTAAGAAACACATTTGGGAAATATTAGTGTAAACTTAACCAAGACTCATCATTTTGTTATTTCCTCCCTGCTGTGGAATATGAACTAATGTTTGGTCTTTACAATGACTACTGTAATCTACTGTTTGATAAACCCAAAGACTTCAGCTTCTGGAATAAAAACTCACTATTTAACAAACTATTGAAGAAAAACTGGAAAATAGTATGGCAGAAACTAGACACAGACCAACATCTTATACCATATACCAAAATAAAAGCAAAATGGGTACACCATTCAGATACAAAGTCTGATATAAACAAATTAAAAGAGCAAGGAATAGTTTACCTGTCAGACTTCTGGAGAGAAGAATTTATAACCAAACAAGAGATGGAGCACATTATGAAATGCAAAATGAATGATTTTGATTACACTAAAAATTGAAAAGCTTTTGCACAAAGGCAAGCAACCAAAATTAAAAGAGAAGCTGAAAATTGGGAAAGAATGTTTACAACCTGTTAGGTCTCTGATACCTCACATGGGGAGGAGACTCCTAAAGAGGGTCGTTGATACTCCACGTGAGATGGACTGGGTTGAACCGGTCCTCAGCTAACAGGAGTGCACGTGGTCGATCACCTGGAGACAGCTGCACCTGCTTACAATAAGCAGGATAATCTCTCCGCCTTCCGCTCGCTGTGGCGAGGGCATGGCCAGGAGAGGGGCCCTAAGGGGCCCTGGAGAAAGGACTTAAATACAGGCTACTTGGAGGCAGGGGCAGTTCAGTGGAGCCAGGCCAGTCGAGTCCAGCCACACTAAGATAGAGGATGAACTCTCAATAAAAGCTAGAAGCAAGTCCTGTGTCCTGAGTTTCTCTGTGCAGCTGTTTCTCCCGGAATGGACGGGAGCCGGGGATGCCCGAGGCCTGTTGAGGTGGGTATAGGTAAGCCCTATACATCCTGACCCAAAAAGATAACCCTCACCTGAGTAAAAAACCAGTAACACAACCAGTGTCTCTGATAAAGGCCTCGTTTCTAAAATATACAGAGAACTCAGTCAAGTTTATAAGAATACAAGTCATTCTCCAATTGATAAATGGTCAAAGGATATGAATAGCCAGTTTCCAGAGGAAGAAATTAGAGCTATCCGTAGTCATATGAAAAAATGCTCTAAATCACTAGTGATTGGAGAAATGCACATTGAAATAACTCATAGGTACCACATTGCACCTATCAGGTTGGCTAACAAGACAAAATAGGACAATTATAAATGCTGGAAAAGATGTGGGAAAATTAGAACACATTCATTGTTGGTGGAGTCCAACTGATTCAAAAGTTCAGAAGAGCAATGTGGAACTATGCCCAAGGGTCTATAAAAATGTGCATAATCTTTGATTCAGCAATACTGATGGGGTGCTTGGGTGCCTGTGCTTGAACCACAGTTTGTAAAATCACATTTCTCTCTAGCCTCAAATCTCCCTAGCCCCAAAACAGTCTCAGGAAGTTTCTTCTCTAGCTCAAGGGCAGCATGCCCTAACAAAATACTTATCTCTCTTCCTGTTACAGTGGTCAGCTGCACCTATAGAATTTAGTAGTTTGACCCAACTGTGTACTGCCTGAAGTGGCTGTGTATGGGTATTTATCTATCATATATATCCTAGACTCAGTCATGTACGTACTCCCTAGCTCATTATACACATCCTGAATCCCTTGTTAGCTAGGGACATGTGTATACTCCCAACATCCATCTTGTCAAACAGGTCACTGATGGGTGGCAGTTTGGTCAGCCCTGACCACTAGCTGATTTAGTGATGTTTCAAGCCTAATACCATGCAGTCTGCCCCCCTCCCCGTGCACTATTTCCCAGTGAGTTATGGGTAACACACCAGAGCATTAGATATTAAAAGTGCATGTTCCTTTAAGAACTGACTACTCTTTAACTCCTCCCTAATCCCACCCTTACTCACCTAGTTAGCATAATTGGCACAGGTTATACTAAAAATTATCCTATAAAAACTTTAACTCTACCCCTTTAAGGTTGCAGGTTCCCTAAGACTTCCTGCCCTTTATATAGCGTAACAATAAACTTTCACCAACTTGACTCATTATAATGCTTGATCCAAATAATTCATTCCAGACTGCCCACTCAGAGACTCTGGTTACTGGGGTTCCCAGATTCCTGAAACACATACATGCCCAAGTCAATACCACTTATAATGCTGTATCCCAAAGAGATCCACATGCACAAAAATATTTATAGCAGCTTTTTTTTGTGGTGGCCAAGAACTGGAAATTAAGGGGATGCCTATTAATTGGGGAATGGCTAAACAATTTGTGTCATTCAAATGTAATGGAATATTATTGTGTTATAAGAAATGATGAGTGGGGAGACCTCAGAAAAACCTAGACTTATATGAACTGATGCTGAGTGAAATGAGCAGAACCAGTAGAACACTGTACACAGTAACAGCCATACTGTTCGATGACTGACTTTGACAGACTTGACTCTTCTCAGCAATGCAAGGATCTAAGACAACTCCAAAAGACTCATGAGGGAAAATACTATCCACTTCCAGAAAAAGAACTATGGAGTCTGAATGTAGATGGAAGCATACTATTTGCTCTTTTTTGTTGTTTTCTTTCTTCTTTCTCATGGTTTTTCTCATTGGTTCTAATTCTTCTTTACAACATGACTAATGTGAAAATATGTTTAATATGAATATACAGAGAGAGTCTCTATCAGATTGTACTCCATCTTGGAGATGGGGGAAGAGAGCAAACTTAAAACTCAAAATCTTATAGAAGTGAATGCTGAAAGTAAATAAATTAAAAAATCTTTTTAAAGAGCTATCAAGATGCACTACAAATTGGGAAGGAAATTCTGAAATTCCAGTAATATGACATGCCAAAATTCCTAGAAAAGGCAAGGGGGAAATGAAGGTAGGTGCACTTGATTTCAAATGAATATTATAAAATCTAACTGACCAATCGCTTTCACATCTCAGCTGCCAAAGTGTAACCTCTGTGAAATTTCATTTACAATTGCTCACTTGAATAATGTTAAGAATAAACCAATTCTCAACACCAGGTAATTAAGAAGAGTGCCCTGAATATGAACTATGAGCTATCAGAACACATTACACAATCAGTACTTTGAGCCCATGACACGGAGGAGCACAGGCTTCAGCTGAGCTTCTCCTTTTAAAGATAAAGCTTTAAGGGGATCAGAGTGGATAAGATATTTGTGTGTATTATTTGACATTATGAACTCTTCATTTTTTTCTCTAATCAAGTAACTGCCCCCAAATTTTGATTATGACTAAATCTGTTGTATTAAGTCTGAAGCTGATTAATGATGTACTGTACCCTGCTAAGTAGAATTAAATTAGTGTGTAATTGATTAGTGTGTAATTGAAGCAGTTGTAGATTTACCAACTCTAATTAGGATGGCTTATTACAGATAATTTACACTATAATATAAAACAGAAAATAGAAGCGAGAGGTTCATCAAAAGCTTAAGTTAAGACCAGGTTGACAATCGTATAGATTAAAAAGGGCTACATTCTAAAGTCTGGCCAAATAATTAGAGAGCAAATCATATCAGGCCAAGTCCTTTAATAAGGGCAAACCAATGATTAACCTTTTAGCTTAGATTTTGAAGCAATTAAACTATTTATGGCAATTTGCTAGAATAGGCTATATAGGCTACATATTTATGTGGGTAAGTCTACAGAATGAAACAATACCATACTCCTCTTGCTTTGTCCAATTATAATACTGAATTACATTAAAATGAGCACAAATCAACACTTAACATGCTGCAATAATTCATTTTTAAGGTTCTAAATGTAGAGGAAAATTATCTTGAAATAAATAATAAATATAATTTATTGCAGTACAAAATAAAATAATATATTAACAAAGAAGGAAAGGAGGAGAGAGAACGCATGAGCCACAAAACACTGTAGCAGTGTCTGCAGTTTTCTCCGTACTCCTGTGGGTGGTAACTACAGCCCAGAACATTCCGCACACGAATTGCTTGCTCCCATGAGTATAACACCATAGTAATTAGGTTCATTATCTTGCATGCTAATGACACAGAGATAATAAGCTTGCAGTGAATAATTCATACACTGCCAGGTCTCACTGTGATGCTCATTGCTAACAGTTTATTTACAGTACAAGTTACACTGCATTTTTTCTACAGTTTAAATTTACTACATAAATAAACAGGAACTATTTAGGTTTGAAGTCTAATTTAATATCTGTAAATGGTAATAATATTAACCAAATATGGCCTTGCATATTGATAGTATAATTTTCATGTTGAAATAATTAATTGGAGATCAGTTTGCCCAAACTATAGTTCTATTTTATAGGGGCAAAGTTTTCTACAAAAGTTATAATTACCTAAAATGTATTTTTCAAAATAAATTCATTACACAGAACTGATGTGAAAAAAAAAACACGAACAACATTATCAGCCTTTGCATTTTTCTAACTAAAAATTTTAAAATCAGTATCATTCTTCTTTTAAAAAAAAAAACAACAACAAAACAGAGGTATCAACTTGTAACATCTCCACATTCAAGGACAACTGATTTGCCCATGGTCTTTAGGATGAAGATATTTATGCGACAAATATCCAACCTTCACCAATGACAGCCACGAGACCACATGTGGTCACCCCTGCTCCAGACCTATCCACTGGCTGTCCCCATGTCTCTGTCTGTCTGTCTGTCTCTCTCTCTCTCTCCCTCTCCCCCTCCCCCCCCTCTGTCTCCCTCTCTCTCCCCCCTCCCCCCAAGCTTGGAGTGCCCCTCTACTCAAATCACCTTGAATTTGCTTTACATATTGTTTGTATTAACTTCAATGTTTACCTGTTTTTCCACAATGAAATGGAAGTTCTTCCAGGACAGGTTTGCTTTTGTGGTCTTTGTACACCCAGTCTTATTAGCACAGTTCCTGGCAAAGAGTAGGCCTTCAACAAGTGCACCCTGATTAATCGATTGATCTAACAAATTTTACTTCAAATCAAATGACTTGTAAAGTTGTGGTTGTCTTTAATCTTCACCTTCTCTCATCCTGTTTTCATGTTTCTAGATTTAGGTTAACAAATTTGAGATGAATTAATTTCAAACCTTTTAAAAAATGATTGTTTCTAGTGAAAAGCTGCCATAATTCATCTCACAACTTATACCTATTACTGCAATTTTTGTGTCAACATGCACCTGAATTACCATGGTCTCAATATCTCTAAATCAGTTATGTAAAAATCTTCTATTACTCTTTTTTTGTGTTTCTACAATGATGCCTTTGAAAAACATTTTATCTCCAAGAAAAGATTGTTTTAATATGCAGGTGCATTCGAAATGACATGCATCTGGTAGTCATGAGGGAAATGAATGAATATTGTTTCTCTTTACATACAAATTGTTGGTATTGTTAAAGAGAAGAGTATTCCATGAAATTTTTAAAAAGCAATAAACTATGAAAGACAGTTTTTTAATCCAGGTGTTCCCTTCTAATGTCAAGAGTCCAAATAAGGATAATATATAACCTATAAAATATCATCAACAAAGTTATATATTAGGCAATTTTTTGAAAAACTATAACTGACCAAAACAAAAACTAAAGCATTACATGTGTCAGTATATTTAAGCAAGCATCCATAATATTTAAAATCTGATATAGTAAAAATCCACAGGTTAAGGGCCCAGGAAACTCTGCAGCTGCAGGAATGTTTCTTAATTCAATGTGGAATTTACTTCCTTTTGTGCAGCTGTGGAATTCCACAATTTGGTGTTTCATCAATGTCCTCTTCCCAAGAGTGGAGTTTGGGATTCAACTCCAGGCCTCAGATTAATCATCTGGCAAAGTAAGCTCTTCGAAATAAAAAACAGTAACTCACTAAGGCATCTTATCTCCCTCACTAGGGGGTTATGAAGATGAATTAGGTAATGTTTGTTAAGTCCTTTGAAGAGGAAAAACACTAGTGTTCAAGCATTATAATTTATCATCATCATCCTCAAAGAGAACCTCACATTTCAAATTAGACATCAATTCTTACTTGGCTTGCTAAAAATATAGCGAGGAGAAAAATTGTTTAAGCCACCTCCCTTTTCTTTATCCCACTTGTTATCCAGAGACAGGAAGTAATGGACCATGTGTCCCGAATCAATGGCACTATAGGGATGAAAGCTGCCTCACTTCATAAAATGAGAAAGTAAATAATTACAACCTGAACTGTGTAAGAGAAATAAATGGTTTGCTTAATTCTTCCCAGCAAGGACAGACACAAAACTTCAAAAGAACATTTATGATGGCCCTGCTATGTGAAAGGAAGATCAAAGAATAAATGCAATACTGTCCCTGCCCTCAAGGAGTTTGCACCCTGGCCCGAGACACCCCTGGAAATATCAATCAAGAAACACTTTTCTAAACACCTGAATGGTGTGAGCACTCTGCTGAGAGAGAAGGATGCAAAGGTAAAAGTGAAAGTCCTCAGTCTTAGGAAGTTTCCATTCCCAAAGGAAGAAACAGCATGTCTCCGTATATTATACCCACAAGTGTGTGCAAGATACTAACAAAGCAAGTACAGAGTAACCTTAGAGCGGAAGCCTCATCAGTCTATATACAAACGACTTACACAAAGAATTATCACCCAGACATAACAATGAGCCACAGAAAAAAATCGAGAACAATCTTTTTAAATAGATCTTGATGCTCTAAATACTAATTTTCTCCAAATCACATTAAACTGAAAAGATTTCAAAATAGAGAGACCTAAGAAAACATCAAAGCAATGTGGGGAAACAAAGTATGATTATCCCTGCCGACCTGCCTGCAACTAGAGGTAGCCTGATGGTGTGTTCTTTGAGCCCAAAGATGAACTTTAATTCCAATGTTCTATTATAAAAGTCACTGTATCCACCTGTGCAACAGTGTGAAGAGCTATAAACATCAAAATACAAGATAGCAACTTGTCATGGGACCTTTTCTGCCTGAATTCCAACAAACAACTGAGGAATGATAATGAAAATAACAAGCTGACATTCAGCACTTTAGGATTTGCTTTATATTTCTGATTTCTTTTAATCCTCTTGTGAGGGAAGCATTACAGGTATTCACAAGTATTTTTAATGATAAACTATCCTATTTATGCCTATGAGGGAGGGGAAAGGGGGAAAGAAGAGAAATGGTGGTGAGGGGAGGGAAGGACAGGTAAGGTAAAGGAAATAATAAAGACATTCATTTAATTAGCTTCATTAGCCAAATAGGCTATATAGACTTTGCGCAAGTAAAGAAAGACTTCATTAATGAAAAGAAGCTACACCTTTCCAAAGGGTGCCATCTCACTAAATTACCCTGAAGCCTGAAGGCAATTTATGTCCCCTAGGAAGGTTTCAGCTGTAAGGTAAGAGATTAAGAAGCAAACCAAAAAGGGAGCTTTCTATTCCATTTTAAGAGACCATGTGAATTTGTTAAAGAATAGATTGCTAACAGTTAGAAAACTAAAGCACAAGATGTTTATACACCTAAGTGTATTTCTTTCTAAAAATGTATTGCATTAAGTGTTTTTAAAAATCAAACATTAACTGTTTAGCTGATAACAAAATAGCAGAGATGTGGTAGAATGAATTCTTGGACAAGTATGAACTACATTAGCTATGGTCTGAGGTCTCTTCGAACCCAAATACAGCTATTTATGCATAAAAGAAATTTTATTGTTTATAAAAAAGAAAACCTGAATAAAGAAAATCAACTGTTTAATTCTTTCAGTTATTCAGGCCTACAAAAAGACTCTTTGGTTGAAAAAAGCATAACCAAGACATAACTACTACCATGCTATTACCATGTGATAACAATATGTCCTAACTAGAAGCTATTAACTTCTATACTGTTTTTTGCCTAGGGAAAAAAAACTAAAACCCATTAAGTACTTACCTTGAAAACTCAGTCTATCAAATGAGAGAAAATATTACAGATACAACCATTCATAAGAACGGCAAAAAATAACTGAAAGGAGGAAATTTATTAAGATGTTATTCATAAGCTGATGAATGTTATATAACGAAGGTTTTCTTTGTCAAGTTTTGTTAGTCAATGACTAGCTAAAAGATCTAAGCCTAATGTTAGGTCATATATGCTCCATTATAAACATTTAGCTAGAATCAGGCAGAATGCTCCATAGCAAAACTAAAACCCTGTAAGTCCATACTGTGCTTCAGCAAACTGTCTGATCCCAATGTGACTTTGAATCAAGACAGAGTCCACTAAACAGTCAAAAGAGTAATTTCAGTCAGCCAATAAATCTTTAAGTGTCTACTGTATGTCAGGAACTATTCAAAGGGCTGGGATACAATGAAAGACAGAAGGCAATCCCTGCTCTCAAGAAGCTAAGGGGACAAGGAAAGACAACATGAAAACAATTATGTACAAAACATATTTAGGCATGATATACTAGAACAAAGGGCACACAATAAAGGGGAACTGAAAAGACTTCCTGTAGAAGATGAAACTTTAGCTAAGTTGAAAGGAACAATGGAATCCAGAAGGTAGAGAGAAGGAAAGCATTCCAAACGTGAAAGACATCCAATGAACATGCCCAGTCAGGAGATCTCAAAGGGTTGCTAGTGTCATTGGCCTGCAGAGTACATAGGCATGAATAAGGTGCAAGGGTAGAGAGAAGAAAGCAGGGAACATATGGATCTGGGTCATGAAGGACTCTGAATGCCCAACATAAGATTTTATACTTGATCCTGGAGGCAACAGAAAGCCAGTGGAATGTACTGACCTGATCAGATTTGCACTTCAGCATCTTGGCAAAGAGTGGAAGGTGGACTCGAAATGGAAAAGACTAGTTGGGAAACATTTGGTGAGGCTATTTTATAGCCACTATTATGCTCTAGTACTTGGTCCAAAATATTCAATTTTATTGTGCTTTTTATACAGAAGTAAAAGCAACTAGGGAAAAAGCTAATTTGGTCAAAACTCATTAGTCTCTTCTAGAAATAACCGTGGGAAATGTTATTCCCAATTCCATTTGGTATTTTGCCATCTACCCTATCACTAAGCTACATCCATAACATTTGCTAGCAGGGGAAGGGGAAGCATATGACAACTGCTTCTATATAGGAATCAGGAAGGGAAGACTATTCTAATGTCTCACTGGTTTATGGAAATAACCTTAGATGCTTAAAGACTAAGGTATATCTGTTTTCTGAAGGTCATCTTAAGTCTGGAGAGGTTCATTATCAAGCTGGCTGAATGTGATTATTTTTGGCTCCAATAAACAGTCTTTAAGAATTGCTAAGTCATTGAGGGGTTATAATGTGAATAATGATTAACAGCATGAAAATTATAGAAATCAGACAATCTTTCATATTAAACGCATGTGCTACAAGACTGCATACTAAGAATAAAAGGCAACAGAAGAAAACTTCCTCAAGCAAAACACAAGTTAAGGAAAACAGATCAACTTATAACATAAATGCAAAATTTTTAACTTAAAAATTTAGACGAAAAAGGAAAATTTTTGAAGAGTGTTGTGACTTTAATTAATACCTAGTACAGTGGTTTTCAACCTCCCTAATGCCATGACCCTTTAATACTCAGATGTGGGTGTATCTGCATGTGGGTGGACCCACCTAGAGCCTTGTCTTGGTTCCTAAGACCATCAGAAATATGTGTAAATATGTGTTTTCTGATGGTCTTAGGCCACCCCTGTGAAAGGGTCTTTTGACCCCCAAAGGGGTCATGGCCCACAGGTTGAGAACTGCTGACCTAGTGCAAGGACTTAAGTGCTTGAGATAATGCCATCTCAAAATTTCTACACTGTCTTATGGTTTAAACGAACGGTTTTTTCACGGCAACCTTAAAAGGTAGAAGGGGGTAGTGGGAAGGGGTGAGACCCTGGATCTAATAAGATAGAGAATTTCCACAAAGGCTTTCCACAAAAATTTCAACCAGCAAAGAGCAATTGCTCTACAAATTAAAATTTAATTGACTGAAATACTGAGAATTTAAGTGATTTGACCAAGTTGATTTAACTAGTTGCATGTGAGAGGAAGGACTTAAATCCACAGCTTTCTGGGCCCCTGACTCCAAAGCATAATCTCTAGAATAACACATTGCTTTTCTTTAAGGAAGTATAAGATTATCACCATTTTACAGATGAAAAAATTGAGGCTCAGAGAGATTGTGACTTGTCCAATTTATTAACCAAGTTCACGTGTGTTAGCTTTGGAACTTAAACTCAACTTTTGGAATCCAACTCTAATGATCTTTGCATTCAACTATGGAAGCTATAGTTCTTCCTCCACATACAGAGGAAGGCTAACCAGCACACTAGATGTTATACGAGATGAGAAAGTGTGGAGAGGCAGTGATTTGTACCCTGACCCAAAGATGAGAAGAATAAAGATTAACTACCAATCCAATAATGAAAATTTTGATGGCCAAATACTCCAAAATGAATGATTTCTTCATGCTTGAAAACATGAAATTAGAGGATATTTTAAACTTGACTTCAAATCTGATAAAAGAAAAAATATTATCAATGTTCCCCAAATGAAAACAGATAGATTTACAGGACTTGGAGTTACAAAGACCAAAGTGAGAATCATTCCTTCAAACACCTACTAGTTAACTGGGTGAGCCCAGAACATTCAAAAAAATCTAAGGGAGGGAGGGAAGGAAAAAAAGAAAGGGAGAAAGGGAGGAAGGGAGAGAAGGAAGCAAAGAATCAAGGAACGGACTGTGTGGAATTTTAAATAGTAGTTAAATAAAATTAATTGAAGAGATTACAGTACAAGAACTGATGAACCTGATGGCAATCATCTCCTGATCAAAGAAAAATTAATACATAATGTATGCTTGCTTGCATTAGATTTAGTGTACATCAATATAATTCATATCTCAACAGTAAAAACCTGGAGAAGTAACTCTCTAAAAAAGCCCACCACATCAATTAGTCTACTTAAAATGTTTTGCTGATCTTTTGAGCTACTCTTTTGAAAGATCTATATGAAATTATTTTTGCATGTTCTTTATTAAATATGAATATTTAACCCAAAATTTTCTTTAGAATTCATGCTAGGCAATTAACAATTCATTCATTTATTAAGTCCCAACTGAATGCCAGGCATGACACACATCTAGCCCTCACAAAGCTTATCACTGACACGGATAATTGTATATAAAATATGGAAAGAGTAAATAAAAAGTAATTTTGTAAAGTGGGTCCCCATATCAACAGAAAGAATAAAGACCCTGGGTATTTGAATTTCACTTGAATAATACTGACTTATCAAGGACTCTCAACAATTTGAAAATTATAACTGAAAAATACACGTCCCTCATCCTCAAAAAGCAAAGATATTTGAGGTCTGCTTCAACAACAATTAATTATAAAAAATTAAAATAAGAAATAAATTCTATAAACATACTATGATTAACACAATTCCTTCATGTGTGTACACATTGTTTCCTTAGAAATCATTTATTTTAACCAAGCTCTAAATAAATCATCCCTCTATCAGTAAAATAAACTAGTTCTATTCTTGAATTATGAAATTTATATCAATTTTCTGGCACTTTAAATCAATGTAACAAATGGGTCAATTTCAAATCAATTTGATGCATGTAATTTACAATAAGCATGTCTTTCCATAGCAAACTAACAAATGAGCTTTTCACTGACCTCACCATGATTATATCAAGAATTTAAACAAGTTTAGAACATGATGATTTAAAGTAAAAACAACTGAACCTTCAGGAAATCTTAAAAAGGTACAGAAAAGGCAAACGTAAAAGTGCTATACTTTACCATAGATATCTAAATAAACCATCAATGTTTCCAGCCACATGAAAGTAGGCCAGTTTTCTATCGCTTAAGATTTTTTTATGACATTTTGACATCTAACTACAATTTTATTAACCATCTATCGTTTTACTGACACATTCTATAATTAATAAGAAAAAATATAAAACAATTCACCAAAATTTCAAGTCTTCCAATCCTTTTTTAGAAACTGATTTTCTACATGCAAGATAGAAACCTAAAAAATCCCTTAAAGTTCAATTTTAAAATGCTATGTGATTTAAATGATAGCAAAAAGGAAACGTTTCTCATAACTACCAGACCTATGCTATCAAAAAGGCATTACTCTTGATCAGCAGTAAAGTACCAGAAAACCAAGCAATCTGAAAGAGAATAAAGTCAATAATGTGTGTAGGAAGAGGAGGAGTGGCTTCTTGTTTTTCTCACCCCATTCCTCTATATGTATCAAATAACTCAGGTGAGGACAGCTGAAGAGCAAAGGAAAACTAAAATGTGGTACTATTAAACCAGAAACAGCCTGGTTCCTCCTCAATGAGAGATTTCGTTCCACTTCACTCCCTTATTGTGGAAAGAAGTAAAGAAAGAAAGAGATGTGAAATATATAAAAATTGAAGTTAAAAAGTGAGGTATAATAGACAATCCTTCAGTAATAATGAATTTAAAATTTCCATTTCAATACAAGTATTAAAAATTACCAAACACATAGATCAGTCAAATAAACTATAGTTTAACTTTCAATTCAATAACAAGGAGTACAAATATTTATTACAGAATTTATAACTAACAAAAATTTCCTCAGAGGTTTCATTAAATAGTCATTAAAATATAACAAATTCAAATAGTATTGACTCCTAACCTCAATGATCATAAGATATGCAGCTGTAATGGACAGCTGTAACCTACTGTAACAGTCACTCAACAAGCATTTATAAATCACTTACTACAGGCTAGGATCCATGTTAACTGCTGGGAACACAAAGAAAGGCAAAAAAACAGCTCCTGGCCTCAAGGAGCATGAGTTCTGGGTGGGGAGGGGTCTGCAATATGGAAATAACTATAAAAGACATGGTATAGACGACTGAGATGAAAGGAATCTAAATAGAGAAAAAAAATAGTGGGAGCTGGAGGGCAGGACTAAGCAAGGCCTTCTGAGTAAATAATAACCATAGAAAAAAATCAAATTATAAGCAATTATTAACTATCTATTACATGCCAGGCATTGTACTAGTCACTGGCAATATGAATACAAAAATAAAAAAAGAAACTATCCCTTCTTCCAAGAACTCCATCCTAATAAGGGAGACTAGTACATATAAGTCTATAGAGAATAAACAGAAATAAATGCAAAATGCGTAAATACAACAATTAGGATGATAAAGCCAGGCTTCACGTATAAGGGAATGATTTGAGGAAAGAGAGGAATTCCATGAGACAGAAAGTAAAGAACTGCATTTGGAGCACTGGAGAAGTCTAGTACAAAGGCATGGAGTACTGTATAGGGAAAGCATGAAGCCCAATTTGACTAGAACACAGAGTGTGGAAGGGAAAATAATGCACAATGATACTAAAAATGACTGATAGAGTCACACTGTGAAAGGCTTTTAAAGTTAAACAGGAAATCCTTCAAAGTAAGAAAGGGAACGCATTTATCATGACCAAAGTTGGTCATTATGATTACAAAACATTCAGGCTTTTCTTCTTTTTGTTATTCTTTCAATTTACACTGTTGTCATCATTGTACATACAATTTTCCTGGCAAAATCATTCATTTGTTCTATACTAGATTATAAGCTCCTTAAGAGAAAGGATAGTTTTGTTTCTATTTTTGTACAGAGAACGCCTAACACTTGTTAGATACATAATAAATCCTTATTAAGTTGAATTAAGACACAGTCTATTAAAGCTCTGCAATACATGCAACTAAGAATTAAGATATACAGGTGCTAGGGTAGGGAGACCCTCCCTGCCCTACCAGAAAGTTAGAGAGCAGATCGGGGGAAGTGCTATACAGTGGGATCACTGTTTTGGGGTTGGGATAGGGGTAAGACAGGGAGAAAATTTGTAACTCAAAAATCTTGCGGAATTAAATGATGTAAACAAGAAAACATAAAAACATTTATATTAAAAAAAGTCTATTTAGAATCGTTAAAATTTTGGCTTGAAAGAGACTTTCCTAGAACAACCTCTTATATAAAATCAAGAAAGTAAGGACTAAAAAACTGAATGACTTGTCTAAGGTCACACACCTTGTGACCCATCAGGAAGAAAACGCAGCTCACTGGAGCACAGGATCAGTGCTTTAAAAAAAGTTACCTCATCAAGGAAATGAGGGACTAATCTCATATCTATTCTTTAGGGTTAAGGTTTTTCTTTGTAATCTTGCATCGGTTTCATGGTTGCTGTTCTGTCCATTGACATCGTTGCAATCATTATGTATGCTGTTTCCTTGACTGTTTACTTTCACATTTCACCAATTCATCATGCTTCTCCACATTCATTTTATTTGTTTCTTACAGAACACTAATATTCCATCACATTCATGCAAACAAAGTTCATTGACCCACTGCCCCCAATCAACAACATCTATTTTATTTCTACTACTTTGCTACCACAAAAAGTACTATTTATAAATACTTTGGTGTATGTGGAGTAGTCACTGGGCTCCTTCGGGTATATACATGGCAATGGAATCTCTGGGTTTCCAAAGGATATGGTTATTTTGGCCACTTTATAGATCTAATTCCAAATTCCTTTCCAGAACAGAGGTATGAATTCAGAGCTAGACCAACAGTCCATTAATATGCCTGTCTTTCCACAACCCTTTAACATTAATTATTCCCATCTTCTGTCATCTTTGCCTTGCTAGATGAAGGGAAATTTCAAGGTTGTTTTTATTTGCATTTCTCTTTTCATTAGTGATATACAGCAATCTTTTATACAGTTATTAATAGTTTGCAATTCTTCAGAAAACTGTTCATAGCCTTTGATCTTCTACTTACTGGGAAATGTTTTTTCCCTCCATATGTTTCTATTGTCTGTATATCTTTTTTTTTGGAGGGGGGAGGGCAGCACAATTGAGGTTAAGTGACTTGCCCAAGGTCACACAGCTAGTAAGTGTTAAGTGTCTGAAGCAGATTTGAACTCAGGTCCTCCTGATTCCAGGGCTACTGCTCTATTCACTGCACCACCTAGCTGCCCCTAGTTATCTGCGTATCTTAAAATATAAAATCCTTAGCTGAAAAATTTGGTACCAAGAGTTTTCTCCTTTTTTTCTGCAATACATCCCTTATTTATTGAATACAAGCTTTATTGTAATTTATCCAGGACTTCTTAAACTGTGGGGCACGATCTCATAGTTTAAAAAGCACTGAAGGTGAATGAGGAGAAACAGTTTAAGAAGCCCTGATTTATTTCTCTAAAATTTTCAGTACTTTACACTTCCAAGCAAGAAAGAATTTAACCCAAAGCCCTTTCAAAACAAATACTGAAAGAATTAAGAATTCCTTCAATGTCACTTCTATATCCAGTAATTGGTTTTTGCCATGTTAAAGATATTGTTATATAATGTTTGAATTTGGTTTTCATTAACTTAAACACATATTAATGCCTTTTTACTTAGAATGCCCTCAACATCAATTCACCTCCTATGATCCTACTGATTCTTTAAATTCTAAATCAAATTTCACCTTCTCTACAATGCTTCCCCTTAACTACATTAGTATTCATTGACCTCCTCCCATACTTTGTATGTACTATAAAAGATGTAACCTACTTTTTAGTTTCATTGTTTTATGCTACATTAAACTTTCATCTTGACTACTCTATCAGCTGTTATATAGTGTGTATATATGTATCATGTATGTGTTACATATATACCATATAATGACTATAAGATATGAGTTCACCTACACTATAAGACATGAGAGGGGTTATGTTTTATAATTCTTTTAAATGCACCACACACCTAACAGTGTTGAACACAAAGTTGATTTTCCATAAATGTTTGCTGACTAATATCTTCTTTAAATTACTAAAAAAAAAATGCATTTTTTAAAAATATGTTCAACTTGAGGATTTTTACTATATAAATATTACACTGTCCTAGCTTATTAGAATATAGACACATGAACTTTCTTCAAAATTCTTAGTATCTGTAAACTCAACAATAAATTTGTTGTAGCTCCTTACATATAAATTTATTTTACTTCAAGGACACGACAGTACTAAATTTCCTTCACCAATACAAATCAAAATGCTTTTATTTTAGTATCCTGGAATACTAATAATAATCATTTACATAACAGTTCAATATTTGCAAACCTCTATACAAACATCATCTCACACCTAATAACAACCCTGAGAGGAAGGTGCAATCAACATCCCTACTTTTATAGATGAGAAAACTGAGGCAGAGAAAGAGGTTAAGTGACTTGCCCAGGATTAGATTACCAGTATACAGCTGAATTTGAATTTGGGGCTTCCTTACCCCAGGTCCACTGCACCACCTAGCTACCTGTAAAGACAGAATTTAGGGTTAGATGGGACCTCAGAGATGATCCTGTCCAATTTCCTCACTTCACAGATGAGGCCATTAAAGGGCAGAAAGTTTTAGTGACTCAGTCAGGGTCACACAACCATTAAGGATCTGACACAGAATGCAAATACAAGTTTCCCTGACTCCAAGTTCATTGTATTCTCAAATAAACAAGGATTCTGCCTCTCTCATAGATGGGCTTGAGGAAGTTTTTCAGTCACAGCAATTTGTAACCTGATAGTCAACTTCAGCTTTAGCAAGGGGAATCTTTAAAAACCATGTCTGAGTATACAGCTGAGAACTTAACTAAAAGCCTTCTAACTTTGTAGGGCCTGGTGGAGTTTGTGTTTGACTGTGGAAGAAGAACACTGAGAACCAGGATCACACTCATTCCACAGTGAAACACAATGCAATACAGGAACAGTACTTAAAACTGTCACAGGACTTTAGCAAAGAATACAATTCCTAATTTCAAGATAAATCAGACAGGGCTTCAGTCTCTGCCAAAAAGTTTCTTTGTTTGCCAGCTGCTTAAGAGTTTTCCTAATCTATAGGAGGAGCTCCACATAAATACTTCCCAAATCTTCAACCAATCCTTCACTTAACGTAGACTTCACAACCCACTTCAAACTCTCCAGCAATAGTAAACAAAGAAAAGAATACTCTTTGGCATAGACTAAAGCACAAAAGGAAGAAGAGAAACACTAGCTTCTCCTATCCTTACTATAGAGTGCAGACTTTCTGCTATAATGGGATATGTGCATTTCTAAAAGTCAACACTATGCAAAATCAAGCAATAAAAAACACAGGGTTTATAGGAAAAATGGGGTTGGAACAGCATTCAAAAACTCTGACAGTGACACATAAAAGAAAGGAACCCCCAAAAATGGCAGTACTGATTTTACACATGTTAAATTATTAAGAATTACATAACAGGAGGGGCGGCTAGGTGGAGCAGTGAATAGAGCACCGGCCCTGGAGTCAGGAGTACCTGAGTTCAAATCCAGCCTCAGACACTTAACACAAAAAACTAGCCATGTGACCTTGGGCAAGTCACTTAACCCCAACTACCCTCCAAAAAAAAAAAAATAATTACATAACAGGAAAAAGAATCTCAAAAGCATTCTGAAGAGAATAATTCCTTCAGAATTGGAGTGGAGCAAGTAGAAGCTAATGACTTTATGAGAAACCAAGATACTATTAAACAGTTACAAAGAAATGAAAAA
>CM053598.1:42773295-42786532 GCA_028646575.1 Pseudocheirus occidentalis | reverse complement strand
CCTACCAGAAAGTTAGAGAGCAGATCAGGGGAGGGGCTTTACAGTGGGATTGCTGTTATAGGGTCAGGGGAGGGGAAAGATGGGGAGAAAATGTGCAATTCAAAAATCTCATGAAAATGAATGATGTAAACAAGAAAACAAATAAAAAATTTATTTAAAAAAATTACATAACATTACAATGGTGGGGGTGTCCACGGTCTCAGGCACTGCTCAGCCTTTCTCCTGGTTGGGTTACAGGCTCAAAGAAGGTGGGGGTGGAGGAAGGGTTGGAATGTATGGATATGAACCAGCCCTCCTCTGCCCACAACTCCTAGAGCACCAGAAGACAGACTTTAAATATGGCACTTAGACACATCTGGGATATTGAATGAGAGGTTTTTAATATAGAAAAAATCACAAATGCCAAAGGATAGCAAAACCCAATGTTGTAGGATAACACTCAGTGAACTGAAGTGTACTGCTGTCTTTTGTGTATTCCTACTCAACTCAGTTCAACAGGGTACAGCTTTCTTTCACTGTATAAGCAAAAGCAAAACTAGCATTATAGCAGAACTGACTACACATTTAAAGTGCTTAAATTGCCAAAGAAAATATTTTCTTTCTGCAACAAAAGTTAACACTGCAATGTTGCCACTGAATTAAATACAGCAAAAAGAGGAATTTAATGGAAAAAGTATAAGGTTTAACTCATCTACCAAAAGATTTATTAAAACCATGTTATGAAATAATATTTTCTTCTGTAAAGCAACTTCCATGAAATCATGTTTAAAGAAATCTTATTTTAAAAAAACTTAAATGAGCTAAATAAAAAGATTAAAAAGAAAAGTGAAGAAAATAGACAAAAAAAAACCAAGTGTTATCCAAACAGTTATATGAAGCAAATTCAACATAATACTATAAAGGTCCCTAGGTTTTTAAAAAAATTGTTTAATATTTTATTTTCCCCAAATTACATGTAAAAATAATTTTTAACATTTTTAAAATTTTGAATTCCAAATGCCCTCCCTCTACTTTCCTTCCCTTCCCCCTCATTAAGAAGGGAAGTAATTTGATATAGGTTATATATGTGCAGTCATGCAAAACTACTTCCATATTCAACATATGAAAGAAAACAGAAACTGTCCCTCCTCAAACACACACGCACGCACACAAGAAAAATAGTTTTTTAAAAGTATGCTTCAATCTGCATTTAGACCCCATCAGTCTCTTCTCTGGAGTTACATGACATTTTTCTTTTTAAATCCTTTGGAATTATCCTGGATCATTGGATAGCTGGGAATAGCTAAGTTATTCATAGTTGACCATCATACAATATTGCTGTTACTATATACAATGTTCTCCTGATTATGCTCACTTCAGTTTACATCAATTCATATAAATCTTTACAGGTTTTTCTGAGATCATCTGGCTCATCATTTCCTATCACACAACAGTATTCCATCCCAATCAAATATCACAACTTGTTCAACCATTTCCCAATTGATGGCATCACCTCAATTTCCAATTCTTTGCCACTGCTAAAAGAGTTGCTATAAGTATTTTTTTTAACATATAGTTCCTTTTCCTTTTTGTTTTTTATTTCTTTGGAATACAGAGCTAGTGGTGGTACTGCTGGTGAGTCTTAGATTTTTTTTTTTAAGCCTTAGATAAACTGGGCTTGAGTAGAAGAATCAGATCCTCTAGAAAAGACCTTAGAGACCACCTACCCTAACCACCCTACTTTACAGATTAGGAATTATGGACCAAAAAATTTGAAGTCACACAGTGAGGCAGTGGTAGAACCCTCGACTCAATAATACCTATTAGCTTGTCCACTGCACTTAGTAACAACTTGAGACTATTTGATATTTTAGTTTAAAGAAATTACTGTAAAAATGAATTTCTTTAAAAATATTCATAGTGCTAAGATTCATCCCCTAAACAGGTTTGGCAGAAACCAGAAATAAAAAAAGAAATAGTCCCTGCCTTCAAGAGCTTACATTTTGCTAGGGTAATGTTCCTTTACTTAGGGTTTATGAATTTGTTTTTTTTTTTAATATGCTGGTAATTATGTATCGATATAACTAATTTCCTTTATAATCCTATGTATTCTATGTATTTACAAACATTTCTGAAAAGGTTGGAGGCTTCAATAGATAGCCAAAGGAATTTATTAATAAAATAAAGGTTATGTACCCCGGACTAGTCGATTTTACATAAGGAATAAGGCAAAGGGATTAATTTATTTGCCAAGTAAGAATAAATTACTTACCTTTATCTAACAAGTAATAACTTTGAAGCCTGACAAAAAATTTATGGAAAACAATCTGTAAAAGTGTTAGAAATACGGAACATACTTCTAAAATATTTATGACAAAGTAGTACGATACAGGATTCCATATGCCTGTTTATTCTTGCTACAATCCTCACTTAAAAAGTAAAGAATGAATACATTATCTCATTACCCTACTAAAACATATACATATTTCTGAGTACCTCCTAGGTATGCCCACATACATTTGGACTTTTTAATTAGTGAGGAAATATAATTTCATCATGAATGGGAAATCTAAGGGTAGCGTCTCCCTCCAATGGCACACACTGGTAATTATAACCTTCAGTATTTATTAGAAAGCTATATGGGACACTCAAAGTTAATTGACTTAACCATGATCAGGAGTTATGTGTCAGAAGCAAGCAAGACTTAAACAGAAATTCTGCTAACTATAAGGCCAGCCAAGTATGTACATGTATATGTTTGTATATATATATAAGCTACACAGTCTCACACATATAAATGCTAAATGTAGAAACAAGGTTATAAAGCTGACAAATAAGACTTTGAATTGTTCATGAGAAGTGATATTTAAAAAAAGGTATGAAAGAAAGGCTGATCTAGCACTATGTTATTTCAAGCATTTAAATACATATTTAAATCACCTGACAAGTTACTTTTTCAAGAATCCCCATCATCATATCTAACCTTCTATGACTGGAATAAAGCCACTCTTGAAATGCTATATGGAAAGCAAAATTATGAACAGCATATTAATTCACTCCTTTTCTTTAAGTAATTAGAGAGACCATCCTAAGAATCTCTCCCTAAGTTGTAATAAAATCACAAAAGAAATAAAGGGGGAAAATGGAGGGTCGAAAATATAAAACAACATATGAAAGCAGAAAGCTTTCACCATGAAGAAACATAATCCTAAAAAACAAACCAACGCAAAGTAGTAATGCAGTTTTCAATCAGGCTTTTAGTTCCAAATTGTTTATGTAAATTATACATATTTTAGACTCTATGCAACAAAGGACGAAGAAAAGGAACTAATCACTATCCTTAAGGAGGACAGAGCTGAGCTGGGGGGACTAACATAAAATCATAAAAAAAAAAAAAAAAAGCAGTAAAAATAATGTAAGGTTCAAATAACTGGTATCATGGTATCATGCTATCATGACACAGTATAAGAGTTACTTAGAAAATTATTGCTGGGAACTCAAGATGAAGAAACTGCTCTAGGTTACCATGTAGTACATCTGTACTTAATCAGGAGTAGATCTTACAAGTGGCTTTTTTGAAGAAAAGCTAGAATAGTGATATGGAACTACAACTATCCAGACATCCACTGGAGCTGTCTCTGTATCAAAAACAGATGAGTTAAGTACATCTTTCAAAGGTATAGAAACCAACAAGGGAGGACACTTCTCACTTCTAGCACTGATTTCTACCAAAAAGGCAGAGATATCTACTGTAGTGGAAACCACAGAAACCTTGGATAGAAGTGACCACTCCTTCCTAGAGCTGATGACAGAAAAAGAGAGGAAAGCTGAGTCCAGTGTGATGTATCCCCAGTGCTGCTATGGTGGCAAATGCTTAACAATAATTTCTCCAAAAGTGCAGGAAACACTTCAAGCTTAATCTGCATCATTAACATTTTTCACCCACATTTCTTAATTCTAGACAATTAAACAATCACTCAAGCCCAGATGGGTACCATGCCAGCACACACCGGCATATATTCTAAACTTGGAAAGAGTAATATTTCAAAGGGTTCAAAAGAAGGAAGGAGAAGTAGGATCCCATGAACTAAAATTCTACAGGAAATATCAGCTCAGGAGGGATGGGAAACTCTCAGGATAAAAATTCTGCAGATGGAAAGAAAAACAATGGGAGTTATCTGAAAAGATCCAAAGACTGAAGCTCAGAAAACTAGCTGACCAACTTATATTTTTCAAAAATCACACAGAAAATGGAAGCATGGGCAGATAACAAAGGATGACCTGACATCATAAGAATAATGTTAGCAGTGTTAATGCTCAGAAGCTGAGCTGAAGCTGTCAATGAAAACTCAAGACAAAACTAATGTTTTAAAGCTATAGTTACATGGAAAAACGTACTAAATCAGTAACAATAAAATAAATACACTTCGAAACAATTCTGAATTTTCACTTCACACTGAGCAAATTGGCAAAGATGACAAACAGTGAGTTGTCATGTCTGGAGTTGTGGAAAGCTGGGCACATTAATGGAAGAGCTGTGAATTGGTATAATTCTAAAAAGCAACTTGGAATTATATGTGAAGGGGACTAAAATACCCACACCTTCTAACTTAGAGACTATTAGGCATATACTCCAAGGAGATCAATGACCCAACCATAAAAAAGGTAAAAATATTTATAACAACCCTTTTTTTAGTTGCAAATTACCGGAGAGAATGTAAGATATCCACTGGGTGGAGAAAAGCTAAAAAAGCTATGTTACATGCTACATGAAGGAAATGGAAGGGTGTGGAACTGCAAAAAATGATGAACACAAGTTCAGAGAACCATGGGAAGAAATATGAACTGGTAAAAAAAATAAGGAAGTAAAGGCAGGAAAAGATTAGATACAACAACTATAAAAATATAAGGGCAAAAAATGACAAGACAATCAAAACAGAGTGCTGCAGTGTTAATGACTGAGTGTGGCCCCAAGAAGAAATACAAAAAGGGCCACCTCTGTCTTCTTTGCAGATGTAGGAGAGCATGGATAATGGACAATGCAGATAATGCCAGGCTTTTTCAATATGGCTTGATTTTACTGAGCTGTTTTTGTACCTCTTTTTGTTTGTTCTAAGGGATGGCTCTCTATCAGAGGGAAAGGATATTTTAAGAAATGGAGGCAATATAAAAATGAAAGCTACCACAAAAATAATTGTTTTTAAGTGTAAGCTAAGTTTGGAGGAAAAAATAGAGAACGAAGGAGGGAACACAATCAAATCCATGGTGGTTGGGGCAGTGATAACTGACAACAAAAACAGAGAAGATCCACTCAATTCTTATTCTGCTTCTAAGCATGGCAGCACATTATGAAGGATTAGAGAGACCTGGTTTGTTAACCAGAAAGGCCTGAATTCAGGTACCATTTCTGACACTTACTGAGGCAAGTACTTAATCTGTCAGTGCTGTAAGGTAACTCTCTAAGACAGTCAGTTGAGAAAAAAGGTGCTAACCTGCATGAGTGTAAGGAATTGCATCACCCAAGAATTAACCCTATCAATTAAATTACAGGTGCAGGCCTTATGCTGTATCCTTTCTCTTGCAGAATAACCTTGATCCTGGTACGGATATCAAAAAGGCTAGTCCAGTGATGATAACTAAGGAGCACTGAGTCACCTTTCATAAATTCAGGTCATTGGGCACAGATGAACTACATTCTTGGAGTCTTGAAAGAACCAGCAAGAATATGTGAAAGTTCTTGAAGAATGGGAAAGGTGCCCCAGAAGGGGCAAAGGGTACATGTCCTTCAAAAAAAGAGAAGATCATATAATCAGTATACTACAAGCAAGTGAGCTTGATGTTAATTTCTGGCAAAAATGTAAAATGTATTATTAAAGAGATAACCATCTCTTGAATGAATCTGTAGAAAAAGAAGCAATAATCACAAATAACAGGATAGCTTCTTCAAGAATAGAGCCAGCCAAAATAAGCTCATTTTCTTTTTGGAAAGGACTGCTTGACTGAGAGCTCAAATGAGTGCTATGGATAATAGGAAGGTACAAGACAGATAAGAGCACAATACTCTAGATTCACAATCATTGGAATGATCCAGGTGTGGGAGTATTAATGAATGGTTTTGGGGAAAGAAGGAGCCACCACATGGCCCCATACTGTTCAATACTGCATTCATGGCATTGGTAAAGGTAAAGATCACACCCTAATCCAAAACTGCAGAGGAATCACAGCTAACAGTGGATGACAAAGTAGGGATTCAAAAAGATCGTGATAAGGTAGGACACTGGGTCAAAGTTATTAAGATGAAATTCAGCAAGGACAAATGTAAAGTCACATTTGGGATCAAGAAATTGATTTCACAAAAGGAAGGAACAGTTAAACTGCAGTTTTTCTGAAAACTGGGATTTTTAGTCAATGAGTTAGCAGTGGAAGAAATGAAGGAAAGAAATACAACAGGGAAGGGAAGGGGAAAGGAGAACTAATCTAGCCTTGAATTCACTGAGACAAAGAAGGGAAAAGAAGGAAAAGGAGTAAGGATGACAACCCTAGTATATGCAAGCACTGCGCTAAGCACTTCACAAATATTATCTCACTTGATTTTCACAATAACCCTGCAAGGCAGGCACTCTTATTATACCCATTTTACAGCAGAGATAACTGAGGAAGACAGAGGTGAAGTGGCTTGCCTAGGATCATGCAACTAGGAAGTGTCTAAGGTCACCTTTGAACTCAGCCCAGTGTTCTATCCACCAGACTGTGTAGCTGGATTCAGAAGTAAAGAAGAGACAGACCTGCTGTACTCTTTCTCCCACCCCAAACACATCTGGGGCATGGCTTTCAGTTCATTGCACTTCAATTTAGGAAGGACACTGATATGCTAGACAGCATTCAGAAGAGGATCCCCAGAATGGGATAATTTGCATGGAAAAGATGCAAAAAAAATATGAAAGATATTTTCAGTACTTGAAAGACAGTCTGATAGAAGGGAGATAAGACTTTTCTGCAAAGGGAAGAAACAGGATGGTAGAATCTGCCAAGAGGCTAATTCAGGGGAAGATGCAGTACATTCCAGACCCAGGGGGCCACCTGTACAAAGGCATGGATGGAGAACAGAGATAGTTTCACTACAATGGAGAGAACAGTACTAGAAAGGACCATTTTTCCCTACTAAAAAGGCTCTCTGATATTCCTTCCAGCAATACAGACTTCAACCCAAATGCGCCTGCCCATCCTGAGCACATATACGCATCATTTCACCATGGAGCAAACCTGGTGTACTGCAAACTCTCCTTCACTCTCTCTTGAAATCATGACATCATGGAATACACAGGCTTGCTATCAGTTGTCACTTGTTTTCACCCTAACCTGTCACTTGTTCAAGTTTATCTTCTGTATCAAGGATCTTTGATGAAAACCTCTACTATTTCTCTTCATAATTCTTTTTGCTATAATGTACTGCAGCATAGACATGTCCCCAACACACCTTTCAACTGCCCTCTGTGTGAAACTCATTGGCAGTTCTTCAGAAAGTACAGCATTAGAAGAACACTAGTATATGGGTCTTTCTTTAAGAGAGAAGTCTGGGATCCCCCTAAAAGAACTCCATAATTTCCTAAAAGCCTGTTCTCCTTCTCCCGTTCAATTCTTGGCTCAATGCACTGCTCATTTAGAATGCCTGTCCAAGCCAGACACAAAACTATAGTCTGAATACCTAACATAACCTTAAAAGACATTCCTCACCAACTTCATTTTTCCTAGCTGGACATTTAGATTCTTTTGAGTGGTTATGAAATCTCATTTAGGTGGCTCTCAAATGTTCCAGTATTTGGTTTGTTTTTTTTTAACTTTTATTTTTAGTTTACATCATTCATTTCCATGAGATTCTGAGTTACAAATTTTCTCCCCATCTTTCCCCTACCACCACCCCAAAACAGCAATCCTACTGTATACCCCTCCCCCAATCTGCTCTCTCCTATATCCTCCCACATGCCCCCCTGACTTTCCAGTAAGGCAAGATGGATCTCCCTACCCCAGTGCCTGTATATCTTGTTTCCCAGTTACATGTAAATAATAATGACAATAATAATAATATATATATACATATATATACACACATACATATTTTTAACATTTTATTTTATAACTTTAAATTCTAGATTCTTTCCCTTCCTTCCTCATCATCCACTCCCATTGGAAAGACAAGCAATTCAATACAGGCTGTACACGTGTAGTTACACAGAGTATCTCCACAATGGACATATTGTGAAAGACTGACTATATTTCCCTCCTTCCTATCCCACCCTCCCCTTGTTCTATTCTCTTTGTCCCTGTCCCTTTACAGAAGTGTGTTCTTCAAACAACCCTCCCCTCCATCATCCCCCCTCTCATCCCCTTCTCCCTTACTCAACTATAGGCCAAGATATCCAATTTAGAGTGTATGTCATTCCTTCCCTAAGCCAAATTCACTGAGAATAAGGTTGACCCATTCCCTTTTGCCTTCCTCTTCTTCCTCTCCATTGTAACAGTTATCTCTTACCTCTTCTATATGAGATGATTAACCCCATGCTGTCTTTCCCTGTCTCCTCTCATTCTATTTCTCTCCCACCTCTCAATTTCATCTTTTAAAATATTATCCCATCCTATTCAATTGATCCTGTGCCCTCTGTCTATGTACACACTCACATATGTATTCCTATGCATATATACCCTCCTATATAGACATACGTGCATGGATACATAAATACAATTTATATTCCCTTCACCTATCCTCATACTGAGAAAAGTTTCCTAAGTTACTATTATCGTTTTTCCATGTTGGCATGTATATAGTTCAATTTTGATAAGTTCCTTATGAATTCTTTTCCATGTTGACCTTCTCATGCTTCTTGTATTTGAATGTCAAATTTTCTATTCAGTTCTGGTTTTTTCATCAAGAATACCTGGAAGTCCTCCACCTCAGTGAATGACCATATTTTCCCCTGGAACATTATACTCAATTTTGCTGGGTGATTCTTGGTTTTAATCCCAGCTCCCTTGATCTCCGGAATACCATATTCCAGGCCCTTTGATCTCTTAATGGAGAAGCTGCTAGATCCTGGGTTATCCTGATTGTGTTTCCACAGTATTCAAATGGTTTCTTCTTGGCAGCTTGTAATATTTTCTCCTTGATCTGGGAACTCCGGAACCTGGCTATAATATTGCTAGGAGTTTTCTTTGGGGGATCTTTTTCAAGAGGTGATCAGTGAATTCTTTAAAGTTCTGTTTTGCTTTCTGGTTCTAGAATATCAGGGCAATTTTCTGTGAGAATTTCTTGAAGGGGGCAGCTAGGTGGAGCAGTGAATAGAGCACCGGCCCTAGAGTCAGGAGGACCTGAGTTCAAATCCAGTCTCAGACACTTAACACACACACACACATACACATACAAACTAGCCGTGTGACCTTATGCAAGTCACTTAACTCCAACTGCCCCCCAAAAAGCAAAAAAAGAAAAAAAAGAGAGAGAGAATTTCTTGAAGGATGCTTTCTAGGTTTTTTTTTATATCACAGCTTTCAGGTAGTCCAATATTGTCTCTCCTGGATCTATTTTCCAGGTCAGTGGTTTTTTTCAAGGAAATATTTCACATTGCCTTCTATTTTTTCATTTGTGTGGATCTGTTTAATAGCATCTTGATTTCTCATAAAATCTCATAAAATCATCTCTCATTTGCTTCCATTTGCTCCACTCTAATTCTGAAGGAATTATTCTCTTCAGAAAGCTTTTAAAATTCTTTTTCCATTTGGCAAATTCAACTTTTTAAGGCATTCTTCTCCTCATTGGCTTTTTGGGCCTCTTTTGTCATTTGAGTTAATCTATTTTTAAAGGTGTTATTTTCTTCAGTCAGGTTGTTGACTCTCTTTTCATGATTTTCTTGCATCATTCTCATTTGTCTTCCCAATTTTTCCTCCACTTCTCTTACTTGGTTTTCAAAATCCTTCTTAAGCTGCTCTATGGCTTGTAACCAGTCTACATTTTTCTTGGAAGCTTTTGGTGCGGGAGTTCTGACTATGTTGTCTTCCTCCCATTCCATGTTTTGATCCTTTTTGTCCCCAAAAAAGGAGTCTAAAGTTGAATTGCTGTTCTTACTTTGCTTCCTTTGCCTGCTCACACTGCCAGTCAATTACTTGACTTTTTAGCTCTGTGGAACTCTGCTTCCAGAAGAGAGAGCTTTGTCCCAAATTGCTGGGGTTTTTGCAGCTGCCGGAGCTACTAGGAGGCCACGGTCTCTTCCAGCACCCACCAGCTTTGGCTCACTGTTCACGTACTTCCAGGACCATCACCCAAGACCATGATCCCAATCGAAGAAGGTTAAGGCAAGAGTACTTAGCTTTTGAATAATTGCTTGCCCCCCGCCTCCTTGCAATCTGTAGGCTGAGAGATCTGAAGCAGCCATGTGGAGGCGGCTGCAGGGTCACCCCTTCTGCTGCTTTCTTGCCCTGGGGATGGATGGCCGGGCACAGCCAGAACTACCTTTTCTCCCCAAAATTTAGCTGAGTTCCACTGACCTTTCACTTAGTCCTTGTTTCTTATGGGTTGATAATTCTGGAAACTACCACAGCTGCCTGTGATCCACTCTCCTGAAAGCTCCAGCTGCAGCTTGTCCTGGCCACCCCAGGGGCCAAGCCATGGTTTCAGGCTGGGCTGATTTTGGCTCCCAGTGTGCTGCAATGAGCCCTTCCTGTCCCATGTGCTGGGCTGCCTTCAGTGGGAGATTTGCTTGTACTTTTGTGGGTGGAGGATGTGTTTAGAGTCATATTTTATAGGTATTTGAGGTGGTTATGGGGGAAGCTGCAGAGTTTTCCTGCTTCTATGCTGCCATCTTGGCTCTCCGGTGCTTGCTGAAATCAGAATAATGTGCAAAGAAAAGAATCTAGAAGACCTCGCCATTTACAGTATGTGGTTCTTAACCTACAATCCAACCCTTTCAAAGGGTCCGTGAACTTGCATTAAAAAAAAAAATTACATCTTTATTTCCGCTAACCTCAAAATGAAAATTAGCATTCCTTTCCATTAAGAATTTTTTAATTATTCCGGGAATAGAGTGGTAGATCAGTAGAATTGGTTAGGTACACAAGACAGAGTAGTCAATGACTATGGTAACCTACTGTTTGATAAACCCAAAGACTCTAGGTTCTGGGACAAGAGCTCACTATCTGACAAAAACTGCTGGGAAAACTGGAAAATAGAATGGCACAAGCTGGGTATAGACCAATATCTTACACTATATACCAAAATAAAGTCGAAATGGGTACACAATTTAGATATAAAGGCTGATACTATAAGCAAACTGGGAGGGCAAAGAATACTTTACCTGTCAGATTTATTGAGAATGGAGGAGTTTATGATCAAACAAGAGATAAAGAATATTATGAAATGCATAATTCTTATTACATTAAGTTGAAAAGTTTTTGCATGAACAAGTCAATGCAATCAAGATTAGGAGGTAAGCAGAAAATTGGGAAAGAATTTTTATAACCAGTATCTCTGATAAAGACCTCAATTCTAAAATATATAGAGGACTGAATCAAATTTATAAGAATACAGGTAATTTCCCAACTGATAAATGGTCCAAAGGATACGAACACGCAATTTTTAGAGGAAGAAATTAAAGATATCTATAGCCATATGAAAAAATGCTCTAAATCAATACTGATTAGAGAAATGCACATCAAAGCAACTATGACATCACACCTATCAGATTGGCTAACATGACAAAACAGGAAAATTACAAATGCTGGAGAAGACATGGGAAAATTGGAACACATTCATCATTGGTGGAACTGTTAACTGACCCAATCATTCTGGAGAGCAATTTGGAACTATTCCCAGAGGACTATAAAAATGTGTATACCCTTTGACCCAGCAATGCTACTTTTAGGGCTGTATCCCAAAGAGATCACAAAAATGGGAAAAGGACTGGTACATACAAAAATACTTATCGCAATTCTTTTTGTGGTAGCAAAGAATTATACATTGAGGGGATGACCATCAATTGGGGAATGGCTGAACAAACTGTGATAATATGAATGTAATGGAATGCTATTGTGCAATAAGAAATGATGAGCAGGCAGATTTCTAGAAAACCTGGAAAGACTTATATGAACTGATGCTGAATGAAGTGAGCAGAACCAGATGAACGTCATATACAGTAACAGCAACATTGTGCGATGACTAATTTTGAAAGAATTACCTCTTCCCAGCAAAAGCAAGGACCTAAGACTCCAAAAGATTCATGGCTCAAAAGACCATCCACATCCAGAGAAAGACATATGGAGTCTGAATGCAGAATGAAGCACACTACTTGCTCATTTTTGTTTTGTTTTTTCTTTCTCTCTTTTGTTTCAATTATTCTATACAACATGATTAATGTAAAAATATGTTTAATAAGAATGTTTAAGGAGAGCCTATATCAGATTGCACAGTCTTGGGGCAGGGGGAGGAGAACAAGGCAGAGAAAATTTAAAAACTTATGGAAGTGATTGTTGAAAACCAAAAATAATTAATTTTAAAAATTAGTCTGAGAAAGCATCCAAAGGTTTCATCAGATTGCCGAAGGGATCCATGACACAAAAAAAGGTTTAAAATTCCTTAACTTATAGCCTAACATAGATGTCCTCCATGAGACTGGCAAGCACACATCTCTTGGTTTTATGTCTCACCTAATATTAATGATCAATGATCAGGGCAGCTACGTTGCACAGCAGATAGGGTGACAGGTCTGAGTAAGGAAGACTTCCTGAGCTCAAATCTGGCTTCAAAAACTTACTAGTTGTGTGACCTTGGGCAAGTCACTTAACCCCAACTGCCCTCCAAAAAAAAAAAGCAAAAAAAAATAGATAATCTACAATGTACTTCCTCTTTCTCTGCACAGCCTTCTTCAAGAAGCTCCGCAACTGCCTTGAAAACATTCCTCTAGCTGTTAACACTCTCTTGAGATTACTTTGTCTTATTTTGGGCAGATTTCATATTTCCTTATCCCCTGTGTCCCCCAATAGAAACTAAGCTCCTTCAGAAAAAGGACAATTGTACAGTGTCAGTGGAAAGAAAGCTGAATTCATAGTCAATCAGGACATGAGTTCAAATACCAGTTGTGATACTAACTACCTGTGTCGTCTTAAACAAGCAAATTACCTTGTCTAAGTCTCAGTAAAATGAGGGTACTGGATTAGATGACCCCGAAGATCCCTTCCAGATCTAAAACTACGGTTTTGATTATTCTATTTTTGT
>CM053598.1:42752892-42773195 GCA_028646575.1 Pseudocheirus occidentalis | reverse complement strand
TTTGGGTGGGGGAGGAAGGGGAGAAAAATCTGAAACTCAAGTGACTCTGGAACTGAATAATGTAAACTAAAAGTAAACAAACAAGTCAATAAAAATTTTTTAAAAATAATAAGTGCTTACTAAATAGATGTTGAATTGAATTCTAATCAAATTCACTTGCTGAATTAAAAAGTTTTAGTTGATTATATATAAATTTTATCTGAACAAGTTTTATTAGAATAGTAGTCATTCCAGATATTTCCCTTGAAGATAATTTCAGCAATTTATTCTTTGTTCTATACATTTTTCTAATATTTACTAATGGCACTAACAGAAATTTTATGCCTTTAATTTACCTAGCAAAGAAGTCAACAAGAACCACAGTTTTATGAAATATCAACCTAGGAAGAACAAAACTATTTCTTCACAGGATAAACCTTGGAACTGAGGTTATTTAACATTTTTTCCAACATGAACCTCAGCAGAAAGGTGAATAATCACAAAATACACATTGATAGCATGGGGATCCACTTAGAAGATTTCTTCCTATCAGCTTCAAAATAAGAATGACAGTATTGAGCAATATTTCTACCAAAGGGCACTGCATAAGTACTGCACTCTTGACTTATTCTTGAGAAGTTTACAATTTTGTACTTCTATGAATGGCCAGCCATAAATGTCTATCAAAGCTTATGACCACTGTTTTATTGTTGATTTTTTTAAGCAAGTAAAGGAGATATTGAAAGAATTTTCAAAGGACAAGTGGCTGCATTACTGCCTGTAGCTTTATTTTTTGACACCAAGGCTATCCTATTTCATGTATCAATTCCATATTCCTGCTAGAAAGTTCATACGTTATAGCTGGGCTACAGCTAGACATTTTATGACTTGGAAGCTATCACCATTTTATTGTTGCTGAAAAGCTAGGTTCTCAATTTACTCATGTACTTAATAAAGTTAACAGCCACTACATCAAACTAAAGTACAGTTTGTTTAAGAAAGAATTTGGCGTAAAAACTGTGAGAAGGAAGGGACACCAGCATATTCACGAGTTTCATTTTGAGATCTGGGCTAAAACAAAGCAATCCAAAGAGAAGTATTAAGACAATTAACAGGCTAACTGCATGACCTTAACCAGGTCATTTACTCCTGTGCTTTGGGTCCTTCCATGTATATGGAAGATTTAACAATGTGGCCAATGTGGCCTTGAAGAATTTATCATTCTGTTCACACACACAAAAAAATGTTGATGCTTTTACATTTTGGCACCAAGGCCAGCAACTGAACTTGAACTGATAAAGGAAATCCCCAATTAGGAAACTCCCCCTACCAACTGCTTAGCACCTGTTCTGCACATTACACTGTCAGAAAGCTGCCTGGGCCACTAAGAGGTAAAGTTGCTTTCCAGCTTCTCATCACAAGGATGTGTCAGGAAAAGGACTTTCAAAGCCAAGACTTGATCCTGGAGTTCGAGCTCAGTTCTTCCAGGCTCTGAGATTAGAGTATTATGGAATATTCTATTGTCATAGAATTTAATTAAATTTAACAAACATCTCTCAAACACTTATTATGTCTACCAGTAAATAAAAATCCGAAGTCAGACTCAAGGCCCTAAAGAAAAAACTTCTAAGAGCAAGATTTTATTTTTAAAAATCAAAATATGCCCTCACACAGCAGACAAAAGGTCTACTAACCCATTGCAGAAAAACATAAAGCTTTGAAATCTGTGTTCTAAACACTAGAGGATCAAATCCAATATACCAAGAAGCCTCTTCTGAGACTTGCATCTTGTGAGATGGAAAATGCCTGAAATATTTAAAAGCAAGATTTTTTGCTGATTCTTTGCCATTGCTGGCAACAAACTATTCAACTTTGCATATACATACAGAAGCGTCTATATTATCTCACAGAGCAGTTCCAATGGTCATATTCAAATATGAAAAAGACTAAGCAAGTACATTAAATGTGCTAAATTATTTTTATCTTAAGGGTGTATTGGATTTTTAATACCTCACACCTTGATATATTTAGTTTATAATGCAAGAATCCTTTTAACTTGGAACTGAGACGGTTATTATTACATTACAGTCTTTAAGTGAATGTCAGTGCAACTGCTTACTAGAAATTCAAATTTATATCTGAAAAAATCGTCTTTTTGCCTTTATAAAATGACTTTTCAAAGCTGAATTAGACTCTCCTTTATATGGGGTAATGCATGCAACTACATAAAACAGTCAAAACATTTATCTGTAATGATAGATAACTATGTAACCCCTGCTGTTTTGAAAGGATAGCACCTTTGTTAGAAAAGCATTGGAAATCATAATTTCATCAACTCAGCTCCTCTTTTTGAAAATAATTCATTTTTATGAATATGCAGGATTTTTTCAGGTTTTTTCTTTTAATATGGCTGACTGATTTACATATCCCCACCTGCCAGTCCAAGAAAAAGCAGCCACTTAATTTTTTTAGATCAAGGAAAGTTCTCTGCCAAATGATTATGGTTAGAAAATTAGACTTTACATCTCATCTGGGCAAACTTACAAATCAATAGCCTTCAAATAGGTTTCTAGAGTTATGTAAAACAACTATTCCCAAGGCTCCTTCATATTCTCCAATAGTCTCATGGCCTGATAATATTCATGGTTCTTTCTTTAGCTCAAGACTGCTATTTTAGAGAAGTCATTTGTCACTCCTTCCATTGCTGGTTTACAGAATTTTTTTTTAAAGGAGAAACAGCACCATCTGGTGGTAGGATATTCTAAATCAGAGGAAAAAAGATTCTTGATCTTTTTTTTGGTGTGTCACGGAAACCTTTAGCAATTTGGTGAAGTCTATACATCCCTTCTAAGAATAATATTTTTAAATGTATAAAATAAAATATATAGGATTGCAAAGTAAGCCAATTATGCTGAAATAATCATTAAAATTTTTTTTAAAAAAGCTCAGAGACTGCAAATTAAGAATTCTTGGATTTTAAATTTAAATTTAAATCTTTTAAGCCTAAACTATGAAGTGTTGATATTTGGAAATTTAGACATGCAGTGCCAAAAAAAAAGACTCATGGTACAAGAAATGGAACTATTATTGCTATTAAGACATTGGTTGCAAGATGAATACTATATAAAATGGAACTCTGGATGGAAAAGGATGCAACTAAATATGTATCTTTGAGACAAATGACTACAATATTACAAATGGAGGTGGGGATAGAACGAAGGTATCCCTTTATGCTAAAGAGTAAAATACATCACAAAATAAGGCTTTTCAGAATGCTCAAGGATGCTGGATTCAGGCAATCTATATGACCAAGTATTCAGCCTCTTAAGCACCAAGTTTATTATATTATACATATACATACATACATATATTTATGCATTTTATATATATTATATAACGGCTTATATAGCCATTGAAAATGGAAAATTAGAAAATTTATTCCCACTTCCACGCTTTCTTTAAAAATATTTAATCTTTTCTAAATGTGGGTTTTATCACTGAATATCAATTATTTTTATTCATATTTATTTACATGCCCTCATTGCCTACTATGTCCTTATTACTGTGATGTAATAATAACTGCACCCAGTATACATCACCAAACCATCCAGCAACGGACAATCCTTTATACAACATGACCTTCTGGCATATTTCAGTAGTTCTGCTTGCTTTCTACAATGTTTAGGTTCAAAGTTCAATTGTCACTATGTACTGTTATCAGTGTGCTAGCCCCCAGGGAAGCCTTCCTCCTCCCCACACCCTTGATTATTAATCTTATCAATTTGTTGGAAGGGTTTATCAAGGCCTAAGAGGCTTTCTTACCAATGAATATCATTTAGAACATGGATTTTGTGACTTATACTTTAAAGGTTATTCAAAAACCTTATTAATATTGCTTGTTTATGTCCTGGTTCTCAGCCATGCTGCTAACAAGCTGAGATGAGGCATCTCTGTCAGGTGACTCATACTGCTACAGATCCAGATACAGTAGGAAGAGTGCCACTGAGGACAGGAGTGACAAGAACCCATATCAAAGCCCCCAAAGAAGCCAATGAGCTCTGTGAGCATGGGCGAGTGACACCATCCCTGAGAACCATCTGGAAACGGAAGGTCACTTGGACTTAATTACCCCTAAAGTACCATAAACTGATGAGGTGAACTCTAAATGCAGGCTGGGGATCCAAAACTTTCAGCGGACACAGATAAACCTCAGATTTGGAAGGAATCACACTAACTCACTGTTTGAACAATAAATTCCTCTACACAGCTCACAAAATGGTTAGGCATCCAACCTTTACTTGGAAACTCCTGGTTACGGGGAATCTGATCCCCATAACCCCAAACTGTAATGCTGCCTGTTCCGCTTTGGGATAGCTCTAATTGTTGAGGAGCTTTTGCTTCCCTCAAAAGCAAATCTCTTTGCATCTTCCACTTATTTGCTCCTCGTTCTGCCATCTAAGCCCAAGTAAAATAAATCTAATCACTTGTAAAATATTTGAAAACAGCTATGATGTCCCTCCTAAGTCTTCTTTTCTTCAGGCTAAACATTTCCATTTCTTTCAACCAGATCTCATATGGCACTGTCTCAAGGTCCTTCATCATCCTGGTGTCCTGGCTTTGGATGTTCTCCAGCTCCTTTATGTCCTGCCTTAACTGCAGCAGCCAGAATCAATCAAAAAATGTTTGTTGAAAACAATGTGCCAGACTATGCAGCATACCTACTATGTGCAAGGCACTGTGCTAAACATTGGTTTTTCTGGGTTTTGTTAGGTTTTTTTTTTATATATATATATAACACTGGAGTTTTAATGGAAGTATTTACCATGATAGGAAACAAATTAGGTCACCTGGAAAGGGCTTACAGTACAAATGGAGTGTCTTACAATTCACAGATTCCTTGTCCTAATTTCCTGCACCTTCTGGTATGGAGTGTTGAGAGGACGTAAATGGCTGCTTTCTCTCCATCTCCATTCTGGGACAAAGGGACATCTCAGTTAATAGAACATTTTTTTCTGGTTCATCTATCCTGATCTCCTCCTGGAGTCAAACTGTGCCTCAGTGATGGGAGCAACATCCATCCAGCAGTGAGTATTCCAAGTGATGAGTTAAATAGATGGCCATATAAAAGGTTAATGGAATTCTACCCCTGGGGTTCCATTTTGGGGGGGAAGGAGGAATTGTGATACTCAATTCAATACTACTCTGCTTTTGAGCAGTGAGAAGTAAACAGCTGGTATTTTTTCCCTACCCAAGCTTTCCTTTCTTTGTTCCAAGAGTCAGGCTAAAGAGGATGGGAGAGGCATTTCACCATTTTAGAAGACACCTGGTGGACTCTGTGACCTCTATTACATACATGGTGACAAGACTGAAAGAGGGCTGGGAGAATGTATCATGGAGTACAATCACAGAGAAGATAATGATCCTGGGGGTCCCTCCACCACATCATTGGAGAGTAGAGACAGAATAGAGTCCCCCTCCTGCCTACTCAACCCAGAGTCATTGTAGGGCAAGGTAGAGGATGCAGTCTGGCTCTCAGTGTAGAGTAGGCGACAGCCAGCGGAGCAGGGAAAAGATCCAGTTTCCCAACCAAGACCCCCACACACGCAGGAAGAGTTCATGTAGGTTGATCCACCACAGGCTGGGGACTCCTCAAGAGGTATCTGGGTTCTCTTGAGTAATGAGCAAGTCTTATTCTTGTGCACAGCTAGGGCTCAGCTACAGCACTGAGACATGTTGAAGAAGGAGCTGGCATTGTTCTGGATAGACAGGGTGGTTTTGATGCCTCAGGGCAGGTCATCATTAGTCTTAAGGATGAGCAGCATCTGCCAGGGCACCTTGTTGAGGAGCTGACTGATTTGTGGGAGGTTTAAACCTATCGTAGCAGCATTGCTTCGAAATCTCACTGGCAATGACTGGTGCCTGGCCAATGCCTTTGCTGACAGAGTCCCAGGAGCGGGCTGTCAGCAAATAGGCAAACAGGGGATAGGGATCCCCTTCCCCTAGCCAATGGCTGTATTTCTCTACCAGTCTCATATCTGCCTTGATCAGAGCTTGCCAGAGGTGACAGTAATCCAGGCAAAACTCATCTGTCAGGATCTGATACAGTCTATGGTCCAACAAAATAATCTCCACCTTCCCAGTTCCTGGACACTTCCTCACCAGCATACTGCCTGGGTGAGGGTCACAGTGCACAAAGCTACTGACAAAGATCGTCTTACTGTACATCTTTCTCAATTGTCAGGAGATCTCGTTGACATCAATCTGGTTCTTCTCCATGTAAATCTTATCGTTGACCTGTCCACCTTCTACAAACTCCATCAGGAGGACTCGTTAAGTTGACAGCTCCCAGTAAAGGCAAGGAACCTCCATCAGCAGAACCTCCTTGTAGCTCTGGGCTTTTACCTTTGGGTGCTGTATCTTCACCACCACAGTACTCCCATCATAAAGCACAGCCTTGTGGACCTGAGCAAGGGAAGAAGCCCCAAGGGGAGAGTGTCCTCAAAACTTTGAAACAGGTCCTGGATCTCTTTGCCCAGGTCACGTCAAACCACCAGCTAGATCTCTTGTATGCTGCTTTGTGGGGCCTGGCTATGCAGAAACTTCAAGGTACTTGTGTATTCCTCAGGCAGCAGGTAATCCAGGGCTTCTAAGTGCTGGCCCACTTTGATGAAGGTACCTTTATTTGTACAATAGAGCTCTTGGAGGCATTCAGATGAGCAATGGTGTACCTTAGATTTGAGCTATGCAAACTCCTCTGAGTCATAAGGAACACTCTGAAGGGAAGTGAGGTGGTCATAACTGATGACAGCAGCTGTGGCTATAGCTCTGCTAATCCTGACTGCTCCAAAATTATTGGGGTCTAACTACTTATTATTGTAATGGCAGACGCCACAGGAAGCCAGGGCCGTGCTGGTCCAAGAATAATTTTCAGTGCCCTCCTGGCCATATTGTCTGTCGGCCCTGGCTTTCCCCTAAGCAACGTTTCATTTTCTATGCTGGGGAATCTAGAGATCCTCCTCTCCAGACTTTGTGCTAAACATTGTTGATAAAAATGCAAAGACTAGAACAATCTCTACTCTTAAGGAGCTTACCTTCTGTTAAATGTAAGTTCTAAACAAAACTGGACATAGTTTAAAGATGGTCTGATCCAGGCAAAAGATAGCAAGACCTCCCTAACCCTAGCCACTATGCCTAAATGCACCCCAAGAATGGGTTAGCTTTTTGGACTACCATATCATACTGACATATTTGGCTGACAATCCACTACAACTCCCATGAGTTTTTCAAACTGCTATCTTAAGCCATACCTTCCCCATTTGTATCTTTATACTTGCTGGAGTTTCTCTAAACCCAAATGTAAGGTTATTCTTCTTAACTTGCTTACAATTAAATTTAGCCCAATGTTTAAACCTAAGAAGACCTTTTAGGATATTGAATCATCTTCCTACATAGCAGTTGTGCTTCTTAGCTTTGTAGCAATCGAAATTTTGATAAGCATGTCACCTACATTTTTATCCAAGTCATTAAAAAAAAAAAAGGCACATATCCCTAAGGTCCCCCCACTGTATGTATCTTCCATGATGGTAGAAAAGCACCAAAAACTATTCTGTGCATCTAACCTTTCACTCAGTTCTGAAAACATTTCATATTACCCTCTTGCCTGCCTCTCTTTATCTTTCCCAGAAGAATAGTATGAGATACACTTCGCAAAAGGTTTTCCTAAAACCTCGGTAAACTCTAGCTACAGCAATTCCCCTATCTAAATCTAATAGCTCTCTGTCAGGGAAAAAAAAAAAGGCTAGCTGGGCATGATCTATTTTTAATGAAGTCAAATGCCAGCTCTTTATTATGACCACTTCTTTTTCTAAAAGTTCACTCATCATCCCCTTAATTCTTGGATTTTGTGAAGAATCAAAGTCAAGCTCAATGTTTGCAAATTTTACCACTTTCCTTCTGTGTAAGAGGACATTTGCCCATCTGCAACAATGTGATTCTGCAATACTCTCATTCTCAAATGCCTTTCAAAGATCCCCTACACTGGCTCCTGTCACATCCACCGGTTCTTTCAGCACCCTAGAATGTTGTTCTTCTGGGTTTGCTGACTTTAACTTATCCAGAGTGGCTAGATTTACTCTCTCTTCTCCCTCCCAGGTTTTAATTTCCTATTTTTTGTTCTATCTTTTGCTGTCTAAGAAGCATTCTCCCTTGCAAAGAAAATAGAAGCAAAATAAGATTGGAATAACTTGATCTTTTCTCTACTGTCAATTATGATCACCACACCTACCCCAAACATCAGTCCAATCATTTCTTTGACTTTTCTTCTTTCCTCAATATAACTAAAATAAAAAATTAAACAAAACTCTTGCTCTCCTTAGACTTCCAGCACCAAATTTACCTTGTGCTGAGCATTTGCATTTCTAAAGCGGTTCTTACAGTATTATTTTTTTATCCATTCTCCCTTACCAGATCTCTACCTCAAATCTATATTATTTCATCTTCAATGAAATCGCCTCTTTTTGGGTCTTCAGAATTTCATATTTAAGGACTTCCCATTTCTCCTGGGCTGATTTTCCTGGCAAAATTTTGGTCTAAAGGATATTATATCTTTTCTCTGAACCCAAAACCTACAGTGTATACCAAACCAAACTTGGATTTCTTCCCCTTTTCTATCACAAAATAGTGTAGTCACTTTTCCACAAGGTTCACATTGTTTTTTACTTCTACAACTAGTTTCACCTTGTTTGATCTCAAATAGCAATTCAACTTTTTTCATCCTCCACCCTTTCATGAAATGACGCTATCATTAAGGGAAGCCAAAAATTATTAGCTATTCTTGGGCAAGGAGAATTTTAGTTGATAACGGAATGCTCCCACAGCCCTACAGCAGTATCACCAGGCTTATGATCCATTTCCAAAATATAGCATCCAGTTCCTCTTTCTATCCAGGTAACAGGGATATAGGGATTCTGTTTATGCTTCTCATCATGCTCCCTCCCTCTGGTCTCTCCCTCATCAGTTTACCTTTCAAAATATACACTACTATTCTGCCCCTCCACCTTGATTTTTACCTTTCCTGCTTCTGCTGAATGAAATATGCCCTTCCAGAACCATAGCACACAAGCTCCCAAACTTCAATGATAACACTTGACAATGATTTGCTTCCCTGCATTATAATCTGTAGTTTATCTTGCTTATTACCTATACTTTTGTTCATTTGTATATAGTCAAATACACACAAATGAACACAAGATTATTACTGGATTCTTTCTTGGCTTATGTCTCCTGTGAATTTCCAGGCTATTGCTATTCTTCTCATAATGTAATTACTCTTAATAGTGTCTAGCTTAGTGTGTGTGTGTGTATAAGCAGTTATTTCCCTCTCCCTCCTTTTTCTATTTAAAGTCCTTTTTAAGTCTGCAAGAATTCAGACAAATGTATGTTTTTCCTCTTAAATTTATTTACTTTTAGTATACAACAGTCAGTTCCACAAGTTTTTGAGTTTCAAATTTTCTCCTCCTCCCTTCATCTCCTCCCCCATGGCATAATGCAGTCTTATATAGGTTCTACATATAACTTCACATTAAACTTAATTAGTCAAGTTGTAAAGAAGAATTATAACCAATGGAATGAAGGAACGAGGAAGAAGAACAAAAACAAAATGAAACAAAGAGAGAGAGAGCAAGTAGTTTGTTTCAATCTTCATTCAGATTCCATAATTCCTTCTCTGGATGTGGATGGTCTTTTCCATCATGAGTCTTTTGGAGTCGGACAAATATATTTTTACCAGTCCTTATAAGATACACTCCTCTAACCCTGATCAAGATAATCATTCACATACTTTAAAATGTTGTTGAGCAATCCAATTCCTCTTATCAAATTATCACCAATTCACTTCCCAAACTTGCCTTTTTCTTCTGAAATCCTTGCCAACAGATCAATAGCAACCATGAAAATAGCACCCATAAACCTAATGCTTACAGTTTTCTTGAAAAGGTATGAGTAGATGAGAATGAAAGTATGAACAAATTTCATACTTCAACAATATAAAGAATAATATGATTGTAAGGAGGTAACATTTTCCTCACTTCAAAGGCAATACAATGACATCATATATTCACTGAAATACAGTATAAAATGAAGTACGACTAATTTATTGTACCCTTATAATTTAGAAATTACATTTTTACAAACTGGCAATGTGTCACACTACCAAAGAATCTTCAATGTATTTTCCCAAAAAGATTAAAGTTTCTAAATAAAGTCTTCTTTACTTAGAACAGTGGTTCTCAATCTTCCTAATGCTGTGACCCTTTAACACAGTTCCTCATGTTGTGATGACCCCCAATCATAAAATTCTTTTCGTTGCTACTTCATGACTGTAATTTTGCTATTGTTATGAATTGCAATGCAAATATCTGATATGCACGATGCATTTTCACTGTTACAAACTGAACATAACCCACAGGTTGAGAACCACTGACTTAGAAGGTACAAGTCTTACCTAACACAGAAAGGTTATGAGAATGTATAGTCAATTTTTTGTGATACTAAATGGAATTTATGCTGTAGATAATCCAAAAATAATTGCTATTTGGGCTTTGAAAAATACCATGTGATTATTACATTAAAATTACCTGCTAAATTGTGCTTTACATAGGATAATTCCAAAATCAGTTTCCATTCCTTGAGCAGACACCAAATGACAAAAGGGAAAAATCTGCCTAGAATAGGAGTTCTTCACCTTCTTTGCATCATGAACTACTCTGGCAATCTGATGAAGCCCATCGACCCATTCTTAGAGTAACATTTTTAAATTCATAGGATTTGAAAGGAAATTAATATTGAAATAGTCACTAATTTTTTATAACACCAAGTTTATGGACCATGGGTTAAGAACCATTAGTCTAGAAGCAAGCTACACAGCCAAGTAAAGCCCAACTAGGACTAAAGCTTTTCTGTAGACAATTGAAAAATAGTCATTTTTTTTTCAAATCACAGCCCGCTATTTTACCAAATCTTTCCCTTTTTAAAATACACAATTCTAGCAAATCAGATGATTTTAGATTGTGCAAGAGCTATGATAAAGCAATGCTTTTTTTAAGAAGGCAAAAACATGGTGTTTGAAAAAGGCAGAAACTTATACATCAAAAGTATCACATGAATGCAAGATCGATATGAGTTATCACCTCAAATAAACAATCCAAAGACTATACAGTCATTTCTAACAAAGCCTCACTCCATGATCTTAAATAAGTCATTTCATTGGCAATGCCAATGAAGAAAACACAGATGCCTCATAGAGATGACACAAGAAAACAGGACTTAGAGAAGACAGAGCACAGAACATCTGGTCCCCAGGCAAGGGTCCGACATCCACCTAAGTTATTACTATTTCATATTTCAATATCTACTGTTTGCCTGAAGCGAATAATTCTATAGTTCTGATTAAAATGGCAAGTTTCCTGAAAATCAATATGATAGAGCAGAAATTTAGAAAATCTATAAAACATGCTAAGATAAAATGAAAAGAGCAGCAGATTAAAAGCCCAAAAACCTGGGTTCTGGTACCATATCATTAACTGAGCTACGTGACAGTGGGCAAGGATCCTCCTCTAGAAAATGAAAGCAAGGAACCAGGTATTCTAATGCCCTCCTCTAGAAAAGAGGGTGCAGGACTAGATGATTCTAAGGGCTCTCCTCCAAAAAAGGAGGGCATGGGACCAGGTAATTCTAAGGCCCCCTTCCAGTTCAGATTAAAAGAGTTCAGGAGCCAAAGGCATTCTCTTTGCTATTACAGAAAAGCATAGATTAAGCGCCACCTTATGGATATATCTAATAATAACAACAGACTTTAACTTTTAAGTTAGTCCAATCAAGCATTTTCAGGTTTATCACAAAATGGGTATTTATGCAAAATGGTTCTAAGCAACTGAGGCACTGAGAACTATAGAGCCTGACCCCACACCACAGAGGTTAGAATCTAAATCAAACTGTTTGTTACCTTAAGAGCAAGGGAGGGTTTTTTTCTGCTCTAAACAGCTTTACTTAACTTGCTACATGTATACCACATTCAAAAGGCATTGCTTAAACATGTAATAAAGTTATTTCATCATGCTACAGATAAACATGCTCACTGGCGTTCCTTCTAAGTACTGACAATATTATCAGATCTGGGGTATAACAAAGGAAACAGGACTATTTAGCAGGCCCAGTTGTTCTCACTCTAGGGCTGAAGTCAGCAATTAGCTTAATAAAACACTTTCTCTTAGAACAATGCTTCCAAACAATTCAGGACATACCAATTACCTATCTTAAAATAGGACAGGGCAGATATTCTTTACCTGGAGTCTACAGGACCCCAGTCAAATAAAAAATTTAATAATCTCTAACATAGGAGATTAACCACAAGATAAAGGAAGATTGAAAGAATAAACAGTCACGTCAAAAACAAAATATGTGTGTATGTACATATCCAGTAGAAACTCCAGCAGAAATATTCTTCACTAAGGAAAATCCACAACTCTTCTCCACTTTACAATGCTGCTTAACTTAAACTGCAAATTAAAAATTAGCAGAAATTAAAACTTATCGCAATTAACTCTTCATTTTTTTAAACAGGAGAAAGATATTTTGTCTAAGTCCTGAATAAAGAGATAGTGAGAACAATACATTTCCATGTCATTTGTTCTACCTGAAATCAAACATAATCTGTCAAGCATTACACTTGGCAAAAAACTTTTACTGATCAAAGCGGGTAAATATTCAACAAATAGTTATCAACTAACTGTAGCAGTAAAGATAATACAAAATAGCAAATAATGCAAAAATAATTTATACTTGCTTTTGGAATACTATTGCATTGCATTTTAACATATTTATAACCAGCTATAAAACAATGGAATAATAAATTACATAGCCTCTCTGGGCCTCTTTAGAAAACCTGGATCTAAACTGGGGCGAGTCAGTATCATCTCTCAGAAGACTACAAAACCCCAGCCAAAGCAGTGGATGAAACTTCATTTCAATGGCTTTATTGTTCACACTTTCCCCAATTAAGGGATTACAAATGATGTTCTTTTAAAAATTATCATTACTAGTTAGTGAATCTAAAGAGTACATGGCATCATTAACCAACTGTCCATTGTGATGAAAATAACTAGGCCACAGCACGCATACTTAAGGGTCAAACAATGCTCTAGGATGGTCTTTCAACAGTCTAGGCAGCTTCACATGTTTACCCAGCATGGCTATTGACATGGACACTGTTCAAAACACTTGTCTTATTGTTTTCAGTATGTTCTGTTACAAGAAAGAAAAGGCTCTTCCAGGGAACAGTTTCTGAGACAGTTTATAAAGGTTATCTATCTATCATGGGTATCTTCAGGTTGATTAATATTCTTAAGACAATTTAACCAAGACTTTTAAGTAAATGACATACAAAGCAATGTAAACAATTCCAGTCTAAAGAGAAGAAAAAGGGTCTTTCTCTTTTTCTTCTAAGAAGATTTTCTGGTGGAAAAACCTCCTGCTAAAGAACTCAGGAAAACCAGGGAGGTAGAGGGGGTGAAGGATGGAGAAGAATACAGGAATATCCTTAGGAAAATGGCAAAGTCTCAACATCCCTCCTCCCCACCATCTTCCACCACACATCAGGGAAGAGAGGGAAAAGCTCTAAGGAAAGGGATCTAAAAATCTACATGGCATTACTTAAGCAGCCAGCTATAAAAGAAGGCAATGTGGGAATGATTCCAAACCAAAATACACATGGCTGGCACCAGAGAGATAAGCAGCCAGAGGCATTTTAATATCAAGCAGCTGGAAGGTCTAAGGACTAGCCCAGAAGGAATTATAGCTACCAGCTAGGAAAAGAGTGAATTACAAAGAAGCAACCTCATTAGAATCTGGGCATAAAATAGGGCCCAGAATTGATAACTTTAAAGAAGCATAAAAAAGCCATACTCAAATCTATCTTAGACTTTTATTTCTTTTAAAATTTGCTCAAAAAAATCTTTAAATATAAAATCACATTATATTAATCCATTTCATTTTTAAATGAAGAATTAAAGTACATTTATCTCTATATCAATTACAAAATATATTTTTTAGCCAAGAGCAAGCTTTCATGATCTTTTAGTCTCAAAGTCCCTCATTTTATAGCTACAGAAACAGAGACCCAAAGAAATCAATTCACCTAAGGTAGCTGAACTAAAACCTTCAAGTCTTACCTTTTTAAGGCATTAAAGGTAGAATCTGCAAACTGAGACATTAAGTAACATCATCACGGTCACCTGATAAATCATATACACTCCTCAGACTTCCTTTTCCTTTTTCCTCAGACTTCCTACATGCCACCACCTCTATCCTTCCCTCCCCCCCCCCCAGACCCCCAGCAATGGCTCTCTACCTAGAACTCCCTTTTTTCCCTTCCTCCCTCATGGCTACCCCATAACTCCTTGGTTCTCATTTCTTATAAAGAGGTGGGCCTTCTCCTTGCAAATGCTAACTTATTTAATAGGCATTTATTAAGTGTCTACTATGTACCAGTGCTAGGCACCAGGGATACAAAGACAAAAAAAAAATACTCATTAAAGCAGGTTAAAATATGCAAAAGAAATAGAAAGTAGGTGACTAGTAACTGGGAGATCAAAAAAGACTTCCCTTGGGAGATGGAAAGAAGGAGCTGAAGCTTGAAGGCAGCTAGGAATACTAAGAGGAAAAAGGCAAGAATGCATCCCAGACATGGGAACCAGTCTGTACCAAGGTACAGAGAAAGGCAAGGACATCTCAAGTTGGGGGAACAGCTAGCAGGCCAAACTGACTGGAATATAAGAGGAGGTATGTGAAGTAAGAATGAAAAAATTAAGTCAAATTATGGAGAACTTTAAATGCTAGGCTGAGCTTGTATTTTATCCGAAAGAGAAAAGAAAGTCATTGAAGATTTGTGAATAGTGAAGGGAACCGGCGAATCCTATGATCGAGGAACATCAAACTGGCAGCTCTGTGGAAGATACCCCAGGAAGCAAAGTAGCCAATTACAAAGAACTCAGGTAGGCACCCCAGAGATGGGCAATCAAAGTGCTCAATGAGGTCTTAGGCAAAGAAACTGAGTAATGGCTCTGGATGCAAGGGGGTGGAGAGAGACCAGTGAAAGCTTCACAGAAGGGACAGAGAAGCCCAAGCCTCACCTAAACAAGAATTCCTGCCGTGCCCATAGGTACCACAAAACTCATGGTCAAAAACAGAGCTGTCTTCCCCTCATCAGCCTTCTCCAGTCCTCCTGTACTTCTACTCTGGTGTCACAGAGGAGTCAGGATACTCCAGGCTTCTCATTTCCATTGCCAGAATCTCCCTCTATACCATCACTCATTAACCTCCCTGCCTTTGAAATGATTCAGTACAAATTTATCACCCAATCCAAATTCTGATAGCTGTTGTCTACAAATACCCAAGATTTCTTCCCTCCTTTCTCAAGGACTTCAAGTGCCTGACTCAAAGCGTTCTTCTCTATCTCGACTTTTCCTTTTAAAGAGACTTCAACATACAGATCAAGGCAACCTCAAATACCCTGGTTTCTCAATATACTAAATTCCTAAAATCTCCTCCTCCACTCTTCCTTAGCTACTTTGTGTAGCTAGAGTGGTGATATCCTTGATCTTTTTTTCATCACCTACAAATGTCACCTGAGACTACCCTTCATCTGATCCTAACTATCCCTCTCTCCCTATCTTACTCTTCCTGAATCTATTCCTTGTCCTCATCATTCTCTCTGATCCCTTTGTCACTCAGTACTTTTCTAGGCCATTACCTCTATTCTGCCTACATACTCTCCTCTTTTTCCCAGTCTTGAGTCTCTGGTGAAGCAATTCAACTCTACACCATCCTTTATTCTCCAAAAATCATGAAACTATGGGCGGCTAGGTGGCGCAGTGAATAGAGCACCGGCCCTGGAGTCAGGAGTACCTGAGTTCAAATCCAGCCTCAGACACTTAACACAAAAAAACTAGCCGTGTGACCTTGGGCAAGTCACTTAACCCCAACTGCCCTCCAAAAAAGAAAAAAAAGAAAGAAAAAGAAATCATGAAACCATGCTAACTGGATCTTACTAACCAATCTCAAAAGGACCCTCACTACAGCAAAGAAACCCTACTCACTCCCTAATAGATTCTGTATCCCATTCATCATAGCAACCATTCTATTATGGAAAATATGAACACTGGACCTGAAGTCGGGAAGACCTGAGTTAAAATCTCACCTCAGACATTTACTAGTTGTATGGCCCACTTAAACTTTGCCTCAGTTCCCTCAACTTATATAAAATGGGGATCATTTTATTTGGATCATTTCCCAAGGCTTTGAGGCTCAAATGAGAGAAAGGGCTTAGCACAGTGCCTGGCATATAACAGTTACTTAATAAATGCTTGTTATCTTCCCAGTTTCCCTCTTCACCAAACAAAAAAACAAAAAACAACAACAAAAAAAGGAAGCCACTCCCTCTTGAGATAAGGAAGAAAGGAAAAAAGGAATAGCTTCTTCTCACTCTTCCTCGTTATCTGTAACATCACAGTGAGGATCTCTTTTCCTCTTTTTTTCCGCTCTAGGTACTCTGTGCTCTCTGGGTTTTCAGACAGTTCTTTCTTACCTGTGCTCTTTCCTGCATGATTGTCAGTCAATAAACATTTTTAAGCAGCTATTAAGTGCTGGCACTGTGATAAGAGCTGAGGGATACAAAAAGAGGCAAAAGATAGCACCTGTTCTCAAATGGGGGAGAAAAAAATATTTAAAAAATATTAAGAATTAAATTAAATATTAAAAAATATCAAAATATTATGTACAAGCAAGCCGTGTGTGTGTGTGTGTGTGTCTCTAAAGGAAATTATTTTAAAAGGGAAGCTATTTGAATTAAGAGAGAATAGGGAAAGCTTCCTTTAGAAGAGAGATTTTAGCTGGAACTCAAAGGAAGCCAGGGAAGTCAGTAGGCATAGGAGAGAGCCAGGGAGAATGTCCAGAGTCAAGAGATGGGGTGTCTTACTGGAAGAACAGCAGGGAAGCCAGGGTCACCTGACAGAAAACTATGTGGCAGGGAGTAGAGTAAAAAGACTGGAAAAACAGGAAAAGACCAGGTTAAGAAGAATCTTGAATGCCAAACAGAGAATTTTGTATTCAATTTTGGAGGCAATAGGGAGTCCCTAAAATTTACTGAATACAGACTTATGATTATGGAAAACCAGTTTGGCGGCCAAATGGAAAGAAGTGGAGTAGGAAAAGACTTGATAGTCAGGCCATCGCAATAGTCTAGATGTGAAGTAATGAGGGCCTGCCTTAGAGTAGGGGCAGAGTGAGAAAAGGGTGTATATAACAGACTTTGACAGGAGATTGGATATGGAGGAAGAGGGGTGAAAGACAGTAAGGAGCTGAGGATACCTTCTAGGTTTCAAGCATTAAGGTCTAAGAGGATGGTTGCCCTCTACAATAATAGGGAAAAGAGGAGAGGGGAGGCTTTAGGGAGAAAATATAAGAGTTCAGTAGACATGTTGCATTAAAGATTGTCTGCTAGACATTCAGTTCAAGATGTCTGAAAGACAGGTAAGAGACACAAGAATGGAGGTCAGCAGAAAGGTGAAGGCAGAATAGGCAGATGTGAGAATCATCAGCACAGAGATGGCAATTAAAGCCATGGGAGCTGATGAGAGAAAAGAAAGCCCAGAATAGAACCCCGTGGGAGGCCCATGTTTTAGAGGGCATGATCTGGATGAGGATCCAACAAAGAAAACTCAGAAGGATTAATCAGACACAAGCAGAACGAGGAGGGAGTGACATACCAGAAAATCTAAAGAGAAGAGAGTTATCAAGAGTCAAAGGCTGCAGAGAAGATGAACAGAGTGAGCAGACTGAATACCCATTATATCTGGCAACTAGGAGAGCACTGGTAACTTTGGAAAGAGCAGTTTCCATGGAACGATGAAGTAAAAAACCAGACTGCAAGGGCATAAGAGAATGAGAGGAGTGAAAAGAGGCACTTCCTGTAGATGGCCTTTTCAACTTCATTCATGAAAAAGCAGAAGACATACATGCATGATAGCAGCAATGGAAGGATCAAGTGAGGGTTTGGATTTTTTTTTCAAGATGGGGAGACATAATTATATTTTAGGCAGCACAAAAGAAGCCAGTAAAGAGACTGAAGACAAGTGATAACATGAGGATTGCAGAAGGAGCAATCTACTGGGGGAGACGGCATAGAATGAAATCACGTGAGCAGGTAGAGACGTTCGCCTTGGTAAAGAATAAGTCTACGTCAACATGTACGAGATGGGTGAGAGATGAGAGAGTAACAGAAGGAGTATGAGTAATAGGGAAGTGGGAGCTCAAGGTGAATGGCCCCACATGTGAGGCAAGGTTCTCATGAGAGGCTTAAGCAGGAACAAAAAGGTTTGTTAGAGCCACTGTAGAGTGGTATAGTGAGTATATTCAGATTGCCTGGCAGCAATGAGGGCCCAGCTGAGGTTACAAAAAACAAATTTCTAGCGGACTCAGAATGTTGCATGATTTTCTCCACCTTCCTTCAGGAGCATGTCTATAGGAGTGAAGGCAGCAGATGGTGGGAGGGATCCAAGGCTAAGACTTGGCAGAGCAAAATCAGAAAAATGATGAAAGGACTAGGGACTCAAAAGAGGAGGTGAGTGCGGAGTTCAAGTGCTTTAGCGAGGAGTGAAGATGTTGGGGCCGGGAACAGAGGCTGGCCCAGCCTGAAGCCGAGACCACGGCCAGGCCCGGGGCCGTGGGAAGGAGCTGCACTGAGCTAAGCCAAGCCGCGCCACAGCCAGTCTTCAGAGGAGAGGATCTACAGCCTCCAGCACCTCCACATTTGCCAAGACATGAGGAACAGGGACAGGAGAGGGGCAGCTCACACCGGAGCAGAGACCAGCCCAACCCAAAACCTCAGCCGCGGCCAGGAGGAGCTCAGCCTCCCAAGCCGCAGCTTGAGTCTACTTCAGAGAAGATCTAAAGCGCCTGCCTGAGGGTATCTTAAAATCCTGCAAACCAGGGTCAGAGACGGTTAGTGAAAGTGAAACTTTGAAAATTAATTTGGGGAAGGTAAAGCAGTTCCACCAATCTGCCCCCGGGGCAAGGAAGCAGTAGTGGAAGGGAACTGCTGGAACCCTTGGCGGCCCCCACCAGGCTGCTTCAGAGCCCCTGGCTTGCGGATCTGGCAGGGGCTGAATCGACTGATCAGGGCCAAGTGCTCTTGTGTTGAGCAGCCTGGATCCAGATTGTGGTCTTGGGTGGTGGCCCTGGGGTGCGCTTTCAGCAAGCCAAAGCTGAGGGGACTAGCAACACCCCCTAAATAGCTCTGGCAGCTGGGAAAACCCCAGCAATTTGAAACAGAGCTTTTCCCCCTGGAAGCAGAGTTTCACAGAGCTAAAAAAAACAACCAATCAATTGACTAGCCAGCATGAGGAAAAGGAAGCAAAATAAGAACAGCACTAAAACTCTAGAATCCTTTTTTGTGGACAAAAAGGATCAAAGCATGGAACGGGAGGAACACAGCCCAAAACTCAGAACTCCCATACCAAATGCTTCCAAGACAATTGAAGAAAGTAGAAGCTATACATCAAGTGAAAAAGGACTTGGAAAACCAAATAAGAGAAGTGGAGGAAAAATTGGGAAGAGAAATGAGAATGATGAGAGAAAATAATGAAAAGAGAGTCAACAACCTGACTGAAGAAAACAACACTTTAAAGAATAGATTAAGTCAAATGGCAAAAGAGGCCCAGAAAGCCAATGAGGAGAAGAATGCTTTAAAAAGTCGAATTTCCCAGATGGAAAAAGAATCTCAAAAGCATTCTGAAGAGAATAATTCCTTCAGAATTAGAGTGGAGCAAGTAGAAGATGTTGGAAATGAGAGAGGGCTTAGTGCAGGGGAGATAGTTTGAGAGAGAACTGAAGGGTCAAGGGAATGGAAATCACTGTGCATAGAACAGGGGTTGGTAAAGGAAAGCAATGGGAGATGTACAAAGGCAATATATCACAGTCAGATAAGGGGATTTCAGAATTCTTGAACATGTAGGTGGTTAATATTTGTGGGTGATGGAAAGACAAAGGGTATGATCATCTTTGTGTGGCTGGCTGAGATGGGGTGGAATAGATAGTAGAAAGTCAGTACATCAAGAAATTGAATGGAGGGGGCGGAGCCAAGATGGCAGCATAGAAGCAGCAAAGCACCACAGCTCCCACACAAACACGCTAAAAAACTCATAAAATGGGACGCTAAACAGATTTTCAAGCTCCAAAACTCTCCACAAGACAGAAAACACATCTGTTGCTAC
>CM053598.1:42728959-42747053 GCA_028646575.1 Pseudocheirus occidentalis | reverse complement strand
TTCATGTCTTCAGTCAGCCACTGAGGAGCCAAATCCAAAATCTGTCTGTTTCTCCAAAATTCTCCTGCTTATAAACACTGGCCTTCTCCCAAGTGAACAGGGGAGTGTGTCAGCCAATGGCATTCTTCCAGGTCAACAGGGGAATTCATACCTTCCAGACAAGGCTCACACCTTCCATACAGAGCTAACACCTTCCAGACAAGGCTCACACATTCCATACAGAGTTCACACCTAGACAGAGCTCACACCTTCCATACTTAGCCCTCAATATCAAACAAATTGATTACTATTACAGAAGGTGAGATTTAAACTGAATCTTGAAGGAAGCTATAGGGAAACTAAGAGGTGGAGGGGAGGGGACAGAATATTCTAGGTATGGAAAACAGCCAGTCCACTGGTATGGAGATAAGAGATGAAATATGGTTGTATGCAAGTATGCCAGTTTTTGGACAAGGTGAGGGAGGGGATAAAGTATAAAAAAAGTAGGAAGAGGTCAGATTCTGAAGAGATTTGTTGACAAACAGAGGAGTTGATCCTGGAGGTGATAGGGAGTCTTGGGAGCTCATTGAGCAGGGAAATAGAATCCTCTCCTTTTGAAGCCCAGGTCAGAAGTCACCAATTTTATGAAGCTGCCCTGGCTCCCATTTCTCCACTTGGATGTGGTTTCTCTTTCATGATCTTGTACTGCTTTGTACCTCTCTTTTGTAGTCATCACAGCATCTTATTTGTGTCTTTGTGTCCAGTCTTATCTGCTCTATTAATTGCATTATGTGTTTTCTGAGAGCAAGACTTGAGTTTTTTCTTGTAGAATTGCAGGTCATCTAGTCCAACTGATCTGTACCTGAGCAGCAATTGTCTTGGCAGTAGCCTTGACAAGTGGTTGTCCAGTCTTGATTGGAAGACCTCCATCGATGAGGAACTGACTCACTTTTTAGGGAGTAGATTCCACTTTTGATAGCTCTAGTTGTTAGATAATTCTTTGACAAGATTGCCTCCCTGTAACTTCTAGCCTTTGCTCCTAGCTTTGCAATCTGTAGCAAAATAGAATGAATTTAACTCCTTTTTACATGACAGTCTTTTAGAAAGATGAAGTGACTTGCCAGAGCCACATAGTTAATAAGTGTTGGAACCTGGATTTGAAGTATGGGGTTTCCACTGCAACATGCCACCTTCTAGGCTTCACTCTGTACTGTAATGAATATCAGTATCAGCACCCTCATTTCCTCAGACAGCTGAGAGGAGACCCTCTCAATAGCCTGACCAGGTTGCAAGGAAGAAATGTGATCCCAGAATAAGCTAAATTTGATCTAGATAGAAGAAGGTGATTATGGTAACAACAACAACTAGCATTTATTTGGCACCTACTATGTGCAAAACACTTTACTAAGCATTTTGTTATCTTGTAGCAACCTTGTGGGGTAGGGTAGGTGCTATTGTTAGCCCCATTTTACAGTCAAGGATAGTAAGGAAGACAGTGGCAAAATTACTTTCCCAGGGTCACATAGCTAGTAAGTAAATGTCTGAAGCTGAATTTTAATTCAGGTCTTCCTCTGTGCACTATTGCTCCACCCAGGGAAGATCAGGCAAAAGGTCAAAGGCTGGAGAGTTGATGATCCAGAGAGTATTCTAGACTGTGGCTCCCCTGCCCTGTTTCTCTCTGCCTTTGTAGTTTGTTCTTTTGACTAAAGATCAGTCATCAACTTGTTCAAATAGGTTCTTCCTTTTGAGGAAACTCTTCAGCTACCTCACTAATAATACTAGAACCACCCAGAGTATCATTGAAGCTAATGGTTCTCAAACTTTTTGTTTTCAGCATCCTTTTAACACACTTAAAATTTTTGGGGGACCCTAAAGAACTTTTGTTTATGTGGATTACATCTAGGCATGTGCTAGAGTCATCTCATATCAGCTCTGATTGTTAAATTTTCAGTGTGAGCATTTACACCTCTGTAGTTGGCAGACACTACAAATAAGGGCTGAATTCATTGTTTTGTTGATTGTCTAGACTGAAAAAAGTGATGGAGTGATGCTGGTGATGCTAATTAAACTAAAAAAAAGTATCATACATAAATTCTTTTCCAGAGAGCTAGTTAAACATTTATCAACATACCTCGGTATCATAAATTAAAAATGATAAAATTTAAAAATGTTTATTAATTTACTTAAAAGTAACAGTAACATTGCATGTTAACATAAGTAACATTTTAATGAAAACAACTATAGTTTCCAAAACAAAAAAAAAAATTTAGATGAGGGGTGGCTAGGTGGTGCAGTGAATAGAGCACCTGCCCTGGAGTCAAGAGGACCTGAGTTCAAATTTGGCCTTAGACACTTAACACAAAAACTAGCCATGTGACCTTGGACAAGTCACTTAACTCCAGTTGCCCTGCCTTCCCCCCTCCAAAAAGCAAAAAAAGAAAAAGAAAAAAATTGTGGGGCGGTTAGGTGGCGCAGTGAATAGAGCACCCGCCCTAGAGTCAGGAGGACCTGAGTTCAAATTTGGCCTTAGACACTTAACACAAAAACTAGCCATGTGACCTTGGACAAGTCACTTAACTCCAGTTGCCCTGCCTTCCCCCCTCCAAAAAGCAAAAAAACCCCAAACAAAACAAAATAAAATAAAAATTTAGGTGGGTCACATTGTTTTACATGTTTTTGGAGAGCAATTTGGAACTATGCTCAAAGGGTTATCAGATCTCTGATGTCTGGCTTAATAGAAGACAGCCTCTCATATCTGCTTCTGCATTCAGTTTATTATGATATATTTTTTTGTTTGAAGTATATGAAGAAAATCTGTCCTTGTACAGAAATGTGACTGGAAAAGGGAGGAATATTTTAATGGACAGATCTTAGTATTACTATAAAAGTAGTTTTGATCTTGGTTACCCACAGGGATTCTCAGACTGCACTTTGAGAACTGTAAGTCTAAACTATCATTCTATAATCTTGCAGCCAAGCTCTTTTAAAAAAATTATATGTAAAAATAATTTTAAATATTCATTTTTTAAAATTTAGAGTTCTACATTTCATCCTTTTCCTCCCTTGCCCCTCCCTCCCTGAGATGGTAAGCAATTTGGTATAGGTTGTACATGTGCAATTATATAAAGCATATTCACATATTAGTCATGTGGTGAAAGAAGACACAGACAAAAAACCAAACCAAACCAAACCTTGCAATAAATAAAGAAATTTAAAAATAGAATGCTTCAACCTGCATTCAGACTCTATCAGATCTTTCTCTGGATGTGGATAGTATTTTTCATTATGTAGTCTTTTGGAATTATCTTGAATTCTTGTATTGCTGAGAATAGCTAAGTCATTCACAGTTGATCATCGTACAACATTGCTGTTCCTGTGTGCAATGTTCTCCTGGTTCTGCTTACTTCACTTTGCATCAGTTGACATAATTCTTTCCAGGTTTTTCTGATGTTATCCTGTTCATAATAGGTTATAACACAATAGCATTATATACTACACTTTGTTTAGCCTTTCCTCGATCGATGGTTATCCCCTCAATTTCCAGTTCTTTGCCGCCACAAAAAGAGCTGCTGTAAATATTTTTGCATATATAGATCCTTTTCTCTATTAAAAAAAATCTCTTTGGGATATAGACCCTGTAGTGACATTGCTGGATTAAAGGATAGCTACGCTTTGATAACCCTTTGGACATATTTACAAATTGCTCTCTAGAATGGTTGGATCAGTTCACAGCAGTGAACATTAGTGTCACAAATCATTTTCCTTTTCTGTTGTCTTAGCCAGTCTGATAGGTGTGAGGTGGTACCTCAGAGGTGTTTTAATTTGCATTTTTCTAATCAATAATGATTTAGAGCATTTTTTTCACATTTTATATGTATATACACGTGCATACATATACTTTTCTTTGATTTCTTTGTCTGAAAACTGCCTGTTTGCATCCTTTGGCCATTTATTAATTAGGGAATGACTTGTATTCTCATAGATTTGACTCATTTCTACATTTGAGAAATGAGATTTTTATCAGAGATGCTTGCTAAAAATCTCCCTGCCCCACCCCCACCCCCCGGCTTTTTGCTTTCCTTTTAATTTTGGTTGCATTGGTTTTGTTTATGTAAAAACTTTTAAATGTAATGTAATAAAAATGATCTGTTTTACATCTTGCTCTCTTATCTATCTCTAGTTTGGTCATAAGTTCTTCCCTTCTCCTGATCTGGCAGATAAACTATTCCTTACCTTCCTAATTTGTGTGCAGTATTACACTTTTTGTTTAAATTACATACCCATTTTGAACTTTCTTGCTATGTAGTGTAAGATGTTGGTCTATACCTAGATTCTGCCATACTGTCTCCTTTTCTCTACTCATACACCTATCACCTTAGTCCTTCATTGACTCTTGCTTGGACAATTGCAGCAGCCTCCTAGTTGGTCAGTGGCATTTAAGGTGCCTTAAGATGGTCCCCACGCTGATCTGTTCTCTACATAAGTCCAAAGTAAAATTCTCAAGGTACAGATCTGACCATGTCACTCAGTAGACTCCAGAGATATCCTATTACCTATACAGTCAGATATAAATTCTGTTGTTTGTCATTTAAAGTCCTTCATAAGCAAGCCCTATCCTGCCATTCTAACCTTATTACCTATCACTTTCCTTTATGTGGACTATGATCCGGGCCATTTGGCCACTTGTCCTCACACATAGCTTTGCGTGTCCTGTCTCTGTGGTCTTTGGGCTTTTGGTTTGCTTATCTCCCAGCCGAAATGCATTCCCTCCCCACAGCTACCTGTTAGAATCCTTAGCTTCTTTCAAGTCTTAGCTCAAAGGAAGTGTGAAGCCTTTCCTGACCCTTCTAGTTTCTGACACCTTCCCCTTTAAATTACTGTGTCTATAATTTACCTGTGTGTGTGTGTGTGTATAAACACACACACACACACACATATATACATATACACATGCACGTACATATACACACGTATATTCACAAAACGTGCTGTGCCTTTTGAGGAGCGGACGACTCCGTTGGTGGACCAGCACGGGCGCGTCGTTTCCCCTCCAGAGACCTGTAAGCCCAAGCACGGGGCGCTTTAGTCTCATTTTTGTAATGAGTTCTTTTTGCTTAAAATCGCTAGCCGTCGGGATTCTATTGGGCGCTTATTGTGTGTCGGGCGCCGCGCTACTAAGTGCTGGGACGGTAAACAGAGGCAGAAAGAAAGACAGTTCTTACTCTCAAGGCCCTTACACTCCAGCCGGGGAAGACAACACATAGAAGGTACCCGGGTGGGGGCGCGGAGAAGTCAAGAGTGACGAATGGACGTTGGAGAGGAGCGAAGGAGGAAGCATGGGGCTGATCTAGGCACTTGCTCAAAATGGAGATTCTGGGAGGAACTGATTGGCTAAAAGACGAGTCGCAGAATGAAGGAATGGAGAAATCTGAGAGTGAGGTTCATTGAGCGAGGAAGAAGAGGGGAAGAAACTCACCTTCAGTCACATAGAACAGTGGTTCTCAACCTTCCTAATCTTCGACCCTTTAATACTCATATGTGGGCGTATCAGCGTGTTGGCGACCCGCCTGGAGACTGATAGAGGAGAGGTATCTTGGTTCTTAAGACCATGGGAAATATGTGTTTTCCGATGGTCTTCTGCAATCCCTGTGACCCCTGTGAAAGGGTCATTTGACCCCCAAAGGGCTCACGACCCACAGGTTGAGAACTGCTGACATAGATTAGAGCTGGGATTTAATGATAGGTCCCCTTATATGACAAACTTATGTTATTTTCATTGTGTTATTCAGTTGTTTGGTAGTATGTGATTCATGGACATGCAAATACTGTCCATGAGGTTTTCTTGGCAAAGATACTGGAATGGTTTGCTGTTTCCTTCTCCAGTGGATTAAGGCAAACAGAGATTAAGTGATTTGCCAAGGTCACAGAGCTAGTAAAAGTTTAAGGCTGGATTTGAACTTGAGACTTCTTGACTCCAGGCCCAGAGCTCTATCCATTGAGTCACCTAACTGCCAGTTTTCTTTGTGCCATTGCTGATTTGTCCAGATTTGGGCTCAGTGTCTGTGGATGGCCCTATGTTCCCTAGAAGCTGACCTCCTATTGTCACTTTCCTTGTCTCTTCCCATTTTCAAGCCTCTTATGGACCTGCTCAGCAAGTTCCTATTGTTTGTCTGAGTTGTTCCGTCAGATTTTAGCTTGTTAGCCAGGCAGAGATTCTGACAGGTGACTGAGCAGTTCTCAGCTGACAGAGATGAGTACCTTTTTATTTTTTAAAAAATATTTTAGATTTTCTTTTTTAAAAATTTATTTATTTTTAGTTTTCCACATTCATTTCAACAACATTTTGAATTATAATTTTTTCTCCCTGTCTTTCCCCTACCCCCACTCCAAAACAGGAAGCCTACTGAATACCCCTTCCCCTGATCTGTTCTCTCTTATATTCTCCCTCATCATCCCTCCTAACTTTCTAGTAGGGCGAGATGGATTTCTATACCCCAGTACCTTGTTTCCCAGTTGCATGTAAAAAAAAAACCCAATTAAAAAAAGTTTGTTTTTAATACTTTGAGTTCCAGATTTTTTCCCTTCTTCCCTCCTCACCAGCCCCCACTGGGAAGATAAGCAATTCAATATAGATTGTACAAGTGTAGTTACCCAAAACTTTTCAATAGTTGTTATGTTGTGAAAGATTAACTATATTTACTTCCATCCTATCCCACACCCCACTTATTCTATTTTCTTCTTTAACCCTATCCCTTTTAAAAAATGTTTGCTTCTAACTACCTTCTCACCAAATCTGCCCTCCTTTCTATCATCCCTGCTCTTATTCCCTACCCCATTATTCTCCTGTAGGGTAAGATACCCAATTGAGTGTGTATGTTATTCCCTCCTTAAGCCAAATTCAATGAGAGTAAGGTTGTCACATTCCCTTTCACTTTCTTGCTCTTCCCTTCCATTGCAACTGTTTTCTCTTACTTCTTTTATATAATTTACCCTAATCTATCTCTCCCTTTCTTCTCCCAATACATTCCTCTCACCTATTAATTTTATTTTTTAGATATCATCCTTTCATATTCAGCTCATCCTGTGCCCTCTATGTATACATGAAAATACATATGCTCACATTCACAGATATATTTATATACACATAAACCCTCCTATACATATGTATATTTCTTTCAACTATCCTCATACTGAGAAAAGTCTTATGAGTTACAATGATCATTTTTCCATGCAGGAATGTCAATAGTTCAACTTTAATAAGTTCCTTATAGGGGCGGCTAGGTGGCGCAGTGAATAGAGCACCGGCCCTGGAGTCAGGAGGACCTGAGTTCATATCCGGCCTCAGACACTTAACACAAAAAACTAGCTGTGTGACCTTGGGCAAGTCACTTAACCCCAACTGCCCTCCAAAAAGCAAAAAATAAAATAAAATAAGTTCCTTATGATTTCTTTTTATTTCTCATGCTGTACCTTCTCATGCTTCTCTTGCTTCTTGTAGTTGAAAATCAGATTTTCTGTTCAGCTCTGGTTTTATCATCAAGAATGCTTGACAATCCTCTATTTCATTGAATGACCATATTTTCCCCTGATATATTATGCTCAGTTTTGCTGGGTAGGTGATTCTTGATTTTAGTCCTAGTTCCTTTGACCTCTGGAATATCATATTCCAAGCCCTTTGGTCATTTAATGTAGAAGCTGCTAGGTCTTGTGTTATCCTGATTGTGTTTCCACAGTACTCAAATTGTTTTTTCCTGTCTGTTTGCAGTATTTTCTTCTTGACCTGGGAACTTTGGAATTTGGCTATAATATTCCTAGGAGTTTTCTTTTTTGGGATCTTTTTAAAGAAGTGATCGGTGAATTCTGTCAATTTCTGTTTTGCCTGATTCTAGATTATTGGGGCAATTTTGCTTGATAATTTCTTGAAAGATGGTGTCTAGGTTCTTTTTTTGATCATGGCTTTCAGGTAGTCCAATAATTTTAAAATTATCTCTCCTGGATCTATTTTCCAGGTCAGGGGTTTTTTCAGTGAGATATTTCACATTGCCTTCTATTTTTTCATTTTTTTTTGTATCTATTTAATAGTATCTTGATTTCTCATAAAGTCATTAGCTTCCAGTTGCTCTAATCTAATTTTGAAAGCGTTATTCTCTTCAGTGAATTTTTGAAATTTCTTTTCCATCTGGCAAATTCAGCTTTTTAAGGCATTCTTCTCCTCACTGGCTTTTTGGGCCTCTTTTGCCATTTGAGTTGGTCCATTTTTTGAAGTGTTATTTTCTTCAGTGTATTTTTGGGTCTCTTTTAGCAGGCTGTTGATTTCGCTTTTCATGATTTTCCTGCATCATTCTCATTTCTCTTCCCAATTTTTCCTCTGCTTTTCTTACTTGATTTTCAAAATCCTTCTTGAGCTACTCCAACCAGTTCATATTTTTCTTGGAGGCTTTTGATGCAGGAGTTCTGACTTCACTGTCTTCCTCCTTCCCCATGCCTTGATCTTTTTTGTCCCCAAAAAAGGATTCTATAGTTTGTTTGTGCTTCCTCATATTGCTAGCCAATTACTTGACCCTTGAGCTCTTTGCCACAGTAGAACTCTGCTTCCAGAATGGAGAGAGCTTTGTCCCAAATTGCTAGGGTTTTTGCAGTTGCCGAAGCTATTAGGAAGGTGCCATCTGTACAGCTACCACAAGCTCTGACTCACTGGTCACACATCCCAGGACCACCGAGATCCAGATGCAAGCAAGTTAAAGCAAGAACAGTTCCCCTCTGAGTGGTCTCTTGGACTCCCTAAATCTGCAGGCCGGGAGCTCCTGAGGCAGTCATGTGGTACAGCTGTGAAAGCCTGACCAAGCTCTTCTGTCTTTTCCACCTTCCCCCGTTCCAGCATAGTTCCACACTGACCTTTTACTTTGGCATTTATGGGTTGAGATGTCTGGAAGCCACCACAGCTGCTAATTATTTACTCTCCTGAAGTCTGGGCCTCCTTGGGGCTGGAACCGTGTGGCTCCTGCGGAACTGCAATCAGCTCCTAGTGCACGGCTATAGACTTCTCCTGTTGGCCTGCTGGCTGCCTTCAGCAGGAGATTTGTTTCTTTCTCTCTCACTTTGTGGTTCTGTAGCTTTAGAATTTGTTTAGAGTTGTTTTTTTTTTCAGGTATTGGAGTTGTTTAGAGCTGGAGCCCATGCCAAGTTTGTGTTTCTATTCCACCATCTTGGCTCTGCTCCAATAGCTTTTTTTTAAGAGGCTTAAAGCAGGCTTTGTTTATTTTATTTATTTACTTTTAGTTTACAGCATTCAGTTCCACAAATTTTTGAGTTCCAAATTTTCTCCTCCTTTCCCCTTTCCCCCATGACAGCATGCAATTTGATATAGGTTCTACATATACCTTCACGTTAAACATAACTCAGGTTGTAAAGCAGGATTATAACCAATGAAATAACTGAGAAAGAAGAAACAAAATAAAACAAAATGAAAAAGAGAGAGAGCAAGTAGTTTGCTTAAATCTGCATTCGGATTCTGTAATTCTTTCTCTGGATTTAGATAGCCTTTTCCATCATGAGTCTTTGGGAGTGGTCTTATAACCTTGCATTGCTAAGAAGAGCTAAGTTTATCAAAGTTAGTCATCACAGATAGGATGTGTCTGTAATTGTGTACAAAGTTCTCCTGGTTCTGTTCTCCTCCCTCAGCATCAGTTTATATAAGTCTCTCCAGGTTATTATGAAGTCTGTCTGTTCCTCATTTATTATAGCACAGTAGTATTCCATTACATTCATATACCCCAATTTATTTAGCCATTCCCCAATTGAAAGGCATCCCCTCAATTTCCAATTTTTTGCTACCACAAAAAGAGCTGCTATAAATATTTTTGTACATGTGGGTCTTCTCTCATTTGTATAATCTCTTTGGGATACAGCTCTAGAAGTGGTATTGCTGAGTGAAAGGGTATGCACATTTTTATAGCCCTTTGGGCATAGTTCCACATTGCTTTCTAGAATGCTTGACTCAGTTCACAACTCCAAGAGGTGAGTAGCTTTGCCACGCTCCCTCTGGTGATCCCACAATCCTGTCTTGCAATTTCAACAGCTCTGGGTTTGAGGAGATAGGGTTGGAAGGTGTTGCCAGTGAGGAGAAAAGAGCCTTCCCAGATTTTTAAGGAAAGAAAACAACTGATCTATCAATCATTTGTTGAAGGTCAGTGACCTTTTTTCTTTGTCTTTGGAAGAAGTAGCCAATCCCAATGGAGATAGCACTGGATTTGGCAGGGTGGAGGATCAGCACTTGAATGTTAACTCTGTCATTTATAACATGGGACATGCAGCAGGTCCTGATAACTTCTCTAAGCCACAGTTTTCTCATCTGTGAAATAAGATGTTAGACTAGATGACCTCCGAGGTCTCTTCCAGCTTAAAGTCTGTGAACCTATGAGTCTACTCCTTATTAAATGCCTTTTGAATTCAGTGGAATGTGTATTGTGTCCTCCTTGTTCACATGTCCTGTCCTTTTATTTACCAGCTTCTTGTTGGGCATCCCAGAGCAGTCAGTTAGTAATGACATCTCTCTTTTTCTTTCCGTCTCTTGACTCCCCACTTCCCTTTGACGTAGTCTCAAGCATAGCTCCCACAGAAAGATAGATTAGAGAGGAAGAAGGAAGGAAGGCTACTGAGACAACCCAGCTCCCTGACCCCACAGATGCTGTTGACTGATAGAGAGTATTCACAATGATTGAAACTTGTAGATAATAATTTTTTTTTATTTTGAAGTGTACAGACTCAACTTTTAAAAGATACACACTACAGAAAAAAAAAACTTAGCTGGGAATTAGAACTCAAAGCCCTTAGACTGTGACAGGTGCTTTGTTTTGGTGGCCCTAGCCAGCTATAAGTTGTCATCAATTGATAGGTTAAAGAAGATATTCTATTCCTTATCTTTGAAATGTTATTAAACATAGCAAAAGTTGTATAGAACAGGACAAAATTTAAAAGATGTCAATAATATATATATATATATATATATATTTATCAATATTAAACTTACTTTATTTTACAAAAAGGTAGGAGGGGAGAGGGTAGAGACAGGGGAGGAGGTAGTATTATAGTCCTGAGAGGCCAGTGATAGAAAGTTGGAGGGGGCGGGACTTGGGGAGGACTTGGACTGGAGGGCAAGTGTATTTGGTCTGAATGGGTGGGAGTTATCTCTGTATCCTCACTGTCTGAAACACTGGCCTATGTAAAGTAGGTGCTTTAGGAGTGTTTATTGAATTGAAGACAATATAGCGAACTAAATTCTATGTCAACAACAATCAAAAATGGCATTTAAGCTCATTAATATTTTTTTGCTGTTTTTGTTACATTTTTAGTTCTGAGTTGGCTCATTTGTTCCCTCCTAATCCAGCATTAGAGCAGGACAACATTTGATATAGCTATGTATGTGGAACCATACGATACATATAGTTCTTTTTTTGGAGGTGGATCACATTTTCATTTTTAAGTCTTATGTAGTTGATTTGAATGTTCATATTACTCAGAATAGCGTAGTCATTTACAGTTATTCTTGGAACAACATTACAGTTACTGTATACAACATTCTCTTGGTTCTGCTCGTTTCATTCTGCATTATTTTATGGAAGTCTTTCCATGTTTTTCTAAAATCAACCTACTCATCATTTCTTACAGCACAATAGTATACCATCACATTTTTATACCATGATTAACTATGCCACAATTATGGATATCCCCTCAACTTCCAGTACTTTTCCACCACAAAGAGAGCTGCTATAAGTATTTTAGAACATATGAGTTCTCTTCCTTGTTCCCTGATCACTTTGGGAAATAGACCTAATAGTGGTATTGCTGGGTCAAAAGGTATACACAGTTTTTTAATTTTTTGGACATAATTCCAAATTTGGATCAGTTGACAGTTCTACCAACTGCATATTAGTGTCTCCATTTTTCCACCTCCCTTCCAACATTTGTCATTTTATTTTTTCTATCATTTTAGCTAGTCTGATAGGTGTGAAATGGTGTCTCAAAGTTGCTTTAGTTTGCATTTCTGTAATCAGTAATGATTTAGAGCTTTTTTTTTCTTCACAAAAATATGTATGGCTTTAATTTCTTTTTCTAAAAACATCCAGTTCATATCGTTTCACCATTTATCAATTGGAGGATGAGTCATATTCTTATAAATTTGACTTCTCTATGTATTTGAGATGTAAGGAATTAATCAGAAAAAAACTATAGAAATCTCCTAACTCCCCCCCTCCAATTTTCTGCTTTCCTTCTGATCTTGGCTATATTAGTTTTATTTGTATGACACCTTTTAAAATTTAATGTAAACAGACTTATCCATTTATGTTCCACAATGCTCTCTATCTCCTATATATAAATCTGGTAGGTAATGTGTTCCATGCTCTACTAATTTACTTATAATATCTCCCTTTATGTGTAGGTTATGTATCTGTTTTGACCTTATCTTGGTAAATGGTGTAAGATATTGATCTATACCTACTTTCTGCCAGACTGTTCCAGTTTTCCAAGAAATTTTTACCAAATAGTGAGTTCTTATCCGTAAAACTTAGATCTTTGTGTTTATGAAATGTGAGTTTACTATAATAACTTACCACTGTGTATTATATACTTATTCTATTTCATTGTTCCACCATTCTATTTCTTAGCCAGTTTTGATAATTACTGCCTTGTAATACAGTATAAGATTTGGTACTGCTAGATTTCCTTCCTTTCCTTTTTTCCCCATTAATTCCTTTGATCTTGACTTTTTGTTCTTTCAAATGAATTTTTTTTTCTAGCTCAATAAGGTTTTGGTTTTTTTTTTGGTATTTTAATTGGGATAGCACTAAATAAATAAATCACCTTAGGCAGAATTGTCATTTTTATTTTATTGGCTTACAATGAATATTTTTTCAATGATTAAAATCTGACTTTATTTCTACAAAAAGTGTTTTATAATGAAGTTCATATAGTTCCTGGGTTTGTGTTGGAAGGTATATTACCAGGTATTTTATGTTTTCCATGATTATTTTAAGTGAAATATCTCTTACTATCTCTTCTTGTGGGACTTTGTTGGTGATACATAGAAATGCTAATGATTTCTGTGGGTTTATTTTTTATCTTCTTACTTTGCTAAAATTATTGTTTCAACCTTTTTTTAGTTGAATCTCTGTGATTTTCCAAGTATATCATCAGGATAAATCAGCAAAAAGATAGTTTTATTTCCTTGTTGTCCATTCTGATTCCTTCAATTTCTTTTTCTTTTCTCATTCCTATTGCTAACATCTCTGGCACAATGTTGAATAGTATTAGTGATAATGTGTATCCTTTTTTCACTCCTGGTCTTATTGGAAAGGCTTCTATCTTATTCCTGTTAGAAATAATGCTTGCAGATAGTTTTAGGTAGATGTTTCTTATCATTTTAAGGAAAAATCCTTTTATACTTATGCTTTCAAATGTTTTTTGTTTTAATAGGAATGAATATTGTATTTCTTCCAAAGCTTTTTCTACATCTCTTGATATAATCATCTGATTTTTGTTATTGATATGGTCAGTTATGTTAATTTTTTCCCTTATATTGAACCAGCCCTGCATTTTTGGTATTAATCCCACTTGGTCACAATGTAATAATCTTTGATACACTTTCCCATAGTCTCTTAGCTAGTATTTTATTTAGGATTTTTGTATCAAAATTCATTAGTGAAATTGGTCTATTATTTTCTTTCTCTGGCTTTGTTCTTTGAACTTTAGGTATCAACATCATATTTGTTTCATAAAAGGAGTTTGGTAGGACTCCTTTGCTTATTATGCTAAATAATTTTTTAATATCAGAATTGGTCTTTAAATATTTGGTAGAATTAACTTACATATCCATCTGATTCTGATGCTTTTTTCTTAAAAAAAACTCATTTATGGCCTGTTCAATTATTTTTTTTCTAAGATAAGTTTTCAAAAATTTATTTAGATATTCTGTTTCTTCTGTTAATCTGAGCAGTTTATGTTTTTTGTAGGCATTCTTCCATTTCAATTAAATTGTTAAATTTATTCCCATATAATTAGGCAAAATAACTCCTAATAATTTTGTTCAGTTTTATTAACCTCCCCTTTAATTTTCAGAATTTCCAACTTGGAGATTGAGAATTTTAAATTTATTGTTTTTTTTCTAGTTTTTATTTTTTAATTACATGTCTAGTTCATTGATTTTCACCTTCTCTATTTTATTGATGTAAGCAATTAAAGATAGAAAATTTCCTCTGATTACTGCTTTTGTTGCATTCTATAAGTTTTGGTATGCTGTCTTATTATTATCATTCTCTTTAATAAAATTCTTGTTGCTACCATTTATTCTTTGGCCCACTCATTCTTTAAGATTGGGTTATTTATTTTTCAATTAATCTTTAATCTGTTTTTCCGTAGTCCTTTATTAAATGTTACATTTATTGCCTTATGATCTGAAAAGGATGCATTTAATATTTTTGCTTTTCTGAATTTGACTGTAAGATTTTTATGCCCTAATATATGGTCAGTTTTTGTAAAGGTGCCATGAACCACTGAGAAAAAGGTATATTTCTTTCAGTTCTCATTGTGTTCTGATATCTGTCATATCTAGCTTATTTAATATTCTAATATCTATAGCCTTGACTTCTTATTTATTTTTTTGGTTAAATTTATCTATTTCTGAGAGGAGAAGGTTGAAGACCTCCACTATTATAGTTTTACTATCCGTTTTCATCTGTAATTCATTTACTTTTTCTTTCATAAATTTGAATGTTATAGCATTTGGTGCATATATGTTTAGTACTGATATTACTTCATTACCTATTGTAACTTTTAACATAATGTAGTTTCCCTGCTTGTCTCTTTTAATTAAATCTATTTTAGCTTTTACTTTGTCTTAGATTGTGATTGCTATCCCAGCTTTTTTTTTAATATCAGCTGAAGTATAATGAATTCTACTCCAGCCCTTTATTTTGACTCTGTATATGTTTCTCATTTTAAAATGTGTTTCTTATAAACAACATATTGTCAGGTTCTGGTTTTTAATTCATTCTACTATCCATTTCTGTTTTATGGCTGAATTCATCCAATTCACATTCAAATTCATGATTACTAGTTGTATATTTCCCATCATCCTATTTTCCCACACAGTTTATCCTTCTCTTTTTCTTTTTACTCTATCCTTCCTCAAAATTCTAATTCACTTATTCCCGTAAATTTAAAATTTTTTTGTTCCTTAAATAATATTTTGTTTTTTTCCCCAGTTACATACAAAAATAATTTTTAAGTTTTGAGTTCAAATTCTATACCTTCCTTTCTCCTTTCCCCCTCTTCCAGAGATGGTAAGCAATCTGATATACATGTGCAATCTTGTAAAATATATTTCTGTAGTCTAATTTACTTGAAGACCACTGCCTCCCTAATGCACTTACCTTTCTGATTCTCCCTGCCCACCATCCTATCTTTTTGCCATTCGATTTCTCTTTAAGAAGAATTTTGTATGCAGCTCTCTCTCTCTCTCTCTCTCTCTCTCTCTCTCTCTCTCTCTCTTTCTGTACATATGTATGTATGTGCATATGTTTTTCCTTTAACCCAGTTCTGATAAGAATAAGGTCAAGTTCATTTTAAAGCACGCTCTTTCCAGTTAAGCTAAGTTTCATTTTTAGATAAAGGATGAACATTTGAGACTACTTAGTACAAGTCCCTCAGTGGACTGATAGAGCTAAGAGAAGGTAGTTTGCTTTCCAAAAATCACACCAGTAGCAGAGGCATGGCTAGGTTATTCATTTGAATAACATGGCTAGGTTATTCAAAGTCATCACTTACTGTCAGCTTAATTTTACTACAGAGTCAGTAGACAGATTGATTTGTTTTTCAAAGTTAATTGAGGCAGATACTTGTAAAATCTTTGAGGTCAAATATCTCCAACTTAATACATTAGCATTTATAGAGAATATGTTTTCTTAGATGAATAGTAACTATACTGAAGGAAGGAATTTTGTACTTTTATTAAACTTTAAGTGGTCAATAGATTATAGGTACTTTGTTTTTAGCAAGAAACAGTTTTTTAACAAAAGTATTTTAAAATTTCGAATCTATTTAAAAAAAACAAAAATACTTTCAAGCAGGTCAACAGGAAAGACTTAAAATATTGATTGTACAACTGACTTTCGACCCTTCTCTTTCTGTGTATGTATAGGCCCCTCCTAAAATAATCCAGTTTTTGAGTGTAATAGCTTTTTTTGAAAGAAAGCTTTTTTCCTCCTTCTTTGAAATAATTCCTTCTAGATTGAGGCAGTGTGGTCTAATGGGTAGAGTACCAACCTTGGATTCAGGAAGACCTGGCTTCAGATTGGGCCCCAGACACTTACAGGGGTGGAGGTGGGGGTGGGGCAGTGATTGGTGAGTTGCTTCATTCCTGTCAGCCTCAACCTTATCTGTGAAATGACAATGTTGGACTTGATGACTTCTGAAGTAAGTCCCTTCCAGCTCTAAATCTATGAGCCTATGAGCTTTCACCAAAGAATTAAAAAAAAGTAAATAGAGCTTGATCTGACACTTCATGGGTTAAGGAGTCTAAATTAGGGGTTCCACAGACTCCCTAAGAGGTCTGTGGATAGATTTTAAATGATCCATTAACTTTGACGGGAAAAATCACATCATTATTTTCACTAACCTCTAACTGAAATTTAACATTTCCTTTAATTAATGTAGGTTAAAAAACAAAGAAACCCTTTATTCTGAGAAGGGGTACATAGGCTTCACCAGACCGTCCAAGGTGTCTGTGACACAAAAAGGTTCAGAAGTGATCTGGATGCTCAGCAGACTCTTTCCAGTTCATTAGTTAACCTATAAAAACATCATCAACAATTTTTGATTGGTTCATTCTTGACAATTAGCAGTAGTTGATACCATGGGTAGAACTGTGAGATGGTCAATACCACTGTCAATTCAGTGGATATGGATTAAGCACTTAGTGTGTGGGAGGCGCTGTGTGCTAGATGCAGGGGTCATAGAGGCAAAACCTAAACACTCCTTGTTCTCAAGGACCTTATGCTCTCTCTGAGGGGATCTCCACTCTGTACAATTGAACCTTCACATTTGGAATTCTTACATATAAAAATATTTCCAGGGCTATCTTTGAAAAAGGGAGTTTTTATTTTAATTAGCTACAGAGAGCAGCGTTAGGACCAACATGTGCAAATTACAGAGGCAGACTGTAGCCTAATCTAAGAAAACTTTCTAGTCATTTGAACTATCCCAATATGGCGTGTATTGCCTTGTGAGGGAGAGAGAGCCTATCATTGGAAATGTTTAAGCAGGGCTTGAATGACTACTTGCTAGAGATGTTGCAAAGACAATTTATTCATTGGATTTGATGACCTAAAGTTTCTCCCTGCTCTCAAAAAGACCTGTGGGAGATGGATACTCAGAAATGGAGACGATTGGCTTTGATGTAGAACGGGGAATGTGGTTAGAAGTGAAACAGATTACCCAACCTTATTTTTCTGTAGGTTTTCCAAGCTTCTTCCTAGGAAAGGCAATATAGTATAATGAGAAAAGCATTCCATTCTTCTAGAAGAAAATTTGAAACTCATTTGCTGTTTGGGGGAATAGTTGAATAAATTATGGTATAAGAATGTAATGGCTGGGCATAGACCATTGTCTAACGCCATACACAAAGTCTAGTCTAAATGGATGCATGACCTAGATATAAAGGCTGATACTGTAAATAATCTGGAGAAGCAAGGAATAGTTTACCTGTCAGATTTATGGTGTAGGGAAGACTTTATGACCAAAGAAGAGTTGGAGAGCATTATAAAATGCAAAACAGATAATCTTTATTACATCAAATTGAAAAGTTTCTGTACAAACAAAGCCAATGTAACCAAGGTTAAGAGGGAAGTGGGAAATTGGGAAAGAATATTTACAACCACTGTCTCTGATAAAGGCCTCATTTCTAAAATTTACAGGGAATTAAATAAAATTTACAAGAATGCCAGTCATTCCCCAATTGATAAGTGGTCAAAGGATATGAACAGGCAATTTTCAGAGGTAGAAATTAAAGATATCTTTAAGCATATAGAAAAATGCTCTAAATCACTATTGATTGGAGAAA
>CM053598.1:42660900-42728459 GCA_028646575.1 Pseudocheirus occidentalis | reverse complement strand
ACACACTTCAGTAAAGGGACACTAAAAGGGTAAAGAACACAACAAGGGGGGAGGGATAGGAAGGAGGGACATATGATCACTGTCACAATATGTCCACTATGAAGATGTCCTGTATAATTACACATCCACAGCCTGTATTGAATTGCTTGTCCTTCCAGTGGGGGTGGGTGAGAAGGGAGGAAAGGAAAGAATCTAGAATTTAAAGCTCTGCAATTCATGCAACTAGGAATTAAGATATACAGGGGCTGGGGTGGGGGAGACCCTCCCTGCCCTACCAGAAAGTTAAGAGAGCAGATCAGGGAAGGGTCTTTACAGTGAGATCATTGTTTTGGGGTTGGAGTAGGGGAAAGATGGGGAGAAAATTTGTAATTCAAAAATCTCATGAAAATGAATGATGTAAACAAGAAAACAAATAAAAAATTTATTTTAAAAAAACAAACAAAAGAAGTAATCACAAAAAAAAAATGAACTGGAGAAGGAAATGACAAACCACTCTAGTGTCTTTGCCAAAAAAAAAACCTCAAATGGGGCAATGAAGTGACAGACACAACGAAAGCAACTGAACAACCACCACCACAACAAAGAGAACACAAGGAAGTAAGGAAATATTTCTATTAAGTAAATACTTAGATTAAGTCTTCAAGGAAGCTAAAAAGTGTAAGATATAGGAAACCAGCGAAATTATAAGATATCAAGAAATAATAAAAGAATATAGAGAATGAAAAAAATGAACAGAGAATGTGAAATATCTGATAAGAAAAAGAACTGATCAGGAAAACAGATCAAAAGAAAACATAAGAATTGGACTACCTGAAAGCTATGACCAAAAAAATAATCTTGATACAATAACACAAAAAATAATTAAAGAAAAATATTCTGAAACATTAGACAAGAAAGGAAAGTAGAAACAGAAAAAATCCACCAGTCACCACCTGAAAGAGATCTTATGAGGAAAACTCATGGGGATAATACAGTCAAACTCCAAAACCTCTTGTTCAAGGATATAATATTATGAACAACAAGAAAAAAAAAACAAATTTGCATATGGTGGTACCACAATTATAATTACACAAGACCTAGCAGGGGCAACACTAAAATACCACATGTCTTATAACACTATGTATATAAGACCAAATGAATTGGGCTTCTAGCAAAAAAAAAAAAAAAAAAATCATACCCAGCAAAGCTAAACTCTGAATGGAAAAAAAAAAAAGGACTTTAAATAAACTGTCAGAATTTCAGGACTCTGGTTTTTTTTTAAAAACTGAACTTAATAGAAGATTTGACATATAAGAGCCAAGAGAAACATAAGGTACATAACAAAGACAAATTACAAGGGACTCAATTAGGATAAACAGTTTACCTTTTATGCAGGAAAAAAGCAAAATATATACTTAAGAATGTTACTAGTAATTGGGATGTTCATAAGATAGACTGGGGGTAGAACTGAGCATGATATGGCTTCAAAATACAAAACTGTTCAGAAACAGCTAAAAGGAGTAATTTTATACAAATGAGGTGAAAAGGAAGAACTGATACAGAGAAATTAGATGAGGAATGAGAACTTTTTTTCTTATTTTGTATTTAAATTTTAATATGTTTATAATGCTTTTTCTTTTCTTACTATGTATTTAAGTTTTAATTTAAAAAAAAAGTTTTAAGGTAGGCAACTAGGTGGTGCACTGGACAGAGCACCAGTCCTAGAGTCAGAAAGACCCGAGTTCAAATCCATCCTCAAACACTTGACATTTACTAGTTGTATGACCCTGGGCAAGTCACTTAACCCCAACTGCCTCATCCCAAAAACAAACAAACAAAAAAACCCCACAATCTATCACATTACTTAAAAAAAAAAAAAAGAGTTTAAGATAGATAAATAAGAAGGATACTTCAGGAAGAAGGAACAGCTTATACAAAGAAGAGAAAAGAGCAGATAAAATGCAGAACTCTGGAAACTGTAGGCCAACTAAGTAGTTGTGTTCTTCACTTCAAGTCTTCAAGCAGAACCTGGTTGACCACTTCCTGGAAAGACTAAATATGGGAATTCCCACTGAGTTAAACTAAATTACTTCATATCCCTTTCAAATGTGGTATTCTAAAATTTTGACCTGAGACCGATAAGCACATCAAGCTAAATTTTAATGTTCAGCTTTTCATTCCTTTCTGGGCTTCTTTATCCTCCATAACCTAACAGCCTTCTACAGATCCCTCCATTCCTTCAGCTTTTTTCCTCTAATTGGTCAGAATCTCCATTCTAAGTGGCCAGATCAGTCTGAGCTCCACTCTTGCTCACTAGAACTTCCTTCTCCACTGTACCCTAGCAGATACCTTCTCTACCCCCTTTCACCTTCACCTCCTCACTTTTCAGTTTCCTTCTGTGTGCCATCTTCTCCCACAAAAATGTGAGCTCCTAAGCACTGGAAATTTATATTCCCAGTGCTTATCACAGTGCCTGGCACAGTAAGCATTTAACAAACATTTGTTGACTTGGCTTGTCAAATGTTTGTAAATGAACCACAATTCTTGATAATTTTGATGACTCCAGCAGTATTGTGAAGAATTATATAATAGTAAGGGACATTTTGTATTTTTCTCTAGTTAATTAATCACTGTGACCAAAGAATTCATCCCTGAGTTGCCAACTTGCTGGTGAGGAACTTCACTGAACTGAGAAGGTTGATCCACAGACAAAAGAAATCATCTAATATCAAGGTTGCCAAAAAAAACCTTTGTAGCATAGCAGAACATGTACAGTAAGTCCAACAGGAGGGACAAAGAACTGACAATTAGAGGGAACAGGGACGGGCTCACAGAAAAAGAGGTGATACCTGGGCAAAATGGAACATAAGGATTCTGAAAGGGCAGATAAAGGGGAAACACGTTTTAGGCCCCTACAGGGGAAAGGCCTGTGCAAAGATTTGGAAAAGGAATGCAGAATTCAAGCAACATTGAGTGGTCCACTTTGGCTTGGGGTACACAGAAAAAAAGGCAGGAGGAGATAATAAATGTTAGCAATGTTTTTGACAACTACAAGTAGAAAAATGTTAATATTATCAATTCACCTAGTAACAAGACTCTAGTCTTATTATCTTATTTTACAGCTGAAGAAACTATGAGTCAAAAGCTAACCAACGTGCTAAAGGCCACAGAGGCTATAACTAGCAATGCTAAGTGCTTTAACTCCAAATGCAGTGTTCTTTCATTTACCCACAAGATCAAATCTTAGAAATTTTTAATTAGGAGTGTTCACTCAGGATTCAAATTTGGCCTCAGATATACATTTAAAATAATTCTACTTAGGAGCAGCTAGGTGGCACAGTGAATAGAGCACTGGCCCTTGAGTCAGGAGCACCTGAGTTCAAATCCAGCCTCAGACACTTAACACACACACAAAAAAACCTAGCCATGTGACCTCGGGCAAGTCACAACCCCAACTTCCCTCCCAAAAAAAAAGCCTAAAATAAAATAAAATAATTCTACTTTAAAATACTTGTTCACTTCACAAATCAAACTGACATCTGGCCTTTTGCAAAATTTTGTAAAGGCTGCCATTTCCAAAGCAATTTAGCTACATTATTACTTCCTCTGACCATGACAACCCCCAGAGAAATACAATACACATAGCTAAATACAATACACATCTCCATGAAAGGTCAGGAGCAGGATTTGAATCCAGGGCTTCTAGGGTGAACCCTCTCATCTATTAAATCAAGTTGCTTTAATTTTAAATACTGATTGACATTTAACACAGATGTAAGATGGTAGGTAAGGCATGAACATTGAGTTCAATATTTGAAAACACAAAGACGACATGGTTTCTAAGTGTAGAAGCCACAGGGCTGGGAAAACTGTGTTTTAGGTTCTGCCTCAGACACTTAATTGCTACGGGAGCCCTCACCTCAGAACTCTGGCAGTTTCCTCATCTATAAAATGGAGATAAGAAGAGTAACTACTTTACAGGATGGTTGTGAGGATCCAATGAGAAAATATAGGGGAAAAAAATTTTAATTGCTAAGCTTTTCCTACTTAAAAAAATGTCCCCCTAAAAGTCTTCTTTGCATATGAATTTTTGAAAAGAAAGAAAGAAAAACAAGAATTTGAAGAAAGACGTCTGTGTTTCGAGAAACAGAGCCCTGGCCAAATCAGCAGACATTCCTGACCAAAGTTTTCCTGTTTTGTTCCATACTCATCCACCCACAGATACAGGAAAAACAAGTAGGGGTGATGAATTCTGACTAAAGTTATGGGGAAACTGAATCATCAGATGTGAAGGAATACTTTTTTTTTTCAAATAAAAATGGATTTAATGTTTTGCACATGCAAGGACACCAAGACAAAGCAACACCATTATCAGCTAGAGCTAAGGCAACTACAAAAATGAGTGTCTCTTTAAAGACAAGCATGAACCTGATTACAGTGTTTGCCATTTGAGTATTAGCTTAAGAATTACAAGAACAATAGCAACAACAATAATAATAAAGATATCGTGACTCTTTAACAGTTTAAAGTTTGCATAGCCCAAATACATACAATCTCCCTTGAGCCTCACAATGCTGGGAGGGAGTCACTATACATATTATTATTCCCATTCCCACAGATGAGAAAACTGAGGCTCAGAGAGTTCACATGACTTGCCCATGGTCAAACAGTTGTTCATGTCAGAGGCAGGATGTAAACCTCATGTCTTCCTGACTCCCAAGTCCAGCATTCCATCCAGTATACCAGGCTGCCTCTCAATTAACAAATTGTATGGATGTTTATCACCAGAAGGATGTCTACCAGATGGTGAATTATCTGAAGCATGAAGATGCATGAAACTAAGGGATTTTTTAAAATGGCTTTCAGTTCCACGTGATTCCTCCTTTACATTTTCTATAGCAGCAGCAGAGTGCTAAGAATTATAGATTTATAAACATTCATTTAATGACTAGTACTCTCAACATTAAGAGTCTGACCAATAATTGACCCACTGCTAAGAAGACCACCTGTCCCAACATTCTTGCTATCAGCGAAGTCCGAAGAAAAAGCAGTTGTATTTTCATTGAAGGACAAGTGGTTGATTCTCCTTAAAGAAGCAAAATTTAAAAAAAGAAGAGGAGAAACCATTTCATTGTGTGGCCCAAAATAACAAGAAATAATAACTTCTGGTATATTTGGTCCTCTCACTTTGCACTGCTTACTTAAAAGCATTTGAAATAGCCCACCTTCAAGTTTCTGATGCTCTTGTGCCAAAATCCAAAATATTTAAAATCTGTGAAAAACTTGTTAAGATCCTCCAAATTAAATTAACACACATTTTTATATGATGACTAGCATGAAAATGCAAATAGGGAGCATGGTAAGGCTATACTGGAAAATGAAAGGTCACATAGTAAAAGTGAATTATACATGGAGTAAAAGGATCTAGGCTCAAACCCCGGCTCTCTTATTGACTATACAGCACTGAAAAAGTCCTACTGTCTTTGGGACTAAATTTCTACCCAAATGAGGAACTGGGTTAATATTAGATTAGGATCCCTTCCCACTCTATCCTATGAAATCAAAGAAGCTATGGGCTACTCAAAAGACTCAAATCTATTTATCATGAATTCTTTTGTCAAGAACAAAGTTGGAAAGAGATAGCTGTGGTGAACAGTCCAAAATTTATAAAAATCAAGTGAACAAAGAGCAGTGATGGCATCTGACATTTATAAAGAGCTTTAGATTTTGCAAAACAGCTCTGATAAGATCTTTATACTGTGAGATATGCACTACACATACTGTGAATTCCACCTAACAGATGAGAAAACTGAGGGTCACTGAGGTATTAGTGCCAGAGGCACTATGTGAACCTGACCCAAGTCTGGGACTATTTCTAACTTCCACCAAACAACAACTGGTTATAAACGCAGCATTTATTTCAGAATCCCCTGAATCTCTGAAGAAATAATCATTGATAGATTAGAGGTTAAAGCAATTGACCTCTCAATTTTTTACAGGTCACTCTAGGGGCTCTTTGTGAAGCAGAAGTAGAAACTAGACTGTTGTTTTCTCCCTTTTGCTTCCTAGCAGCACCCTCCAAGAACAGTGAGAACTCTGGTTACTAGACAAGAGGTTACTGGTTGAATGAGATAATCTCACCTAGGAATCCTAGGAAATTAATTTTTGTTGTTTTTTTTGTTGTTATTGTTCAGTTTTTTTCAGTCACGTTTGACTTTGGGACACCATTTGAGGTTTTCCTGGCAAAGATACTAGAGTGGTTTGCCATATCCTTCTCCAGCTCATTTTACAGATTTGAACTCATGAAGATTAATCTTCCCAACTCTAGACATGGTGCTTTATTCATACTGACACCTAGCTAATCCAGAAAAGCTGTTGCCCTACTTAGATATATTTATCTACATCAGTGGTTCTCAATCTTCCTAATGCCATGACCCTTTAATACTTTAATATGTGGGCGTATCTGCATGTGGGCAGACACGCCTGGAGATGGATAGAGGAGAGGTGTCTTGGTTCCTAAGACCATCAGAAATATGTGTTTTCCGATGGTCTTAGGCGATCCCTGTGAAAGGGTAATTTGATCCCTAAAGGGGTCGCGACTCACAGGGTGAAAACCACTGATCTACATGCTTACGCCCTCTCCCCTGAAAGAAGGAACTGTCTGTGAATTTGTATTTGTATCTCAAGACCCGTGACTGACACATGATGGGTGTTTATTAGATGCTTGCTGACTGATTAATTCACCAGCAAGAATGAAGCCACATTGGTGCTCTATGACCACAGTACTAGAAATGCATGCAAGGAAGACGCAATGGCATTTAAGACAATGTATACCACAGCTGACTGCTAAATTTTTGGCATGAGCATCTTTGGCTTAGAAATCAGCAAACTACGAATCAGGGTTTAATTTATTATTTTGCTGACTGAGCAGACCTTAAAAAGTGATGGAGAAAATGTTAATAATACAGATTAAATGTAAAAGCATGTCATGTGTACTTTTTTTGAGAGTCAGTTATCAAATATTTTGCCAGCATACCCTTGAGTATACCTTACCAAATAAATTCAAATTAAATCCATGTTGGAGACAACATAACTTGAAGATATTCGAGGATGAATTTTTAAAAATAATTTAAAATATATATTTAAAATGGAAAAGAAAAGAAGGGGGAAATATGACTAATGGTGGTTTTGCAAAAAGAAAAAGTAGTTGGGGCCATTTGTCATTGCCATAAAATTTTTATGAGAGTGATCTATGTGTACATTGAGGTTACCCTTGAAGTTAATTTAAAAACAGTTTTTCACAAATAATTTTCCACAATTTCTTTACAAGCATAAAAATGATCTAGAAATAAAGAACATAAGATTCCACCACATCTAGAGTTTATTGATTTTTTTTTTAAGTAATAACACAAAACAAAATAAAACCTCGAAGTTTTCTTCAGCTGTGGAGGCCCCCACCCATACACTGTTAAGACAAATAGAGCATCAGAAAACTCTGTTCTATAACTTTCTGGTAACATCAAATGAAGCACAGAACAAAGAGACACATGGCCACCTCAGGTGCTTCTCAGCATGTCACCTACTACCTACAGATGACCTGGGGCAAGTCACTTCCATTGGTCTCATATTCCTACCTCACTTTTAAAATGAAGGGAGTGGGTTAGATGGCTTTGAAGGGCCCCTTCCAGATCTAATTCTACAATCCTATGATTGTGGAAAATATCCTGCAGAAATTCATATAAAAGAATGACTTGCTACCGATGACAAAGCTCTCCAAGTATTACTCTTTGTAGATGACATCATACTAACTGCATTGAACCCTAAAATGGTATAAAAGCCACCTCACATAAGTGACGGATTAATATTCCGTGTAGATGATTTAAAAATGTCTATTTCAAACAGTAATAAGCAGCAGGATGGATGATCCATTGATGCAGTCTATGTATATACCTATATTTAATATTAACACATCTGGAATGGGTTCTACAAAGAAATAAAGATCTATTTGAGTGACCAGAGGTTATTTGGATGGATCACATTTAGGAAATGGCTCAGTGCTTTAAATAATCCTCAAAAGCAGACTGCTGCAAAAGCTCCCCTCTTTTACCATCAACATCCATCCAGTAATGCGACACGGCCATTAATAATGGGAACTACCAGTTTGGAATAATCAGAATTACTATTAAATTAAAAAGAAACTGAATGATTGACGATGGGTATAAGCAAGCTACAGAGTATCAAGAAAGATGGCTTGCACACGAAAAGCGGTATAAGATATTATAGAGGGCATGTATGATCAAGTCAAGGTAACAAAAATTTTTAAAGCACCTACCATGTGCCAGGTACAGAAAGATAAAAAGACAAAAAAAAAAGTCTTTTCTCTCCAGGAAATCACACTACTGGCAAACAACTACATACAAACAAGATACATTCAGGATAAACTGAAGAAAAGCTCAGAAAGAAGGCACTAAGATTAAGGTAGAATGGGAAAGGCTTCTTGCAGAAGGTGGGACTTCATCTGATACTTGAAGAAGTCAGGAAATGGAGAAAACAGAGAATTCCAGGCATGGGGGACAGTAAATAAAAGTGCCTAAGGGCAGAAAATGTTTGCAAGGAAGCCAGCGCTCCTGTATCCTAGAAAAAGTGTACAGTAATGTATAAAAAGACAGGAAAAGTAGAAAGGTGCCAAGTTATGAAGGCCTTTAAATGGCAAATACAAGATTTAATATTTGATCCTAGAGGTAAGAGGGAGCCAGTGGAACTTACTGAATACGGGACTGACATGGTCAGACTTACACTTTAGCAGCATAACTGGTACCTGAATGGAGGATGGACTGGAGAGGGGAGAAAACTTCAGGCAGGCTGACCCACCAATGAACTATGACAACAATCCACGCATGAGGTAATGACAGTGTAGACCAGAGGAGTGACAATGTCAGAGGAAAGAAATGGATGTACATGAAATGTTACAGAACCAAAGTAGCCAGGCCATGGCAACAGACTGGATATGGAAGAAGTTGGAAAAGCATACCTGACTGGGCATCAGAAACTTAAGAAGTGGGAAAGAGTTTAGGGGAAAGATAATAAGCTAAGATTTAGACAAAATGAGTTTAAGATTTCTATGAGACACTGAATTGAAGATGTCCAACAAGCATCTGGAAATGCTGGGCTGGAGGTGAGGACAGAGACTAAGTTTGGACAAATAAACCCTGAGAACCATCTGTATAGAAATGATCACTGAATTCAGGGAAGATGACAAGTTCATCAAAAGAAGTATTTTGAGGGAGAAGAGAAGGGGGTCCAAGACAGAGGCTTAGGCGATACCCACAGTTAGCTGTGAGACCTAAAAGAATATCCGCTGAAGGAGACTGTGAAAGAGTGGCCAGAAGGACAGAAAGAGAACCGAGTAAAAGCACTGTCCCAGAAACCTAGAGCAGATCAAACAGACTGTCACCAGCTGCACAGAGAGAAGCCGAAATAAGAGGAGGCTGGTCACAGCCCAAGGGTTGGTGGAGAGTGACAAGGGCATCTCCCTGCGTTTCCCCCGATTTGTCCAAGTTCGACATGACAAGAAACCAGAAGAGGTGCAACCTACAGTGCCCAGGTGGCCTATTTGTATAAGAAGCAGCAACAGATTCAGAACCAGCAGGACTCAAGACTCCAAATCCTCTGATTTTGAACCTGAAGATTTCGATTAGCTCGCCTAGCCCTACCTGCAGGAGCAGAGGGGGTGCTAATTACTCAATAAAATTTTGGGACTACAAAAAAAAAAAAAGAGGAGGCTGGTCACACAGCTAAAAATAAAGGATCACAAATGGACAGTCTAGGCGCTGTATGAGTATCCCCAAGTCTGAAGAGAATAAAATCACTACCTCCATCCCAATGTGTGGATACTTTAAGGAAGCCGTATGAAAAAACTGCAGTAAGAATCACACAAGAGAACAAGGCAAGGAGACAGTAAGGTTTTTATCTCTAAAACAACTACACACCACTAAAATTACAGAAACAAAGATTTAGAACATTAAACCAACTAACAGTGCCAGTTTACTTACTTATACAATTTATACAATACCACAATACAATCTTTACCCAATACCAGCTGGGCCTGGAATCAGGAAGACCTGAGTTCACATCCTGCCTGTGACACTTACTAGCTGTGTGAGTCATTTAATCTGCATGCCTCGGTTTCCTGATCTGTGAAGCGGGAATAATAATAGCATACCTACCTCCCAGGGTTGTTATAAGGATCAAATAGGATATTTGTAAAATGCTTAGCACAGTACCTTGCACACAGTAGCTGCTAGTTAATGTTAACTATTATTATTACCACCAGAATAAAACAGTTATTCTCTTTAGTAAAAAAGGTCTCATTTTTAAAAGTGCTTAATACATAATTTCTGATGTTATTTGCATAACATATAAATAGTTCATTCTCTGACAGTTTCTAAAGCTAGATTAGGTCTCTTTTATTCCTTCTCATGATACGAGATGAGTAAAGAAATATCTGAAGCATGTCATTTGAGGGAAGAGATAATGAGGCAATGTCTGAAAATCTTCTCTTTAAGATTTCTGCTAAAAATTAAAACCAGACATCTCTGGAGCTATAGTGCAAGACTGGATAGTCTGCTTTGACTCTGGCATATCCTACACCAAAGCTTTCCTTCAGGATGTGGGCAACAAAACATAACAAAGAAAATCAACTGTCAAATGGGTTGAGTAAATGTTGAACTGATACAAAAATGAGGGAATGACAACACAACAACAGACACAGGACACTCACTCCAGAGCACCAGCTCTGTACAAAGGCGGCATGTTCATCTTAAATGAAAATATTTTTTAAAATTGTGTACACACATCTTAAAATAGTATCCAAAAGAATAACTGGACCTACTCTTACGACAACCGCATTATGTTCGCTAATAAAGCTCACCAAGTACTTCTAGGAGTTTGAAAATCTCATCTTGTTAAATGGTCATGATAGGAACAGGAAATTTTCAGCAAAAGAAATAAAAGTTATCTCTAGTCACATTAAAATACTTCAGAGGTACTACCTTATACCTCAAAATAGTTAATATGACAAAATGACAAATGCTGGAAGGGATGTAGAAAAATGGGGATCTGGTGTACTGTTACTAGAGTTGTGAACTGGTTTAACTGTTCTAGAGAATAATTTATGGCTATGCCCACAGGGCAATAAAACTGTGCATACTCTTTGATCCAGCAATACCACCACTAGGTCTAGATCCCGAAAAAAGGGAAAAGGATTCTTTGCACAAAAATATTTGTAGCAGCTCTTTTTGTGGTGGCTAAGAATTGGAAACTGAAGGAATGCCCATCAATTGGGGAATGGCTGAACAAGCTGTGGTATATGATTGTAATGGAATATTACTGAGCTGTAAGAAATGACAAACAGGATGATTTCAGAAAAACCTGGAAAGACCTACATGAACTGATCATAGTCAAGTGAACAGAACCAGGAGAACATTGTACACAGCAACAGCAATATTATTTGATGAAAAACTGTTCTTAGCAATACAGTGTTCCAAGAAAATCCCAAAAGAGTAATGATGGGGGGCAGCTAGGTGGCGCAGCGAATAGAGCACCAGCCCTGGAGTCAGGAGTACCTGAGTTCAAATCCAGCCTCAAGACACTTAACACAAAAAAATAGCCATGTGACCTTGGGCAAGTCACTTAACCCCAACTGCCCTCCAAAAATTAAAAAAAAAAAGAGTAATGATGAAGCATACTATCTGCCTTCAGAGAAAAAAACTGATATCAACCAAATACAGACTGAAGCATGCTATTTTTTCACTTTTTTCTTTCATTGTTTTCTTTCATTCAAGCCATCTTGTATAAAATAACTAATATGGAAAATTTTTACATCATTGCACCTGTATAACTGATTGTTTGCTTACTGATTGCTTACTATTTGATTGCTTACTATCTTGGGGAGGAGAGGGAGGAGCAAGACAAGAGAGGGAGAGACAGAGGAATAGAATTTGGAACTTGAAAGTTTAAAGAAAAATGTTTTAAAATTGTAAAAAAAGAAAGAGAGGAAATCTCATTATGTATAACATTAAATCACTTTTTAATTGTTTTTAAGATTTCAAGATTATTTTGTTACAGAAAATAAAAAATACTTCAAAATAAGCAGTTAAGTGGCGCTTTTCCTTTTCACATATTCAAAGAAACTAAGTTCTTTGGAAAATAAATATTGAAAAGACCTTTCAATACAAAAATGTTAGTGTATCTGAGGACTCAAGTTCCCAGGCCCTTAAAGGAACAATCAAATAACACCTTACTCAATTCCAGCATCTATCAACAAACTCGGTTTAAATGAAATAAAATAAATAGTTTGTCTGAAGTACCTGAAGAAATGCCATATATAAGAGAATCCAGTTAAAGACACCCTGTGATCAGGAAAACATTTCTGATGTCATACTGCCATATGGCTCCATGCTATGTAACTTTTGGTCATAGCAGAAAGGGCACTAAGAGGACCTGAACTCATATTCATATTCTGTCCCCTTTACCACCAGTATCATGCTGGACAAATCGCCTATAACTTACTTGGGTTTCGGGTTCCTTATCTCTAAGATCCCTCCCAGCTCTTGCTCTAGGATCTATACTCAAGCTGACAAGCATTTATTATGTTCCATACATTATCCCTGGTATATATAACTGACCTGTGACAGCAGGTTAGTGGGAAGCAATGACCAACCACTGGGATGTATAACTTGAATTATTTTCCTAAAAGTTGTGAGAAGTTTGGTTAACACTATCTAAATCCCCTCCACTACAATGAATGAAAACGCATCAGGACAGTGATTAGTAGGGAGAAGGTGCATATTATCACACAGCTAAGCAACAACTCTTTTAAAGAAGAAACCAAATGGGATCAAACTAAGTGGCCTTGGCTCATAAATTTGCAGCTGGCTTTAAATCCTACAGTCCAAGGACATGAAAGGGACCTTATCAATCACCTACTACAAACAAGGCAACTCAAACAACTGCCCAAGCTCTTACAGCTAATATCTGGCAAGGCTAGAATTGTACCAAGAGAATTTGATGCATTTTAAAAGAGTTTAAAACTACGTGAAGTTCAGTAAAGTGTATCCAGTAAGTGTACTATCTTCATCATAAAGTCTTTCCTAATCCCTTCATTGCCCTTCTCCTAAACTACCTTCATCTAACTGCTTTTAAAATATATTTGTTATCTATTCATTTTATGTTTATGCTATACTATTGATAGATGTATTTATCTCTCCTATTAGAATATAAGTCGCTTATTTAAAGATGTTGCTTCATTCTTTGTATCCCCAATACCTAAACATTGCAGGCACTTAATACTTATTGACTCAATAATTATACATATGGAACCCAAGCGAATATCAAAAAACTAGGCTAAATGTCTATAGTTAAACAATAATAATAATGTAAAAGCACTGGCTCTGAGAAAAAAGGACTTGGGTTCAAATGCTGACCATTAATACCGCCCATATATAACCTTGAACAAGAGACTTGACCCCCTTGGGCCTTGATTTCTTCATCTGTAAAATAATAAGGTTGGACCGGATGGACTCTGAGACTCCTTCCAGCTCTGAATTTATGATCCTATTATGTGAAACGTGAGCAAATTGATAAGAATCTGCAATAAGATCAAATGCAAGAGGTCAGTAAGATGATAGGAGCCAAACACTATACATGCTGACTTAGAGCAAAGGAGAAGTGAAGAAGACAGATTAATACTGAAATTGAAGGATACTAAAGGATTTAGCTAAAGAGTAGGCATAAGCATGACAATAGTCTATGGATCAAGAGAGCTCATGATCTGGAAATGAGTCAGCAGTGTAGTGGGACACATAAAAACACAAAGTGAACTACAATGCATAACAACCAGAAGAGTATTTCAAAGCCATTAAATAACTCTACAATTGGTTAATTCTTTATTGAATGGTCTAAAACTATATATATATATATATAGATACATAACAAAAATTAGGAATAAACGGTACACAACCTTCATGCTCTATTAGTATCCAAGCAATGCCAAGAGATCTAAAGGGCGGGCCCTGGGATTCTAGAGAAATACACTGTGGACCACTTAAGTGGACACCACGCACATACATAAAAAAGCATGAATGGATTTCTATCTACTATTGGAGGGAATACCCACTTAGATACTCATCTAAGTATCTAAATATAGGATTATATTTAGTTAAGGTTTCTTCAACATAAGAACCAAACCCAGAAGTCATTTGGGAAAGAACAATGTTGAAAAATAAGAGCTACAAGAAAGGCAAAGCAAAGCCAGGATTGTTAGGACTGGAGAAGGCAAACTGGCCAACATAATAATAATAGCCTTTAAGTAACTCAACAATTGTTCCATAAAAAACGGGCTGCTTGCCATTTTCCATCTAAAGAACAGATTTAAAACTGTATCTGCAAAAAGTTTTCTAAGAGTGAAGAGAGAACATTATAATAAACTCCCAAGTAAGGGTGTGAAATTTACTTTTTGCAATCACTACAAGTGAGACAGATCTTGTTTAAACTTGGCCTTTCGTAAAGGCAAATAGATAACCTTACACAGTATCTCTAGTTCTAAGAGTCTATGTACAAAGATATGGAAAGCTTTCTCTATCATATATCAAAGATTTTCTTTTTTCATCTTGGCAAAAAAAAATAAGCAATCCAGAAAAGAGGGGAAGAGAGAAAAATATTCTTTTTAAAAGAAATTTTTTTTCAATTACATGCAAAAACATTTTTAACATTCATTTTTTAAAGTTTTGAGTTCCAAATTCCCTTCTTCCCTTTCCCCCTTTACTGAAAAGGCAACAATTTGATATAGGTTACAAATGTGTAATCATGCAAAATGCATATTTTATAATAGTCGTGCCGTGAAAGAAAACACCTCAAAAAAAAAAAAAAAACCATAAAAAAAAACATTAAAAAAAAATTCTTCAATCTCCTTCAGATTCCATCCGTTTTTTTTTCCTCTGGAGGTAGACAGCATTTATCATGAGTCCTTAGGAATCACCTTGAATTACTGTATTACTGAGAGCAGTTATGTCATTCATATTTGATCATCATACAATATTGCTGGTAGTATGTAGAATGATCTCCTGGTTGTGTTCACTCAGCTTCAGCTTATCTCACACTTTATATCAAGTCATGTAACCTCCAGGTAACTCTGAAAGCATCCATCTCATCATTTCTTAAAGCACAATTGTATTCCATCAAAGTGATAAATTACAACTTGTTCAGCCATTCCCCAATTCATAGATATCCTCTAAATAATTCTTGGCTATCACAAAAAGAACTGCTGTAAATATTTTTGTACAAATAAATCTTTTCCTTAAAAAAAACTCTTTGCAATACAGACCTAGTAGTGGTATTGCTGGGTCAAAGCATATGCATGATTCTACAGCCCTTTATGCATAGTTCCAAACTGTTCTCCAGAATAGTTGGATCAGTTCACAATTCCATCAATAGTGCTTGAGTTTGCAAATTTTCCCATACCCTCCCCACCCCTAGCCCCATATTTGTCATTTTCCTTCTCTGCCATATTAGCCAATTTGATACGTATGAGGTGGTACCTCAGGGCTTTTTAAATGTCTTTTTCTAATTCAATAGTGATTTAGAATATTTTTTTCATATTACTATAGATAGCTTTGATTTCATCAGAAAACTGTCTATTCGTATGCTATGACCATTTATCAATACTCCAAACCCTATAATCCTTTATTGTAGAAGCTGCTAAATCTTGTGTTATCCTGATTGTGGCTCCACAATATTTGACTATTTTCTCCTTGACCTGGAGCTCTGGAATTTGGCTATAATACTCCTGAGAGTTTTCATTTGGGGATCTCTTTCAAGGAGATGATCAGTGGATTCTTTCAAATTCTATATTATGCTCTGGTTCTGGGATATCAGGGCAATTTTCCTTCATAATTTCTTGAAAGATGATGTTGAGGCTCTTTTTGATCATGGCTTTCAGGTAGTTCGATAATTTTTAAATTATATCTCCTGGTATTTTCTAGGTCAGTTGTTTTTCCAATGAGATATTTCACAATTTTCTTTTAGTCATTCTTAATTATTTTGTTTTATTGTTTCTTGATGTCTCATGGTGTCATTAGTTTCGACTTGTCCAATTCTAATTTTGTTTTGTTTTGTTTTTGGAGGGCAGTTGGAGTTAAGTGACTTGCCCAAGGTCACATGGCTAGTTTTTGTGTGTGTGTGTGTGTGTGTGTGTTAAGTGTCTGAGGCCAGATTTGAACTCAGGTACTCCTGACTCCAAGGCCGGTGCTCTATTCACTGCACCACCTAGCCACCCCTCCAATTCTAATTTTTAAGGAATATTTTCTTGAGTACCTTCTTTTCGATTTGGCAAATTCTACTTTTAAGGAGTTCTTTCCTTCAGTGAGTTTTTGTACATCTTTTTCCATTTGACCAATTCTACTTTTTAGGCAGTTCTTGAAATATATTCATTCTTACATGTTTCCCTCTCAATACAAAAGTTTGGACAGGGAGAAGCAAAGTAAGGACAATAAACCAATGGGACCTAGAGTTGGAAAGGTCCTCTGAGATAAACTAATTCTATTCCCATTTCAAGCAATCAGATAGGCTTTTGTCTCTATCAGCTACTACAAGAAGTATATTTTTTCACTTTATAACTTCAGGTCATGATAGCTGAAACCTTCTCTTAAATATCAGCAATTATCTTTAAAACTGTCAGAGAAATTTCAGAACATAACCAATGATTCACTTTAATAAAAGTTAAATGTAAGATCTGAAATAAAATTGTATTGAAATTTAAAGTACTTGCTTTAAAACTTTTAATCATGATTCTTTTTAAAAATATAACAGCTCATTATCAATATGTAACAGATATGACCCATAGGTTCTGACCCTATCTATGCATTAGCTATGTTACTTTAGACAACTTCCTTCAACTCTCTGTCCCTTAGTTTGGACACAATGATCTTTGACTGGACACAATGACCTCTAAGATCCTTTCTAGCTCTAAAGATGTGATACTAAGTGATGTGGGGCATTTTTTAACCAGACTAATAATTTTGTAAGTAGACAGAACTCTTAGTGAAGAACTCTCTCTTCCAATATATATCTGTATCTGCTCATTCACTTAATAGTCTTAAAATAAACTTGGTTGGGCATTGAGAGGTTAATAATAATAACAAAAACTTTGATACAGAGCTTAAAAGTTTGCAAAATATTTGACAAAATTTGCTTATCTGCTCCTCACACAATCCTGGAGGGAAGGCATTATTCATGGTTATTTCCATTTTACAGATGAGGAAATTAAGGCAGACAAAAGTTAAGTAACCTGCTATAGCTCCTAAGTATATGAGGCCAAATTTGAACTTGGGTCTTTCTGACTCCAGGTTCAGTCTACTGTGCCACCAGTTGCAAGAAATTTGATCAGAGTTACACTTTATTCAGTCACAGTACGTTATAATTCTAACTTGAACACAGATCTTCCTGACTTAGAAGACAGTTCCTCTATCCACTAGGCAACACTGACTCTCCACATCATCAATTCCATTAGACTAGCAAATTAATTATGAACAAGATAAGACTCCTTCAGAAGCAGGGTAAAAAATGTAGTCATTCAAAATAGATCAACATTTTAAAAAGTGACAATTTTTCCATTTTATCTGAAAAAGGAAATTAAATGAATGTGACAATCCACATTGTTATTCTGAATGACTAAATATATAACTACATTCTATAGCTATTTTTCAATGTACCAGTGAAAACAATTATTTCCAGTTCAAGGTAAAATTAACTGTTGTCAGTGAATGACCTACATTCATTTCCAATTGAATTAAATCTATTAGTGTTAATTACACCATATATAATTATTAAATCAGCTTGTGTGTTAAGATGCCAACTACAGACAAGCACAAAATGCCTAGTGTAATAATGTTCTATCATATACTTACAGTTCTTTGTGTTTCTCCTCTGCTAAAATCTGGTCATTGGGTTTCAGACCATACCTATAACAGACATTAAAAAAAAAAAAAATACCAGTCACAGAAATGCACAAATATATTTAACAGACCAGTCAATGAGCCTTTGAATAATGATAGATCACAAGACTTTACAAATCTCACTGTAGGACCTAGACAAGTCAACTGTCCTCCAACCAAATTTTTTTTTGGAAGGGGAAAGGCAAGGCAATTGGGGTTAAGTGACTTCCCAAAGTCACACAGCTAGTAAGTGTCAAATGTCTAAGGCTAGATTTGAACTCAGGTCCTCCCGACTCCAGGGCCGGTGCTCTACTCACTGTACCACTTAACTGCCCCATAACCAATTTTTAAAATCATATTTAGCTGTCCGTTGTTTAACAAAATTCCTGGGGCACACTCTACTGATCTCTCCCACTGCTAAGGACACACAAAAGCCTCCCTGCCTATTAACAGGGAACAAAGGGCTGTTACTGATATAGAAGCCATTTCTGAATCATCTGTCAATATACAATCAAGCCACCAGTTGGTTACAGCAAAAATCAAAGTTAACACAGCACAGAACCGAAGCAATTTCAACTACTTCAAAAAGCTATTGGGGCTGAAGAATTTAATATGAACTTTTTCAAAAATATACATTGATGCAGACTCTTACCTATTATCTCTCTTCTTAAAGAGTCAAACTGGCTTATAGTTCTTCATGTACAATATTATGAATCTAGTCAGTCAATCATATCAGTCAATAAGCACTTATTAAGCACCTAATAAATTCTATCTTCACACTCCCATATGAGTTGTCTGCCAACCTGGAACACAATCCCTTTTCACCTGTGCCTCTTAGAATTTCCAGTCTTTCAAAGCTTAGATCAATCACCACTTCCTTAAGAAGACTTTAATGATCCCCTACTCTGACCCTAGCTAGTTACTAGTGAACATTTCCCCAGAAATAAATTTCTATATATATATTTATTTTTTATTGTAAAAATACTGCTACAGGGGCTTTTTTGGATAATAATTATTTTTATTTACAAGGTGCCTACTATGTGCCAAGCACTTTACAAATATTAACTCATCTGATCCTCCCAACCCTGTGAGGTAGGTACTATTATGATCCTGATTTTACAGATGAGGAAAATGAACAGAGACTTGCCCAAGGCCACATAGCTAGTAAGTATCTGAGGCCAGATTTGAACTCAGGTCTTCCCAATTCCAGGGCCAGAACTCTATCCAATAGGCCACTTACAAGAATGTTCCCTCTTTTTTCCTTGAGGTACAAGCCTAGTAGTGAGATAAAAAATAATCAAAAGATGTTCACAATTTAATAACATTGGGGTATAATTCTAAATTTTTTTCCAGAAGTAATGGACCAAGTTGGAATTTGAACCACAGTACAGGAGTATGCCTACCTTCCCAAAGCCCTTCCAACATTTACCATTTCTTCTTGTCATCTTCGTCAACCTGATAGGTGTGAGGTGAAATTTCAAGTTGTTTTAATTTGCATCTCTTTTTATTAGTGATTTGGAGTACTTTTTTGACATAGTGACAGCTTATTTCCTCTGTTCATTTTCTTTGACCAATTACCACTTATCTCCAGGAACGTGGCTCTTGTTCTTTTATATGTGTAGCAATCAACTCTTTGCCTTGTTTGGACACCTGATCTATATTTTCTCTTCACTAGAGAGGGTGTGTGTGTGTGAAGCTGAATAAGTTAATTGTTTTTTTAAACTGGCAAGAGGTCCCATTTTAAAAATCCTAAACACACTAATCAATCCCCAAGCAATTATTAAGCACCTGTGTGCTAGGTACAATGCTAGACAGTAGGGACACAAAACTAAAAACAAAAGTAGTTCTTGACCTCAAGGGGAGACAACATACATGTATTTGTGGGTATATATGTATGTGCATGAATGTATGTATATGTGTACATAAAAATATATGAGGCAACACAGCACAGTTTGGGAAGCTAATGTTAAAGGTGGGAAGACCTCTGCGACCCTGGGCATGTAAAATAACCTTGCATTCTAGGCAATTAAGACTATAAAATGCCCTGCCCTGCAGTAGAAGGAGTTTCCTCACCTGGGAGTTCACTATCCAGATATCTAATCTCAATCTCTACAAAAATATATAGAAGAGATTGAGATGGGAGAGAGGGGAGAAAGAGAAAGACTGGAGATTAGCAACCAGGGGCATCAGTTAGAAGATGGTACTTAAAACTGAGCTTTGAAGGAAATTAGGGATTCTAAGGAACCAGCAAGGTGAGGAGGGATGTATGAGAGAGAACTTGAGTAAAAGGTGGAGAGGGGAAAGCACCAGTAATTCAAAGTAATTCAAAAATTCAAAGGTAATGGAGAGGGACTGAAACTTACAATATCAAACACTGAGTGTGTAACATTATTAGCTATAAATATAATGAAGTTTAGAATGCAGTGGTGATTGTGGCAATAATTACAGCACCAAATTAAAACAGATTCTTTTATGAGGTATATAAACATCTCAAAGGTCAGTTCAAACTGAACATAAATCCAATGTGCCCAATCTAAAATTATATGAGTCTGGGGCTGAACACTAACCTCCTGCTACCTACCCTACCCCCACCATGGCCTAGATAAAAGTCACTTCATCTTTCCCAATCTCAGCTTTCTCATCTGCAAAATGAGAGGTTGGAATGATGACTGCCAAGGTGTTTCATAATCTAAATTCTACAATCCTGTGAAGGCATGAATAAATACCTAAATGGTAACGAATTATGGGGGTGGAAAGAACATATCAAGATATAAAAATTTGCTGAAGGAAAGCTTATATAATATCATGCATATTGAAGTAATTATCACAGCATCCACCAAATCAATGGGGTCAAACACACACTGCAGGATTTGCTTTGATCACCATGGGCACCAAGTCAGATAACAACAACTATGGTTTCATGTGACCTTCCCTTGCCTTACAAGAGCAAATAAGGACTGCTGTGTTTTCTGGGAATTCCAAGGTAGTCTATCAAAATGAAAACTTAAGTCCTGAGTACACAGCCTAAGTTTTAATAGGAGCTAGCCACCCCAGGAAAGAGGTAACTAGGAATGAATGTATGTGAATGATAACAGATGAAGCGTTGTGCTCAATGAATTATTGAAAATCAGTCTATTGCATGGCAATGTACTAGAAATTAGAAAGGCAAAGACAAAAATAAAACTGTGTCTTCATTTCAGGAATGTACATTCTACAAGAAGAAAAACATGTAAGGTGAGAAGGGACTGTTTCATCTCTGTCTACTATGTGTCTAGCACACAGCAAGTGCTTAATAAATGCTTGCTAACTGAATGACATATAAATGTAACATATCTTTTGTTTTAAAAGAAAGCTAACAGAAGGCACCAGCAACTACCAAACCACATACCTACTTCCATACCTCTATCAACAACTGTAAAGTATACCAGTCATGAGAAAATTAGAAGAGTCGGGGCAGACTTTCACTCAAACAAGTTCTGACAGAATGAAATACCAATTAATATGTAATGTTAATGAGTTAAACATGAAAGAATACAAATTAATATGTAATGTTAATGAGTTAAACATAAAGTACTCTGCAAATCCTAAAGCAATACAAGCTAATTAATGCAATATGATATAAAAAATTAAGTGTGGTACAACCTGTTTTCAAGTTCTAAGAGTTTAGAATTCTCATGAAAAGAACATAAACATCCTGAAGAACAATCCTTCAATGATTAAGGATTGGTCTAAACTAATCACATAAGCTGACTTTTAAAGTCTGCCAACTGATCTCTTAGAAGTTAATACTAGAGCCAAGACTGCAATCCTAACTTCAGCATTCTTTTCACTATATTAGCCTAACTCCTAAATTCTGAGGGGAAAAAAAAAAAAAAAAATCAATGAACAAAATTCATGTACTTGTCATTCACGTTTCAGACATTATACTTTACAGTAGCAGCTAAGAGTCAGTCTGTGAAAAATACACTTGTAATCCAGTGAGAATAATAAATAAATGTATTAATCTAGCAATTGTTTGTTATTTACACAGGAAGCACAACCTAAGGAGGGCTATTAAATGGCCATAAATTCATAGCTAAGTGTTTGACTCTCTATACCAAGATTACAAGTTTCACCAAGATTTTAAAGTGCTCCAATCTGAAATAGAGCATTAAAGTAATGAATGATTCACCTTGACAAAAGAAATGTACAAAAACCTTTGTGAATTTGCTAACAATTCTAATTATCCACATCATTCCTTCTTTAACACATATGTTGCCAGTTACTCTTTAAGTTATTATAATTCACAAAACAATTACTGGGTTTACTTCTAAGAAATGCATATATCTATTAGAAAACAGTCTTCTACTACGAAATTCACTAAATTTACAAAAATTAAAATCTAGACCTGCTAAAGTACCATAGCAATTACCATAATGCTGGGAATATAACAGGTATTTAACAAATGCTTGTTCAACTGAACTAAACAAAATGTCTAATTCAACTAAATGAACATTTATTAAGCATTTAGTATGTATGGCACACTGTTCTAGGACTAAGGATACAAAGATGAGAAATATGATCCCTACACTCGTTCACACTTTAATGAATGGCTAAAACTTAGACACAAACAATTATAATACAAATGCAAATGGGATGAACATGTAGCCAAAGCTATCAGAGGGCTTCATTAAAGATGTAGCTGCTAACATGTATCTTAAAAGCAAAAAAGAATTTCAACAGAAAGAGAGGAGAAAGGGGGAATGGCTGTCTGAATGTGTGGAGGTAGAAACAGGACAAGATTAAGAGATGATTCTTATCTAACTAGAATAGAGAAGACATAACAGAGAGTAGAATAAAATAAATCTGGAAAGGCAGGAAGAAGCCAGAGTGGGTTAGGCCTTGAATGAAAGGATGAGATTCTATTTTATTCAATAGGCAATGGGAAACCTTTACCAAAGGTTTAGGAACAGGAAAATGACGCACTGAGATTCATCCATTAGTGCTATAACTTGGGCAGCTGTAAGATAGATGAAGTGAAAAGGGAGAGATAAGTGACAGGAAGAACAGTGAGGAGACAATTACAATAGTACACTTAATATATCAGAGCCTGGTCTAGGGTAGTGGCAAAGGAAACAAAAAGGAGGATAAAAGGGATAGCTCTTGACTTCTCAGGGCTGGGCAACTGACCAAATCCATGAAGCATCAACTCCATGGGATACCCTCTAGGAATACAATGACAAAACAAAACTGCTTCTTGCCTCAGAGCTTACATTGTGTAGTAGGCCAAGACTTTCTGGGGTCTTGGCCACATTAGCTCCCCAGTTCTACAAGGTCATTAGGCAGATATGCAAGGAGAGTATAATCTTGTTGGGTGGATGCTCTCATTGGTTTCCTGAATATCTAAAGAAAGTACTGAAAGTTAATTTACAAGTCTTGATTGGGACTCCCAGTTTGTGCCTTCAGAGATGGTTCTAGGATAAAGATCTTAATGAGTGATTAGCCTTGGGCTGGGGTAGGGGATAGGCCAGACCCAAGTCACATATTCATCCCTGCAATAAGGAATATAAGTTCTATGATTTTCTTGTATCCTTGGGTTAGTATGGAATAGCTCTGCAATAAACAGACTATGAAATACATCCCCGTCTCTCTGTCTCCTTTATTCAGCCAGAAGTTTTCTCTCACTCTTTATTTTACTCAGCTGGTAGCTAAGCGCAGACTGTGCTAGCCCCAGCAACATTGTGTGTAAGGAATACAACACAAGCACGTTAACTAAACACCACATAATACAGGGATAGGGGTAGGAAATGGATCCATGACTTTACTGACTGGGTGGAAACTCTCTCTACCAGTATAGACAGGCACCTTCTATGCAACTGAGGACTCTTACAAGAGTTCCCTAAAGCACTGAGAGGTTAAGTCAGCAGTTCTTAACCTGTGGGTCACAACCCCTTTGGGAGTTGCCTAAGACCATCAGAAAACACATATTTCCTATGATCTTAGGAACCAAGCCACGGTCCGCCCACTTGCAGATATGCCCACATACAAGTATTAAAGGTTTGCAGCATTAGGAGGGTTCAGAACCACTGGGTTAAGTAAGTGATCTGCCCAGTGTCACACAGCCAGCAGGTGTCAGAGGCAGGACTTAAACCCAGGTCTTCCTGGCTTTAAGGACAGCTCTGTGGCAAATATGCCACACAATCTCTAACTTTCCACAACAGGTAGCACCTGCAGCTGAACCCTGAAGGAAGCTGGCAAAAGGCAAAGAGGAAGAAGAAGAGCATAACAAGGAACAGCCTATGGAAGGAAAGGGGGAAGCAGAAGATGGCACGTTGGGTTTGAGAAGAGCAAGCAGGCAGTTATGGCAGGACTGTAGAGTGTCTAGAGTGGAATCATGTGAGATTTGGTCTGGAAAGGTGGGCTAGGGCCATATTTTAATCACCAAATGAGCATTTACTTTAATCCTAGAGGCAACATTGAATCACTATAAATTAAGTAGGGAAGTGCTATGGTTGGCTTGCCCTTTAGGAATATTAAGTAAGAGCTCATTCAAGCAAGAGACAATGGGGGCCTGAGCTAGGGTTGTAGCAAGGTGGGTAGAGAGAAAGGAACAGATGACAAAGATGGTGGGGAGGCAGTCCTATGGAGACACAACCACTGAGTATGAGAGATGAAAAAAAGGTAAAAGTTAGGGATGACTCCCGGAGTGTGAACTTTGGTTACTCTTAAGTACAATGGTGCCCTTGGCAGAAATAGGAAAATTAAGGAGAGGGAGATAACGTGTTCAATTTTGGTCATGTTGAGCTTGAGATGTTAATGAGATACTAAGGCACAAATGTTCAGCAATTAAGTTGTGAATGCAGGAGGATCTCAGGAGGGAAATGAGGCCTGGTAATATACAAATTTTTAAGTCATACAAAGATAAGTGAACCTATGAGAACTGATGAAATCAACTAGAGAGGAATAATAGAGATGCTGGGAGGCAATCCAGGACAGAGGTCTGACATAAACCCGCATTTCAGGAGATGGGATATGGAGAAGCTGCATACAATGAGGCAGGAGAACCAAGAAAGAGAACTGTTATAAATGCCCAGAAAGAAGAGAATACTTAAGAAGAGAATGTAGTCAACAGTATCAGATGTTTGACCTCCACTAGAAGTCAATAAAGATCAGGACAGAAAAAAGGCCACTGGATTTAGCAATGTAGTCAATTACTGTAACTTTGGAGAGTTCAGGTGAAGGGCAGCGTCAGAAGCTAAATTTCAAGTACTTAAGCAATAAAAAAGGTAAGTCAATATAGAAAATGAGAGTAAATTTGTAGCTTTTTCTAAACATTCTACTGTGAGAGAGGAGAAATATAGGACAAAAGCTTAGGAGACAGCAGTGAAGACTTTTGTTGTTTCTGTTGGGTTTTTTAAGCGAGGGGAGATCCCTAGGCACGTTTTATAAGCAACAGGGAAGGAGTCCATGTACACCTTAGATTAAATACGATGGAACGGCAGAATTCTGGTGGAAATACTGAGCAGGCATTTAGAAATAGGAGTCTAGAGCTAAAGAGGAAAAACAGGACAGAGATAAACATTTAGGAAAGGATATCTAATGAGACTGCTTATCTACATGGAAAAGGGCCAAAAACAGTCTTTTAGGACAACTGATAGAAGGCAGATGGAAGCAGAGCCAAGGAAGAACTTTTTAGCCAATAAAGAGATTACAAGGTCAAAGAATCCAACAGGAAAGTGAGTCTCCAAAAGAGGAACAATTCAATGGACAAATGTAGCAGAAAGGTCAAGGAAGATATCCACAATTTACAAATAGGAAATTGAGGCTCAGAGATGTATGCCTCAAGATATACCTTTTTAAAAAGCATGAATATTATATATATATATATATATGTGTGTGTGTGTGTGTGTGTGTGTATGTATGTATATGTATATATATATGTGTATATGTGTGTATACATATACACATACACACATGCGTATATACACTTATGTGTGTACATATACATACACACACCAGAGGGTATGCCTGGAAGACTTGTGAATCATTATTTTCAAAAATTGGTGATATCCTAACACTTAGTAACTTATTTAGTGGTCAAATATCAACTGGAAGAATGATTAAAACAAAAATTAAATGGGAAAGGAAAAAATAAAGATTTTCAGTTCAAAGATCAGCAGAAAGCTAAAACTCCTACATTTCATTTTTTCTTTCTTTCTTTTTTTTTTTGGAGGGCAACTGGGGTTAAGCGACTTGCCCAAGGTCACAAGACTAGTAAGTGTTAAGTGTCTGAGGCCACATTTGAACTCAGGTCCTCCTGACTCCAGGGCCAGTGCTCTGTTCGCTGCACCGCCTCGCCACCCCCCTCCTACATTTCAAACACCTCAAAATAAAAACAGACCATGTTTTCTTTCTATCCTAACATCTTAACAAGATCCAGGCCATTTTTGTTTGTAAAGATAGGTAACTTATCTTTTCTGAGCTAAACCTTTGGCTGTTGGTTGCTTCATTCTGTTCTTGGATTCCCAACTGGCTTTTTTTTCAAGGAAATGGAAGTCCCACTGGCACCTCCCTAGGTCTGTCATCTTACCCCTCTGTGCACTTCCATCAATTCAGAATAAAATCCATCCACCTCTTCTCATCCAGTGCCACTCTTATTCAGGTTTTTGTGAAAACACTCCAAAGAGCTCCTATATGTACTGGAAGTCTCCCTTTGCTTCCTTTTAATATGTTGGAGATCCCAGTGCAATATTTGGGCTCTCTATTATCCTTCACACAGCTGGCACCAAGAAATGAATCAGCATTATGGCACAAAGCAGGGTCAATGCATTCAGAGCTGAACCATGTAATTCTGCCATCATCATGGGAATAAAGTTGTAGCATATAATGGGGAATTTAAGGAAAAGAAAGAGTAAACCTTGGTTGTTTTGAGGTGGTGGGTAGGGGAAAGATGGGGAGAAAATTGTTTAACTCAAAATCTTGTGGAAATGAGTTATGTAAACAAGAAAATTAATAAATTTTTTTTAAAAAGAGTAAACCCTAATGCTAGTACTAATACCAGCTGCTATTATGTAGCCTTGTGGTAGTTCCAATTGTTTATAGAAACTCAAGTTTAGATAAATTTTCGAGCTTCAGAAAGGATATAGAACTACACTATAAAGATTTCTCCAAAGTATTCCTAGAAAAGTCAACCCTTGGAAAAGGGGGAAAGGGAATAGGACACTGTATATGACTGTGTTCTGTCTTCCTCTAGGGACTGTGTGCATTTCTGTAGTTAGGTAGGGTACCTCCCCATGGGCTGGAGGTTAAGTCTCCCTAATTTGATATTCGATATGCCCAGGTCACATTTTTGATTCATCAAATGCTTGAGACTTTCACCACCACCACCACCGTTTCAGGGTGTATGCTACTAGTTCTAGTCATAATACACTTTATATATGACTAGACCACATCCTTCTCTAGTCATTCCTGTCTTTAAAGACATCTTTCCCACCATTTCTGGTATGCAAATAATCATTAATAAGATGTTACTGCTACCTACTTGCAACCATCATGCAGAAGTATACTACCTTTAGGTCACCTGAGATTTCAGTTTTTCTGAGATAATGGTGTTCACTGATTTGTAGTTATGTAACATATAATCTGGTCAGCACAATTAGCTAGTTTAGAAAGTGATGAAATAGTCTACCTTCACATATTTGAAACAAATTCTAGTCTTGAACCTTATTGGAATCATACCTCCCAACTCCCAAATTCCATTTTGACATAACCTTAAAGACTATTTTCCTCTATAAATAAACTTATACAAATATATGTATGTATACACACATATGAACTTTCATTCATAAGAGCAATTAACAACTGGTTATTAACTCATCTGTACTTTAATGTCTTAGAAAGTTTGCCTTGGGGCACTGAGAAGTTAAGTGACTTGCCCGTAGTCTCATAGCTAGTATATAAGGGAGACAAGACTCAATCCAAGTTCTTCTTAATTCCAAGGAGGGCTCTTACCCTGTTATGCTTCTCCTGTGTTGAAAAATACTAACATTAAATAACGGACATTAAAATGTCTAATCAGGGGCAGCTAGGTGGCCCAGTGAATAGAGCACCGGCCCTGGAGTCAGGAGGACCTGAGTTCAAATACAGCCTCAGACACTTAACACAAAAACTAGCCGTGTGACCTTGGGCAAGTCACTTAACCCCAACTGCCCTCCAAAAAATAAAAAAAAATGACTAATCAATTCCTATGACAAGGTAAGGTAGCAGAAATGAACAAAAGGTATAGCTCTTATCAAGGGTTACTCTTTCACATAGTTACACTTAGAAGAGAAAACCATCACATTAAATGAAAGTTTCTATTTTTAAGGACAGTCTTATTTCTGGCATGACCTCTAAGTGCTACCAGTCTCTCAGTTACTATACTTTTTCTCCACAAAGTATTTGAGTCTTTGCCTTTTGATGTTGGTTTTCCTTGCCCTTTGTCTCACATTCATTTTTAATTTTGGCAGCCCCTTTTAAAGTGTTTCCCAATCAGTGTCAAAATACACTTAAATGGTACAGAAAATCAGACTCTCCTTAAATCTCTCATTCCTCCCTAGATATTCCTTGTCCTTCCTTGCATCTTTGCCATGACCCTCTAGATCTAGAGAGCTACTCAAGATCTAAAGCATCCAATGATGTCACTGTCTTTATCAAAAAGGGAAGAGGAAAGAGAGTTAAAGAGCAACATTTATATTTTAAAATAACAACCCATTCTATGAGTAGCACAATGAAACAGTATAAGCTTCTACTTAAGAAATGATTTGCCTGGCTATGAGTGAAATGATCTCATTAGAGGGAATGTACTGGTAAGCAATGCCATTCACATCATGTAATTATGTAATTCGTTTCCAGGAAAAAATGTATTTCACTTTCCTTAGGCTATTAGATGAACTGTGGCAATCATTTCTAATCAAATAACCCTGACATAACAAAACTATACCCACCATAGCTAATAGTCATTTAAATTCAGGCTTAGTACAGAATGTACTAGTACACTCTGTAACTTCAATTAGTTTTCCTAATTAAAATCCCTGACTTTCTCCTATTGGATACAGGGAATCACCAATGTCTAACTACTGGACCAGTGCTGGGATGGGTAGTAAAGTTGCTGTCGATTCCTTTAGCAGCTCCTGGAAGTTTGAACAGCATAGGTCTACCCTTAGAAGCACTTGGTCAGTGCAACCAAAGCACCCTAATACCTCAATTGGTAACATACAACATTTCCAATACAGCTTAGCTACACTATGATCTACATCATTATTCCCTAACCACTGGGTCAGCAGCAAATAGTCAACTATCTGACAAACCTGAGTCACATAAAAGTAATAAAAGCTTCTTAAAATCTATAAACTTTAAAAAATGTACTCCTCTCCCTACAGCTCTTTCTCTCCACCCCACAAAAGCCCCATCTGTACTCCGGCTCATTAATCCAAGTGGTCAGTGGTAGAGAATTTAAATATATTTTTCTTGTGGTCTAAACCAGTCCTGTATTAGTTTTTGCAGAGTTCTACTGAGCCCAAGCAAAGTGGCTTACAGAAGTTGGGAAGAAGGAGGAGGGAAAGGGTGGATGCCAATGTGCGATTTTTTTTTCTTTCATGCCACCAATTAGGGTTTCACTTTTTCCCTTTACCTCATTTTCCTTTCTGTGAATGCCAGAGATTCATGGCATGGTGACCAGATACAGTGACTAGTGGCTGAAAAAACTGCAACAAGAGATGGTAGGTAAATATCTGTACTTACCAAAAAATCATCAAAACTCCTTTTCCTATTTTGAAAATGATTAAAAGTTATCCCTCACTAAGGCCTACAGAACTATATTGTTTTAAACTCTTTTCAATTTGATTTTAGAATACTGATGGGAAAAGTCTATATTTAATCCTCCACCGAACAAACTTTAGTAGAAACACCATTAAAAAGTGAAATTACATAATTACTATGCCAAAGATGAAATGCCATAGTGGACCATGAAAGTAACTAATTGATCAGCTGTCATGCAGAGAAGTATAAAGAAAAAAGGCAAAGTAATACAAGGATAACACATTTTTATTTCCTTTTCCATGTCAACAATCAATCAACAAATACTTAGGTGAAGATTCAAGTACAAAAGACCCCACTGTACCTACAACTCAGTGCAACAGTGCAAAAGAAACAGCTAACTGACCTGTACTCAACAGCCACTATTTTCATCAGCTACTGCTTTGAACAATTTATTCCCTTTCTGGTCAGTAATGATGATTTTCAAGGTATATGTTAACTTCATCCTTGCAAATCACATTGGTTATCTTCTGACAATGGGGCTTTGACCAAGGAAATGGCTGGCTCAGAAATATTGTCAAAGCAATGGTCTAATTAACAAAAATAAGAAATGGACAATCCCAAAACAATGTTGAAACCAAGAAAATAAAATATGTCTTTTCCACGTGCTGAAGGAAAACTTTCCAAGTTACTTCACTGTACCTAAACTTACTTAAAAATCATATAAGCTCTTACAAACAGCTTGGGTCTCTTTCAAAGACTTTGGCTCTCACTGAAATGCCTTCATTTTTATTCTTCAAAGTAGAAACTAGTCTTGGCAATCTTCATGGAAACAAAAGAGGATGCTCCACAACAAGCTGCCTTGGATTCTGGAGGCAAATACTCTGTATTCAGCGGATCCGGCTCCATCATGGCAATGCTTTCCACTGTGGAACCCGTCCAGCTCTAGGCAACCAACCAACCTCTTATAATTCAGGCTCTCCTTGTTTCCTACCCTCATTAAACAAGTAAATTCCTTCATCTCCCAAATTCTAATAAAGGGACTGGCTGATTTATGTCTACTAGGAACTAAACTAACTTCCTGACAGTTTAGGAAGCATGAATAACTATGAGAAACTGCCTGACTCCCTTCTCACTTGGGTGATATGTAGACAAGGCACACAACTGAAGGGAAGAGGCAGGGGAGGGGGGGGGGGAATCAGTTAAAAAAAATCCATGTGTTTCTGAACTTCTGGGTGTCATTACTTAATATGATTTAAAATAAAATTTTGAATTTTTTTCTTCTTGCTCTCTGTGCAGAGGCAACTTAAATAATCAAGAGGTAAATTATTCCTAGCCTTCTGTAGGTATAACTTAAATTTGAGAGAAGACCTCAGAAAATCTGATAGAAAACACAATTTTAAAAGAAAACAAATAAGCCAACTGCCTCCCAACTCCCTTTAAATCTTGAAAACTTACACTATATACTTTGCTAACTCTCTTTTCAGCTTTTTACTTGGCATCAACCAACAATTATTCATGTAGGACTCACAATATGCTTAGTACTATGCTCTATATCACTGACCAAAACAATACAAAGCGCCCCCCCCCCCTTCATAAGACGTTTAGCTAAGGACACTTTGTCCAAATCGGTTTTTTCTCTTCATTAGTGTTTATTAATGTCATACAGTGATTCTTATAGGATGAATACTGAATCATAAGCATAGTAGGAACAGTAATGATTTTCAATGTAAATAACAGTTTAATGAGGAGCAGAAATGGGCAAATGGGGATGAAGAAAACAAGAGGCAATAAGGAAGGGGAAAATAAGGCACTTGTTTCTCTATAACATTCAGTTTCCACTATAAACTGTTAAGGAAATGACTAAGGGTAAGAACTGGAGCAACTTTAATTTAAGAACAGGATAAGAACCAGAGGATCCGCTAATGTGTATTTAAAGCCCTAGATTTAACCTAAGTAGGAGTAGGAACATATTAACAAGGAGGAACATTTAAACAAGTTACTTGTACGCTAGAACCTGGGGTCAAAAATCAGGAGGCCAGAAGTCTAAACCCAGTTCAGCTATCCTCCTCCTACTTTCTTCCCAACTCCTCACTGGGCAAGACTAGTAACCAAGCTGTGCTCTGGCTTCTTTAATTCTGAAGGAAGGAAGCACTTTCAATTCTAGAATTCTGAGTCTATATTCCATGTTTTTCCTGTTACCCCGCAAATGTTCTGCATGTTTTTAAGATGTACTTATTTTGCCAAAAAAAGAAAATTATTTAAGTCATAAACACTGTGCAAGTTCCTAAACATAAACATCTTTGGGTGTTTTATGCATATAGTAGTTGATTATTTCTTAGCAATTTTTTGTGGTATTAACAAAATTCACTGATCAAGTAGCTCGCTAGAGGTCTAATAATAACAACAAATAACATTTATATGTCACATTAAATGATTTTAAGGACATTAGATCATATGAGATAAAAGTATATGCTACAAGTATTATTTCTGTTTTGCAGATGAGGAAACTTAGGGTCAAAGATGTTCAGTGATTTTTCCACAGCTACAGGGCTGGTATTAAGAGTTAGAGAAGGGATTCAAACCCAAAGCCTCCTAAATCAAGCATGATATGATTCCATGCTATCCTGTTATACACTCCTTAAGACAAGCTGAAAAGCCAGTTAAACCAGTCCAACTTATAAAAATTGTAAATGTACAGCCGATTAGTGCAAAAAAAAAAATGAATTCACTAAGTAGTTGGATGTATTTGAATTTCCACAATTTGGAGTTATAATTATGTAAAATATGATCATTTGTTCCTCTAGCCTGATATAAATATGCAGTGCAAATTCTGACAAATTAACCATTTCATGGGATTCATTTTTCACAATAATCAAAACCCAGCTGGAGTTTAAGATCAACTATAAAGAAATTTTTAAAAATTAAGAAAAAATGCCTGTTCTTCAAAGCCAAAGTCCCCAAAGTTTATTTTTTCCCTCCAAATCCTGAAGAGTTAAAGTCTTCCATCTTTAATCAGTTTCTTTTATCCTGCTTCCATTATTCTGATGGCCAAGTTTTTGCCCACAACATCACACCACTGGTATCAACCATTCTCTGCTTTTTGGCAGCTTACAATTAAAAACCCTTCAGCTAGCCTTTTGGGATCTGTTACGCCTAAGACAAAGAAGCTGCTTGGAGGTCCAAACTATGCAAATACAGAGATGCCAAGCCATCAACCACCAGACTACTATCTAAAGGGACCTTTTTAAAAAACTAAGAGATTTATTCACAAAAAACAATCATGTAAGTGGCAGACAAATAAAGATGATACATGTAAAAATATATAAGTTGGTATAAATTTACTCTTAGCATTAAAAAAGATTTATGTAGAATTAGCCTCTTTACCCACTTAATTATTTCCCAAGTCCTTTTCTGCATTTTACCCAAAACTAACAAATTTTCCCCTAGGTCAAATCCTCTATTTCAAACAAAGCTTGGTCAAGAACTACCTAGATAAATTAAGAGGGAGGGAGGGAAAGACTGAAGGAGGGAAAAAAAGAAACTCACTAAACTGTTGCTCAACAAATGAGATCCAAGTCAGCTGTAGTTTGTTTTGCATTAATTTCCAGAAGTGTGAAGCAACAACAACAAGGATTATACTGGATATATATTTATTGAAGCAAAGAAAATTAACAATGGCTAGCCAGTATTAGATCAAAATTAGTCAACGTAAAACAAACAAGACTGACCTGCATTTCATTTTGAGATCATTTTAAAAGACTAATACCATAGGAGATCAGTGGTAGCAACAAGTTTGTGGAAAATAATACATTAAGGAAATAATTTATTTCAGTTATAATAAAACTGTAAATGAAGTTGTACAGAGGCTTTCCATCAGCAAGAAGCAGAACCAAGTACTGAGTCATGTCAAACAGCATCAGCGCCATCAGGCCCAGTCCTCATAATCTGCAGTTCTTGGTTGTTTTTATAGCACGTTCAATTCTAAATACTGATCATACTTTTCTTCCTGTCCATTTTCCACATCACTTACAAAGCTTTTGATACTTACTTATCAAGGAAATTTTTGTCCACAACTGCCGAAATGTCGAGAAGAGGATTTCCCATTCCAAAAAGAATATTTTCCCTGAAAAGAAAGCACAGTCACAATTAGAAAATTTTGCAGCATAGTTAATCAAACAATCAAAGTGAAGTGGTTGAAGGTCCTTCAATGTTCCAAGTAGTCGTCACCTTAGAAGAAGGTATCCTATGGATTACAGTAGGGGTTGATGCTTGGCCTAGTGATGCTGTATATTTTTATCAATTACTTCGATGCAATGGTAGCTCGTATTCTTATCAAATCTACCTTTGACACAAAGATATGGTAAATCTAATACACCAGATTATAGTAAAGATTCTGGAGATAAACCGTCCAGTGCGAGAAACAGTAAATGGGACCTCAGCTGGACCCAGGAGTTTGGGGAGGGAAGGTAATCCTGGACTGGGAAGTTAGAGCCAGCTTCTAAGGAAGAGAAACTGGACTGGTTCTATTTGGTCCAAGAGGAGAGAAGAAAGATCAAGAGCTGAAAGTTAGAAAGAGGGAGATTTAAGCTTGACAAAGGGGCAATTTTTAAAAAGAGCATGACTGGGGCCCCTACTGAACTGGTAGGAAACATTAATCTCTAAAGCAGGAGCAGGGTCTCAGTGTGGAGATCTCTTCGGGGTGAGAAGTTAATATTCTTGGTATATTATATAACACCATTTTAAGAAAAGGGTAGGAAACATGGAGGAGAGCAGATAAATTTTTCACAAAAGCCTCTCCCTCAAATAGCCCCATGCTGCCATTCAAAGCTCCCTACCCAAGAATATAGGAGCAAAAGAACCTCTTAGGCTCTAAGTACTCATTAGCAGCTTTCATAAGACTAAGTCTGTGGCCCAGCACTAATTTCACTGGAAAACAACTGGGATACAAGTACAAATTGCTAGAAATATAATCCAAAATCTACAGTGGAAAATCTATTGCCAAGCAATGAAGAAAATGCAAAAAATCTGGAAAATTAAATTACAAGTGGTAAAACATATTGCTAGTTGAAATAAGATAATTCTCTCATATGCTAACTATATGAAAGAGTCAATCTCTTAAGAAATGAACACTAATAACCACAGTTGTGTACTTGTGCACACTTGGACACAATGGTAAAATTTAGGCAATAAGTATATTGTAACTATAAAACCTCTCAAATTCATGCTGATCAGAGATCATAAAATTAGTGTTTAAGAATGAGACATTATGAAAAAAATCACTAGCAAATAAAAAGATTCTCCAATCAATCTATTCTTTGCCCTTGATCCAAAAGTTGTCAACTATACTAATAAAATAATGATTTCTCCATGGAATTGTTGACTTTACTGTTACACAGCCACAGCTTATATGTAGGCTTAACTGCTGCAAAAATCCATTACTGCTGCAGGAAGAATAGCACAACGCACTTGTATAGCTGATGCACTGGCGCTCACTAAAGGCAGCATATAATCTAGCAACACCTGGCCAGGGATTGTCATGCTCTTGAACAGAATATATTCATTATAAAAAATACATAATCTCCTAATTATCCACAATCACAAATAGGAAAGTAACATGGATACGTCAAAGTCATTAATACTTAGCTTTATAATTTATTCAGGTATTCTTAATCTGGGATTTATGGACAGATTTCAAGTAATCCATGAACTTGGATGGAGGAAAAAGTCACATCTTTATTTTCATTAACTTTTGATTGCCTTTATAATCCTATTGTATTTTATGAATTTAACAACACGATGATAAGAAGAGATCCACAAGCTCCATCAGATTGCCAAAAGGATCACTAACACAGAAGAGGCTGAGAACCCCTGAGATATATTATATCATTGAATCACATGATTTCAGACTTGGAAGAGATATTAGCAGCCATCTGTTCCAAGCTACCCAAAAAAGAATTCCTATAACCACATAACTAAATGATTATCCAACCTTTGCCTGAAGATAAGAAGGGGAATTACTCCCTTCCCACATTCCATTTCTGAATAGTTTTGGGTGAGATATAGTTTTTCTTGAAATCTAGCGTCAATTTGGCTCTTTCCAACTTCTACTCACTGTGCCTGATTCCACCCTAAGGAGCCAAACAGCACAAATGTAATCACACTCCAATATGACAGCCCTTCAAATGCTGGAAGATAGTCCACTCAGAGTCTTTTCTTCTCCAGTCTTTAGCCAAGAAAAATACCTACCACCTTTTGCAAGCTTTCACCCAGCATGAATTCAAAACCCCTTCACCCTCCTAGTGGTCCTCTAAAAGATACTCCCAGAGTGTCAAGATCTGCTTAAACTGTTCAGGACATCTCGAACTAAATATAATACACCAGTCACGATCTGACCAGTGATTACTATCTATGTCTTTTCCCCCCCTATAAACAATACCTCTTTTGCTGAAACTCGAAGGAGTAGCAGTTTCTCGACCCACCATGTCACATTGTCCACCCTACAATGAACCCATTTCAGTCCCCTAAGTCTTCAAGCCAGTTCTCTCTACCTTGCATTTGTGAAGACTGTTTTAACCGAAATTTAAGACTTAAAGTCAATGATTTTTAAAACTCTGCTATCCAAAACACATCTTTCTAAAACTGTTAAGATTTATCTAGAGCTCCTAAAAAATACTGGATAGAACATAAATCAAGGCAAATGGCCCAAGAGTGGTCAAGGAGAAAAGGAAAACTGGTTTAAGAATAAAAATTATCTGTGCATAATGCCAGTGTGTGAACAACAGTGAGCTGTATGAATACAAAGTTTATCAATAATTGGATAAACACAAATCCAAGTGTCACAATTTTTAAAAAATTCCTGAGCACTGTGCCAATAAATATTAAATTCCTGTAACCCACTACTCCTATACAAAGAGGAAAGAAACAAGTCAGTCAACAACCATTTATTTAGTGAGCACTTACTCACTAAACACCAGTTACCAAGAAAGTCAAAAACATAGTCCTCGCCCCAAAAAAAGCTCACATACTAACGGAGAAAACTTTTTCAAATGAGAAGGCACTTTCAAGCAATTTCAAATGAAAAGCATGAGCAGTTGAAGGGTGACCAGGAAAAGGCTCCTGCACAAGGAAGGATCTGAAAAACAAAAACCATCTGCAATGAAAACAAAGACTTTAACCCCAAACTTTAAAAATTAACTGGATTGTAATACATACACTATCACCCTTGGAAGTTAACATTTTAGTTTAGGAAAGAACACAGGATTTTAGAAGGGGATATAAAGATCATTTACAACAACCCACTCTTTTTATAGATAAGCAAATTGTGGCCTAATGAGGTTAAGGATTGGCCCAAAGTCACAAAGGAATAAGGGGCAGATTAGCTAAACGTATATTCAGGTCCCCAATAACTCCATTCCAAACTCAGTGTTTCTCTGCCATACCATGTAAGCTTGGTTTCTAGCTATTATTAAGATGCAAAGAGATACATGGGAACAAGTTTACAATTTCATTGATGAAACTAGAACTTATCTTGCATTCCCAAACTAAGCATTAACTAGTAATGTAACCATCTGTAACAACTAGCAATAGAAGAAATCATGGAATAAAAATATTCCCTAATAAACCTCCTTAATTGAATAATTTCAGCTGTGGAAAATTAATGACCTTTGTAAGTCATTAAAAGTATTAAATAAATTGAAGTGTTCACTTTGTCAAAAGAAAATAAGGTATGATCAAAACTTACAGATTTCCAAACCATTATTTTCAGCAAAACATAATTTTCAATTTATGGAAATTTAAATTTATTCAAAAAAGATAACCAGGCAATTTATAAACTATTTCGCAACAGTATTCTTTAAGCAACAGTCTCCCTCAGAGCACTTAAAAAGACTCAATTTTTCAATAAAAGAGCTGTTGCATAAACAAAGGTGAATAGGGTTTATAATTCCATTCTGACTATAACAAAAATCACTAAACAATAAAATGTCTAAGCTTAGTCAAAAGCTTACTGATTTGATACAATAAAACAACCTGGACAGTCCTTTAGAAATCCAAGGAAAGGTCAAATCCGAGGAAAACAGTGTAACTTTGAAAATGGAAAAGACTGAGTTATCTTATGATGAACCACAAAGGCAGGAACAACTTTAATCTTTTGCAGGCATTCAACACAGTACTCAACAAACTAGAAGGCACTTAAGGACATGTCAATTAATTTTCCTAGTTCCACAAGCCAATCCCTAGTCTTCCTAAAGCAAAACAATCTTCTCCACCTATCACTCCCTCATCTGCATAGTCTTTCCCCCTATGAGAAGTAGGAATTGTCTTGATTTTACAGTATATTTCTAGTTTCAGAGCTCAGTACAAAGCTTGGCACCTAGCAAGAGCTAAATAAAAGCTATTCATTTTTTCATTTACTAATCTATTCCTAGGTTTTATGTGCCAAATCTTGGAGAGGGTTTCATACATAAAGTGTCCCAAAAGTCTTGGTGCAGTTTTGAGCTCTTAAAGTTTACTTCTAGGACACCCTGTATAAGAACTTGGCTTGCATTTGTGTTCACACTCCTCCCCCCAAAAAAGCTGTAATTTATTAACTCTAGATTTAAAGCTTGCCTGACCAAGGCTTTATATATTTCTGTTGAAAGGTTTCATCTACAGCAGGACACCAATTATATGATAAGCATGATATTCCAAAGAATTTAAGAATAGTTTTACTTCATGTAGCAGAAGAGTAAACATGGATATAACTCCTAAGATTTGGAATTCTAGAAGAAAAGAGACTTCCTCAGCAATGACCTATTTATAAATATGAGCATTAATAGCTAAATAATAGCACAATAATTCTACGAAAGACTGCTAGCTTTAGAACTTTATGGGAGTCCCAAAATATTTTTAAATAATATTTTTTAAAATCCAGTGCATGCTAAAAGCTAACCTGCATTACTCTTCAGTCACACATGATAAAAAGTACTAGTGTGGTGTGGTATACTGATGACGAGGTTTGGGGCTGCTTTCAAAGATATGGTCTTCTCCTTTTAGGGATCCAGGTCCCATCACCCCATCATTCATGAGTCAGAAAAACCTAGGTTCAAATCCAACCCCTAACCCTTACCAGGTGTATGACCTTTTAGAAGTAAGGCATTCTGTGCTTCAGTTCCCTCATCTGTAAAAGAACGGCATTCCATCGTGCCTGTGACTAGTCCAACAGTGAGTACTCATTAAAGGCATGTCCTAACAGTTTGAAAGGCCCAAATTTCATAAGTCTGCCAATCCTAAGGAGACATTTCAGTTAAGAGAGAAAGTTGGGTATGGAATGCTAGGCTCAAAAGTCAATGGACTTGGCTTAGAATCCTGCACAAGACACAATGTAACTGTGGTCAAATCATTTAACCTCTTTGAAATTCAATTTTCTCATTTGAAAAGCAGAGGTGTAATACCATCAGTAAATCCTACCTCCCAGGGTTCCAGGAAGGCTCAAAGAGATAATTAACATAAAGTACTTTGCAAATGTTAAAGAACATAAATGGAAGTTGCTAATTCATTCATTATTCAGTCTTATATTCCGGTTTCCTGATGGTCTCATTCCCCATCATCATGGACTGGTCAAAACTTAAAAGCCTTAAGAGCCAAGAGAAAAATACTCAAGTCAACAGCACCACACCCATCTACCCAAAGAGACCTTGCAAATCAGGCCTAGTCTAAGATGTGGATGTGGCCAAGACCCAAGAACTTTGACTAACTGCAAAGTCTAGTCTGGTCTTAACCACATCTTCCATCATCCAGAGCACACAAAATAGAATCAATGTGAAGGTTAGAGTCCATACCAGACAGAACTCTAATCACAGTGGGGCATTTGTGGGAACTGTGCCTTTTGGAGATGCCTAGGCCCCAGCTGGGAATCTATCCCCACCCAGTTCCTTCCAAAGTGGTGAGACTGACACTAATTAGTGGTCTGAAGATTCAACGGTATTCTGTAGACCGTTTTTTTGGAACAGCCCATACTCTGCTTCCTCAGACATCTGCCAAGGACCCTATGCTGGTGCTGAATCAGTAGAAGAGAAAGGAAGAATGACAGATTTGTTTCCTCACCCACTTACTCTTGGACCTGTTAGTCAACATCAGTGTAGTCATCAAGGCTTAAACAATCAATTTATACTCTTGCTGAATTAGCCTAACGCTAATTGACAATTAAACCAGGGTGCAGATGGAAAAAGGGAAAGGGACAGGGATTCATCTAACTCTACATTTATAAGCCCCACAAAATTCCTGCATAAAGTCTTGAATCTAAAATATCAAAGATTACTTTTGTTCCTGCCCTACCACATAACTAAATGGAGAACTAGGGCCCCACTTGATGAAAGGAATATTTCCAATTTCCATAGCCCTCTGGAACATAAAGCCACACTAGACTACAAGACGGAGTAAGGTCAACAAAAGGATATTCAGAGTCCTTTTGTGCACAGATGTTTTTCTCACGGTCTGACTTTTCCTAGCCCAACAGTAACAACAGCATCAATTCCATAAACAGTTTGCTAGGATTCCTAAAGACACCGACACTCTGTGGTATACGTTAAGGACAGGGATGAAACAGTAATTCTTGAAAGAGAATTAATTATGGAGTCTGTGATTTTAGACTTTCCTCCAGTAACTATCATATGAAGCAGAATACACACACACACACACACACACACATGTGAGCGCCACTGCCCTGAGTATCCCACCTCCAGTTCCCCACCTCCTACTCCCCAAACCCCCACACACGTTTAGATAAACAAAAATTAAACATTTTAAGTGAAATCCATTTTAAGTGTGAGAGAATATTTTTTTAAATACTGTGTTGATACAGTGGAAAGAATATTGGATTTAATTGGAGGACTTGGTTCACTCCCCTATCTATCATGTGTCCTTAAACCAGATAGTGGTTTCCCAACCTGATTTTTAAAACAAGGGGGCTGAACTAGATGACCTCTAAAGGTATAAATCCATGACACTATGATCAGCATTTGGAAATTCATAATAAGTGGAGAAGCCTAGTATGTTATCAAGAACATGAGACAAAGTGAATACGGGGCTCATATTTGTCTCTAAGCATCAACTTGTTTTCTCCATAAGGTGGAAGTCCACACAAGAGGAAATGACTCCAAGAGCTGTCCAATCAACCAATCAGTGGATAGGAAGAAGGGTTGAAACCCACCCCTTTGGTGGGGTTTGTCTCCAACACAGCCATACCACTCCCTTTATCTATTATCAAAACCAACAATATCCAACTTGACCCCCTTCACCAGTTGTGCAAACTCAAAATTTCATGCCCTTGGGAAAATCCTCTCTACCCCCAGAGTATTCTCCACCCACCCCACCCCTACCTCAGACCCCAGTGTGGCTAGCAGCAGGGAACTTTCAGCTGGCTCAATGCCCTAGGCCATTCTTTTGCTCTAAGTCAGGAGATGCAGGAGTTCACACCTTCTCATTTTCTGTGAGCAGAGCTGGGTCACACAGAATGAGCAGCCTGAATGGGTTGTGATTTGAAGTTTATAGTGGTTTGTCATTTTCTTCTTCAGTTCATTTACAGATAAAGAAACTGAGACAAACAGGGTTAAGTGACTTGCCCAGGGTCACACAGCTAGTATGTGTCTTAAGTCACATTTGAACTCAGGTCTTCCTGATTCAAGGTCTAGCATTCTATCTACTGCCCCATTGACAAGAATATGCAATCAAAAAGGTTTAGTGACTACTACCGTAGGGAACTGAGGAGAGGGGAAGAATGTGACCTGGACTACATCCATTAATCCAACAACCGTGTAGTAAGCATCTACTACATGCTAGATCAAGAAAGGGGAGCCTGTGGCCTCAGGGCCTTTGTAGGTCCTTGGGTGTGGCTTTTGACTGAGTTTAAGTTTTACAGAACAAATTCTTTTATGAAGGTGATTTGTTCTGTGAAGTTTGAATTCCATCACAGGGCCACACTTGAGAACCCAGAGAGTCACATATGGCCTCAGGCAGAGGTTCCCCACCCTTGTGCTAGATATAGGTGTGTTAGGTGGTGGAAAGTTCAGAGACAAAATCATACAGCATCTGCCTTCAAAGAGCTTACATTCTATCGGAGAGGAAGCAACATGTATAATTATATAAACATGAATAAATGATCTCTAATTTTTCAGCTCCTAAGTTCTACCTATGATTCTATTACTTCTATTTATACATCTTTAGAAAGCTTAGAACTGAACCACAATTCTTTAAAATAGTAAGGTAATAGTAAGGTAAAAGGATGTACCAAGACAGCAGAATAACATCTGTATTGGTCTGTATTTCACCTGTATCAAATACTATGAGACAGTGAAGAAAATTATCCCCATTTTACAGAGTAGAAAACTGAGGCTCAGAGATTTACCTATAACACAAAACTAGAACACTGACTTAAAGTCCCACAAAGTGATCCTGCAGCTGATACAATGTTGCCTTAAATTGAAGAAAAGTCTTTAAAAAAAAAAAAGAGCTCTACTTCTCCCATCTACATTGTTGGTATTCACTACATACAAGAAGTTGTTATATGTGTGTGTGTATGTATATGTATATGTATGTGTGCATATATATATATATATATATATATATATGAGTTAAATATATAAAATTTTAGCTACAAATCACTGGGCTTTTTTAAACAATGCTAACTTTTCTAAAGAAAATTTTCTAGAAAAAATGTGCTTCTCATATGTAAGAAGATGCTCTGAAATTCAATCCTTACTGTGAAATGTGACATTTTTTGACATGATCAAGATACAGTTCCTAAAACAGCACGCTTGCTCAGCCATTAGAAATTTCTCATCATTTCTTCCTTCACGGACAAAAGGTGCTCTGGAGGATTGGAAAAGGGGAGAAGGGGGCATATATTACACTCTGCTCCTCTGAATATAGGTTAATCTTTCCCCAAATATGGTTTACAAATTTTAAGTGCTGCCTATAATTACACTTTTCATATGTCAATTGACTTAATGGGAGTTCATGCTCCCATACCACGAAGGAAGGTTAAGAAGTCATCAGTGGATCCGCTGTGGAATTGGACTTTAAATCCATCTATGGAGAAGACCGTCCTCTAAATATCTAAATGAGCTTTTCCAATGCCATGGCAGGAAGTGAAGATTACAGAGTAAATAAACAGCACTGGATTTAGAATCAGGGGCCCAAGTTCAAATCTTAGTTCTCTTACCTCTGTGACTCGTCTGTGGTTTCTTCACCTGAAAAATGAGGGGGCTGATCTTTGCGAAATCGCATGCAGCTTAAAATCTATGATCACATGATCTATGGACCCTTTCCAAGCTAAAATTCAGACTATCACAGTAGGGCAATCGTTTATAAAGACGAAACAGCTAAAACTGGAAAAATAAAAACTTGGACATGGAAGCTTTTGCAATAAATACAACGTAAGCTTAAATTCCCCATGTCTGTAGAGGATTCTGCCACCCTGCCAGTCACCCAGGTTCACAGCTCTGGAGTGACCCTCCACTTCCTGCTCTCTCTCTCCATTCAAGTCTCCAAATCTTGAGAAGTATTTCCTGGAAATCTGTACTACTTACCTGGCTTATTTAATAATTTCCTCCCTCTTCCTTTTGCAACCACACCAAATTCAGAGCCACATCCTCATCACCTGATGCCTGAATAGCAAGCAATGCAACTAACTGCTCTTCCTCCTTCCTCAACTCAACAATTCATTTTCCACACAGATGCCAAATTAATATTTTGAAATACTGACCAACTATGTCATTCCCCTACTCAAGAAGCTTCCGTGGCTCCCTACTGCCCCTAAGATTAAAAACCTAAACATACAGGATTATAGCTTTAGAGCTGGAAGGGTCTATGAAGCCATCTGCACCAACAGTCTCATTTTGTAAATGAGGAAGCTGAGGCTCAGAAAGGTTAAGTGACTTGCCCAGGGTCCTAACTCTATCAATCACACCAAGATGCCTCTAAATAAACAACAAAACTAAACAATTTTTCTATTTGATATTTGAAGCACTTGTAAAGGCTCTAGCTAGAGCCTAATTTGATAGATTTACTGCACAGTATACCCCTTCGTAAAACCCAGTCCGGTCAAACTGGCTTACTGGCAAGTCTCCCTTACTTCTGTGTATTTACACAGATTGTCCCCCAAAACTGGAATGCCTTGCCCCTTAACATCTGGCTCCTAGGAATCCAATCCCTTAGCTCAGGCACCACCTCCTATTCAAAATCATTCCTGATCCTCCCACTTGTTGGTGTCCTCCCCCCAAAAACATTTGTTAAGTACTTTGTGTTTACTAGTCTGTGCACACGTTGTCTTCCTGGGGGGGCCAGAGAGGTTTAATTTTGTCTTTGTATCCTCAATGTGACCCTACAATGCTTTAGAAGTAGTAGGAGCTTAAATGTTTGTTCAATGTTACAAGACAAACAGGGTAGTTCTCAACTTTTAAATAAGCCTTTAGAAACCAGTACCCACCTACACAGAAAGCACACTGTATCAGATTCTTAAACAGAAAAGGCCTTCAACCTGTTTATACAAGGACAGGCGGCTTTGTGACTACAGCACATAAGAGCTAAGATTCTACCAACAGCCCTCCACCTCCAACCATGTACACCCACCCACTCGGGAAGGTTTACCTAACAGCTGAACTGAATTCCCTCTTTAAGAATCCACTTTTAACCTCTAACCACCCATAAACTTAACCCTGTCCCACTGGCTAACTGGCAAGAGATCACCACCGTAGCCTAAATTCTGTCTATCTGTTCCCAGCTCTCGCTCTCCCCCATAAATAGCTGAATTCGCAGCTTCAGCGGCTGGAAGTGGGCTGGGAGTGGGAGGGAAACTCACCTACAGTTAGACCGCAGGAGTCAAGCCCTGCTTGGAGTAACATATTTTGAACTATAGGAGACAAGCCTTATACGTCCCCATTATGTAAACGTACGCTAAGTTCATAATCATCTTCTCAATGCTTCTATTTTGTTCTCTGTAGAAGCAATCCTACGAAGGGGGGGAGGGGGGAAGGAGGGAGGCTGATTTGTTCCTGCCAGCATCTGTCTGCCAGACAGGGACTGACAGACATCCATTCACGCACCGCACCGGTGGGCCACCGTTCTGAGAGTGAGAAGACCAGGGTTCGAGGGCAGGCTCCATCACATTGGCCAAGTTGCATAACTTCTCTGAGCCTCAGTTTCTCTTCTCTGCGGAATGAGACACAGACTAGATCCCTGCCAGTTCCATCCTTCTCCGACTTCGGCAAGTGGCAGGGGAGAAATACAGGGTCTGAATCTGGCGATGCCCGCGAGAGCTGGGGCGGCCCCGAACGTGCCCCCTTCCATCCTTTCCATCTATTCTCGGGCTTCCCCACCATCTCCCCGTCACTCCCCGGCTCTTGGCTCCCAGACGCCCCGTTAAAAAGAGGGTGCGACGACGAGAGGGGTCGGACACGCCGGGGACACGGGGTCCCAGCCAAGGGCAGGGGCGCCCTCCTCGCACTACCAACTTCGGCCGGACAGACGGTCGGGCTGACTGCACCTCGCGAAGTTTGTCCCCGCAACCAAACACGTGGGAGCGTGGCCCCGGCGCCCCCAGCGACTGCCCCAGGCCGGGCGGGAGTGAGGGGCGCGATCGCGGCCGCCCCCTGCGAGAAGCGCCCCTCGCAGGCTGCCCGACCACCCAGCGACCTACCTGATGGGCTGCATGGCTGCCCCTCGGCCCCCAGCGCCACAGCGCCCCGCCGCGGCCGGCCCGCTGATTCCCGGCTCCCGCCCGTGAAGCCGCGTCCTCAAGCACTCTCTCCCGGGCGCTCGTCCCCAGACCACCGACGCGCACACACACACGCTCACACACACACTGGCGCTCACACACGCTCGCGCCCGCCAGCCGCCCGGCCAGCCCCCGCCGACCCGGCCCCGCGCGCTGATTGGCTACGGCTGCAGAGGGCGGTTCCCCGGCTGTCAGGGAGGGGAAGCGGGGAGAGGGACTAGCAGGGATGGGCAACCTGCGGCCTCGAGGACACGGGTGGCCGTCTAGGTCCTCCGGTGCGGCCTTGGGACTGAGTTCCAGTTTTACAGAACAAATCCTTTTGTGAAGGGGATTTGTTCTTTGAAGTTTGATTTTCGTTACGGGGCCGCGCTTGGGCACCTAGACGGCCACATGGTGGCCTCGAGGTTGCAAATTTCCCCGCCCCTGGACTAGGGCAACTACCCAGCTCCAGCGAGCCCAGGCTCGCCACCGAGCCGACCTCGTGCTGCCGCCCGCGGGCAAGCCGGTGGTTAGCACGCGCGGTAGCCATCTTGGAAGTTGGCAAGGGCTTGCCGTCCTCCCCCTCAACCTCTCGCAGCCCTTAGAGCAGACGGCGTGAGGTGTGTGCCCGCCTCAAAGATGGCCGCCCCATCGGGCAGCGGCTTCCCCGGTCACGTGGCCTCGCCCTACACCTGTACGCGCTCCTCCCTCCAGCAGTACTCGGGAAGGGAGGAGACACCGAGCTGGCGAGGGGCTCCTGGCTCAGTGCTGCTGGTTCCATCCAGAGGCTCCTCCAGCCCCGGAGTGGGGCTGGGGGTGGGGTGGGGGTCCTAAAAAAGGGAACCGGCAAAAACAGCTTCAGGAAGTTAATCTGCTGGCCAGTAGGCAGCTGAAGGAGAAGACTTGGGCGCTGGGCGCTGACCCCACTTAGAACCTCCTGACTCAGAGAATCTTCTCCATCAGTCAGGCAACGATGATTCATTAAGCGCCTGCTGCGTGCCAGGAGCTAGGAATACTTGTACAAAGAAAGAAACACTGACAACGTGTGCAGAGGCCAAGCTCCCTATTTTATAAAAGAAGACACCGAGGTGGGGACGGCTAAGTGACTTGTCATAGGTCACAGGGCCATTTAGTGTCCAAGGCAGGGCTTGACCTCTCGTGGTCCACCACAGTCCACTGCACCACCAGATGCCTACCCTCGGTATTGACTATTCAAGTCACTTTATCAATTCAATTAGACAAACATTTCCCAGCATCTACCCCGTGCCAGACCCTGAAGGAAGGGGGAGCAAAGACAAAAAAAAAAAAAATTGGACCATCATTCCCTGCCCTGTAGAGATTTATGTCTATAGAGAGTAGGGAGAACCATATGTATATAGGTAATTCAAAATGCAAAGTGCATTTAAAGTACAATGTAATTTTCCAGAAGAGCTAACTTCTGGGGTGGGGTTTGGAGGAGCAGAAATTGAGAATACCAATTCCCTTCAGAGGTGGCAAGGCGGAACTGAGGAGAGAAATCTAGACATGACGATCAAAATATTTAACACCTAAAACAAGAAAAACTAAATTTCCTCTTAATTTCCAAAAAAGCTGCTCCTAGGCTGACAAGGAATTGTTACCCGGTGCTCTCACAAACCGTAGACAGCGGTCTGGTTAGAGCCGGCCTAAACTGTTTGCACAACCATTTAAAGCATCAACTTTACATTATATTCCAACGTTCCAAACCCCCTTAGAAAATGCTGCTTGGGGCATAGTTATTTACCTTTCTTCTCGAAAATATCTACCCAAAATGAAGTCCTGGGCAACGGGTGGAAATCCACTGAGCTAGAGCTAGACTTGCCGTGCATGCTGTAAATTTGACCACAACGTACCCAAACAGAGTAAGTCACTTGTTTCCTCTGAACTAAGACACAAGAACTAAACCAAAGAACTACCAAACAGTAGTTTAGAGATGCCGAGTGACTCAGTTAAGCTTCCATCTTAAGTCTGAATGATATTAAAGTAGGATTCACATTAATAAAAAACTTATTGACTAACAATCCTCGGGAACCATTTTTAAGTGTTAATTTTTAATATGATCAGCCTTAATTTAAAAAAAAAGTAAAGTCTATAGAAAATATAGACTTACCAAAAGACTAACAAAGTTGACCCCAAGAAAAATGGAGCAAGTATTTGGCTGATATTGCACATGTTCCAACATCCCCCACAGCGATTTAAGTTATTTTCACTGCTAATTATAGAACTGAAGTCCCAGCATAAAAAGGGCTACAAGGCCCAACCAGGGTGTACCCCTAGAATTTGGAAATGAGGGTCAGGAAAATATTCTCAGAACATTTTCCCTTGACCCTGTCACCTTCTCCAGCTATGATTTTATCTCCTCCCAGTCACCGCTAAACTTCTAAAAACAGCGATCTAAATTCTTGCTTCCATTTTTCTCCCTATCCACATTCCTCAGCTCCCTAAATTGTGGCTACTCTGCTGAAACTATTCCCCCAGAGTTAAACAATGACCTTATCTTAAAGACTCAACCACTGGTCTTTTCTCAGAGCTCATCCTCTTTGACCTTGCAGAGAAGAAAGCACTGGATTTAGAATCAGAAGACCTTTCTTCAAATCCTGCCTTTGTAACTACATGCTTGACCTGGGCCTTCTATGGGACTCTTCTTCCTCAGCTATAAAATGAAAAGATTAGACTATGATTCCTTCATGGATCCCCCCTCTTTCTTGATACCTTCTTATCCTTTGGCTTCCATGATCACTTCACTTTTTTTGTTGGGTTTAACTATCCTTATTCATTGATTCATTCATTCATTCATTCAATGAACATTTCTTTTTTTTTTTTTTTATTTGGAGGGGGAAGGCAGGGCAATTGGGGTTGAGTGACTTGCCCAAGGTCACAGGGTTAATAAGTGTTAAGTGTCTTGAGGTCATATTTGAACTCAGATCCTCCTGACTCCAGGGCTGGTGCTCCATTCACAGCGCCACCTAGCCGTCCCAATAAGCATTTCTTAAAGACAATGGTTCTACTAGCTCATTTAAAGTGCAGGCATCTTCCAAAACTCTATTTCCCCCTTTTTGCTCACATTCACTCTCTTGACAATGTCATCCACTCAGTATCAGTTTCAGTATCCCAGTACTGGCACATAGTAGGAGTTTAAGAAATATTTTTTTGGTCGAGTAATTATCTAGCCCCAATCTCCCCTCTGAACTTCTATCTGATATTTTAATTCAGTTCAATAAACACTAATTAACAGCTATTTGGGGAAAACAAAAAATTCATCAGATGACCTCTGCCTTCAAGGAGTTTGCATTCTATAAGTATTTGACATACACCAAATTATAATTTTTTTAAATATTTGATAGTGCGCTGTTGTTCAGTCATGTCTGACTCTTGATGATCCATCCCATGGACCATAGTCCAAAGTTTCCTTGGCAAAGACACTGTAGTGATTTGCCATTTCCATCTCCAGTGAATTAAAGCAAATAGACATTGACTTGCCCAATGTCACACAGCTAGAAACATGAGGCCACATCTGAACTCAAGGCCTCCTAACTCCCCACCCATCACCCTAACCATTGAGCCATCTAGCTGCCTCTTGACAGTGCATTAAGAGGGATGCAAAACAAATTGCTAGGCGAGGGAATAGGTCATTATCAAATGGGGGGTGATTAGATAGATGAAGAAAGCATTTATTAAACAGTTACCATATGCCCAGCATTGTGGCAAGATCTGGGGAGACAAATAAAAGTACATAAAAGAGTCTCTACCCTGAAGAAGCTTCTACTGGCATCACAGAACCATCACAGGTGGGAACTGAGAGGTGGGAACTAGAGGAGGAGCAACATACACAAGGGAGCTGGGAGGAAGGAGAGCATTGAAAACTAGAGATCAGGAAACAGCATGGGAAGCCTGATTCCAGGCATAAGAAAAAACCTCCAGTGGTGGAGTTCAGGATGATTCCAGGGGAAGAGTCCAAAGATGGGGGATGGAGGGAAATGACGGCTGGAGTGAAGGAGATTAAAGATGATTTCCTTCATGAAGGAGGGAGCATTGGATTAGACCTCAAAAGGAAGTTTAAAAGTTAACAAGAAAAAAAAAGTCACACAAGCTGAACAAATTATAGGGGATATTCCTGGGACCAAGAGCAGTCCACTTTGGCTGAAGTCTAGAGTGTGTGGAGAAGGCTGATTCAATATAAGGACTGCAAGGGCAAGGTGGTGCCAAATGGAAGGGAACCTTGAATGCTAAAGTAAAGGAATTTCAAGTTTACTGCAAGGGCACTGAGGGCCACTGACGATTTTTGAGGAGAGAAGTGGCATAACCAGATTTCTGCCTGTAAAATCTTCATCTGGCAAAGGTATGAAAGCTAGGTAGGAGAAAAGAGAAAGGGAAGGCACTAAGACTATCTAGGAGGTGATGGCAGTTATCCAAGCAAATGGTAATGAGCCAGCAGTGGCTCAATGAGAGGAGAGGCCAGGTGCAAGAGATTATAAAGAGAGAAATGAAGGCATTTGTTAATCGATTAACTATGAGAAACTAAAGAGGGGAAAGAGGCAAAGATAGAAAAGAAGCAGAGAGTTAAGAAGAAAGATAATAATGGAGTATTTTTGACACTTAGGAAGGAAAGAAGAGGTTTTCAGCACAACTGAATGCTTTGCACCGTTAAGATTCATGTGGACGGGGATCAATGCATGAAGGGAGCTCTTCAATTTCTGTTTGGGTAGATTTGGGAACTTTGAGAAAATAGGAAGGATTTAGCTGGATTTTGCACGGTGGAAGAGAAAGTGGATGGTGGAAAAGTAGAGGTGTTAGGTAAAGCTAGATTCTCTAGTCTGGCGGTAAAGGGCGATTGGTTAGTTAGGGTGGGAAGGTGAAAGGAAGTTCTTTTAAAGGTCAGACCTGAGCATGTTTGTAGGAAGATGGGAAGACACCTGAGGAGAGAGAAAGATTGAAGATGCATGTGAAAGGATGACTGATGGAAGCAAGATGATTCCAGGATGCAGGAGAAAAGAAGATCAAAGAAATAACAAGATTAACTTTTTATAATAAAAGGTAGTTCAGTGAACAAAGTAAAGGTATGAGGGATGGAGACTGAGAGAACTCTATTCAGAACGCCTTAGTCTTCTTAATAAAGTCTGAGAATGCAAATATGATAGTGATAGGTTGATACTGAGACCCAGGGCTCAAGGACAAAAGGGATAGTAAGAGTTGTCTGTGACTTGTTAAGAGGAGTACTAAGCGGGAGTGATAAAGGTTCTGGTAAGCACCATAAATTTATAGATAGCAAAATGAATTGTTTGTAACTTCTTCTAAGCCTTCTTAGCCTGGGGTAGGAGAACCAAAAGAACAAATTCACTATTATTACAATAACATCATTGAAAAACCACTAAAAGGAAACTGAAGTCTGAGTAACAGAAAAAGCTAATTAAGGGCATGGAGAAAAGATAAGGAAACAATTTCTCTCTCATCAGTCAGTAAACATTTCTTAAGCATCTACAATGTGCCAGGCGTTGTGTTAAGCAAAGAAGATACAAAGAGATGCTGAAGATGATCCCTGCCCTCAAGGCGCTCATGGTCAAATAGAGTTTGAGACAATAAATCAAACAAATATGTATAAAGCTATAATCAAGACATATAGGTAGCAATTAAGAGAGAGAAGACAGTGGAATTAAGAGGAGTTAGAGAAGGCTTCCTGGAAAAGACAGGATTCAAGTTAAGACTTAAAGGACCCCAGGGAGGTTAGTAGTCAGTCATGGTGGAGGAGGGAAAGCATCCTGCGCATCGGAACAGCCAGGGAAACTGGCCAGAGCCAAGAGACAGCATAGATTATTTGGGTACCTAGGAGGCCTGTCACTGACTATGTCACTGAATAAAAGAGTAAGTGTCACTGAGGAAAGGGTAAGAAGACTGGACCAGGTAGAAGGGGGCTAGGTTACAAAGGACTCAAGGCCAAGCAGACGATGTATTTGATGGTGGAAGTGACAGAGTCTCTGGAGTTTACCGAGGAGAGAAGTAATATGGTCAGACCTACACTTTAGGAAAAACATTCTGGTGGCCAAATAGAGGATGAATTGGAGTGGGGAAGAGATCTGAGAGAGGCAGACTTACCAACAAGCTACTGCAGTAATCAAGGCCTGAGGGGAGAAGTTCTGCACTAGAGCAGTGACAGTGTCTGAAGAAAGAAGGGGGTATACTTGGTAGATACTACAAAGGCAAAATCACCAGGCCTGGGCAATAGATGTGGAAGGGGTGATAGGGAGGAGTCTATAATGACTCCTGGGTTGTGAGCCTAAGGAACTGGAAGGATGGTGATACCCTCACCATAGAGAGGCAGGGAACAGCTACACAGGACAGTGTGTATATATAAACAAGGCTTAGGTAAGAGGATGGGAAATGACCAATATAAAGGTAAAGAGAATCATTAAAATGTTTTGTTGTTTTAAAGATGGCAGGGGTAATACAAATATGAAACATACAGAAAAGCATTGCGACACTTAAATAATACAAAGAGAAATAAACAAAAATCAGGAAAAGGAAATATACAATGGCTATGACAATGAAAAACAAAGCCATGAAATTATAATGACTAAACTTGGCCTCCCCAAAAAGAAACAGAGGTGAGAGATTTATTTTAGAACATTGCACACATTCAGGTACAGCTGGTGTCTAGATTATTTTCAATGAATTGCTTTTTCTTTATCTCTCTTTCAATCTTTGACATGAGGGGATGGTTCTCCAGATCGAAGAGGGATGTCTGGAAATGGAAGAAATGTTAAAACAACTATCTATCTACCTATCTATATATATGTATATGCATACATATATACATATACATATATACATGCAGACGTACATACATATGCATTAAATATATATCTATATTTATACAAATATATTAATAAATATTAAATATCACAGAGGCAGGAGATTTGAATGCTGACTTCAGGGTATAGCAAGTAGGCTAGTTTGGCGGGAAAGTAAAGTTCATGAAGGGGAATGATGTGAAATAATGAGGTTGAAAAGCAGGTTTAGTGAAAATAAGAGGGGTCAAAAAGCAGACAGTTGTGGTCAAAGAGTAGAATGTCCAAGTTAAGGTTCCTACAGGTGGTTTAATTATGAAGTGTGATCAGCCAGTGAGCAGCTGAAGTACAGGAGAGAACAAACATCGCTAGAACCTTTCATAATCGGGTTCCAAACTATCTTTCTAGCTTTTTACATTATTCCTGCTCATCAAGCTTTCTTTCCTACAGGCTGTTCCCCTACTTTGTGCCTAAGCACTGGCTATCTCATACACCTAGAATGCATGCTATCTCTCTTTAAATCCTACCATGCCTTCAAGGTTCAGACAAGTGACACTTCCTACAAGACCTATTTCCTGACCCTAATTCCCTTTTCCTCCCTTGATCAGCGCTTTCACTATTCCCACCAAAACTCATATTGCCTATTAGACATCTTAAACCGTATGTCCAACAGACATCTGAAGCTCAACATATTCCAAACTGGACTTGTCTTTTCCCCAAACTCTCCTCTATTCCAGTTTTCCCTATTACTACTTGTTTTCAGCCATGGTATCAAATGCTTTCAATGAGGATGAACTGCTATCACACTGATGGTAAACTCTTCAACTTGAAAAGGCTACAAGCCAAGACCAAAGTAGTAGGAGTATCACTGCACGATTTTCTGTTCGCAGATGATTGTGCACCCAATGCAGCCTCCGAAGCAGAAACGCAACAAAATACGGATCGATTCTCTGCTGCTCGTGCTCATTTTGGCCCAATAATTAACAATAGAGTTCCAGACACTGAGGTCCTTATTGGCACTAAACCACCAAGCATTCAAACTCTGCTTTAGAGAGTACAACTCCAAAGGGCTGGCCACGTTGTTTGAATGCAAAATGTATGATTGCCAAAAATACTATTTTGTGGAGAACTCACACGGGGCAAGCATTCACACGGTGGTCAGAAGAAGTGATACAAGGACACTTTCAAGGTCTCTCTCAAGAACTTTGGAACTGATTGTATGACATGGGAGACATTGGCACAGGACCACTCAGCATGGCATGCATCAGAGAAGGTACTGTACTCTGTGAGCAAAGCAGAATTGAAACAGTTCAAAGGAAACACAGGATGTGCTAATTTAGAGAATCCACCCCAAATGTTCACACAGACTATTTGTGCCTGACCTGTAGTGGAGCATTCTGAGCCACAGTCAAACACTTTGAAACTTCACTTTAGCACAGCGATGTCATTTTGGTGCTCTTCAAGAATGAAGGACAGAGGAAATAGGGGTGAAGTCAAGATGGCTGTGTAGAAGCAGAACTCCATGAGTTCCCCCCATAACCACCTCAAATACCTATAAAATATGACTCTAAACACATTTTAGAGCTCCAGAACTCACAACATAACAGAGAAACAAAGCTCCCACTGAAGACAGCCCGGCCAGAAGACCGGAAGGCTTCATTACAACATGCTGGGAGCCAAGACCAGCTCTGCATGAACCCACGGCTGTAGCCCCAGGGCAGCCGGGACAAGCCTCAGCTGGAGCTTTCAGGAGAGTGGATCACCGGCAACTGTATCACTTTCCAGAACTATCAACCCATGAGAAACAAGGACAAAGTGAAAGGTCAATGAAATACCTAAATTTGGGGGAAAGGAGCAGGTCTGGCCATCTGCCTCCAGGGCAAGAAAGCAGCAGAAGAGATGGCCCTGCAGCTGCCTCCACGTGGCTGCTTCAGAGCTCCAGGCCTGCAGACTGCAGGGAGACCAAATGACCATTCAGAGTCTAAGTGCTCTTGCCTTAACCTCCCTGGATCAGGATCTCAGTCTTGAGTGGAGGTCCTGAGGTGTGTGACCAGTGAGCCAAAGCTGGTGGGGGCTGCAGAAACGGCAGCCTCCTAATAGCTCTGGCATCTGCAAAAACCCCAGCAATTTGGGACAAAACTCTCCCCTCTGGAAGCAGAGTTCCACAGAGCTAAAAAGACAAGTAATTGACTGGAACATGAGCAGGCAAAGGAAGCAAAGAAACCTCAGCAATCCAACTTTAGATTCCTTTTTTGGGGACAAAAAGGATCAAAGCATGGAATGGGAGGAAGACAACACAGTCAGAACTCCTGCACCAAAAGCTTCCAAGAAACATGAAGACTGCCTACAAGCCATAGATCAGCTTAAGAAGGATTTTGAAATCCGAATAAGAGAAGTGGAGGAAAAAAGGGGAGAGCAATGAGAAAGATACAAGAAAATTATGAAGAAAGAGTCAACAACCTGACTGAAGAAAATAACACCTTAAAAAATAGATTAACTCAAATTACAAAAGAGGCCATAAAAGCCAATGAGAAGAATGAATTTGCCAGATGGAAAAAGAATCTCAAAAGCTCACTGAAAAGAATAATTCCTTCAGAATTAGAGTGTAGCAAATGGAAGCTAATGACTTTATGAGAAATCAAGATACTATTAAACAGATCCAAACAAATGAAAAAATAGAAGGCAATGTAAAATATCTCATTAAAAAAAACACTGACCTGGAAAATAGATCCAGGAGAGACAATTTAAAATTTATTGGACTGTCTGAAAACCATGAACAAGAAAAAGAACCTAGAAAGCATCCTTCAAGAAATTCTCAAAGAAAACTGCCCTGATATTCTAGAACCAGAGGGCAAAACAGAACTTGAAAGAATTCACTGATCACCTCTTGAAAAAGATACCCAAAAGAAAACTCCTAGAAATGTTATAGCCAGGTTCCAGAGTTCCCAGATCAAGGAGAAAATATTACAAGCTGCCAAGAAGAAACAATTTGAATACTATGGAAACACAATCAGGATAACACAGGATCTAGGAGCTTCTACATTAAGGGATTGAAGGGCTTGGAATATGATATTCCAGAGATTAAGGGAGCTGAGATTAAAACCAAGAATCACCTACCCAGAAAAACTGAGTATAATGTACCAGGGGAAAATATGGTCATTCAATGAGGTGGAGGACTTTCAAGCATTCTTGAGGAGAATGAAGGACAACCATTACTACTGAGGGCATCACCATCTCCCTAGTTCCCCAGGTTCACATCCTAGGTGAAATCCTGGATTCCCCTCTCTCTTACTCCACCACCACAATCCCAGCCAAGTGGCCAGGTCCTGTTGGTTCTATCATAACTTCCTTGTATATCCCCCCCCCTTTCCCCTCTGTCACTGGCAAGACCCTGGTATGGTACCTCATCACTTCATACCTAAACTACAGAAGTAGTCTACTGCTTGGTCTCTCTGCTTCAAGTCTCTCCTCCACTCAGCTACCAAAGTAATCCTAAAGTAATTCCTAAAGCACATATCTGATCCCATCACCCCCAATGCACGCACACCCACACACACACACACACACACACACACACACACACACACACACACACACACACACTGCATTGCAATGGCTCTGTATTACCTCCAGGATCAAATATAAACTCACTGGTTTGGTTTTTAAATCCCTTTATAACTTAGTCTTTTCCTTCCTTCCTACTCTTCTCATACTTTATTCCCCTCAACTCCAGGGACACTACTCTGCTATTCCTCATACAAGTGACTATCTTCCAAATGTGCATTTTCACTGGCTTTCACCAACACCCTCTTACCCTCTCAACACTCTTTCACCACTCACCCTCTTCTTCACCCAGCCAGTCAGCTCAAAACTCTGGGGTCATCCTCACCCCCCACCCACATCCTGTTATTTGCCAAGATCTATCAATTTTATCTCTACACACTCTCTCCATCCATCACAATTCATGTTCTCACCACCTCTAAACCCGACTATTATGATAGCCTCTTAACTGATGAAGAAGTTACCTTTGGTCTTCCACCCCCTTCACATCTTCCTAAAACATATCTGACTACCACAGTCCTCAGCTAAACATGTCAGTGGTTCTCTCTCACCTCGAGGACAAAATAAAAGCTCCCTTGCATGACTTTTAAGGCACTTCCCAAACAGGCTCCAATCTTCCCCTCTAACTTTAATCTTATACTCATTCCTCTCCTTAACACTCTAGTATCCCACCCAAATTGGACTGCTAGCTATTCCCTCATCCTATCCTGCCCTATCTGACCTCTATCTGTTCATGCAGGCTATTCTCCATGACTTTCCTTATTTCCTCAAAATCCCTACCTGCTGAATCCTTTTCTTTAAGGTCCTGCTTAAAGAAAATGATTTCTTTGCCTTTATCACATTCTATGATTTATCAAATAAATAAGTCTGTATAGACAGCATATATCCCCAGTCAGATTATAAGCCTCTTGATAGCTTATTATTATTCCTATTTTACAGATGAGAACACTGAAGTAGACAGGTTAAATGACTTGCCCAGGGTCAATGAGCTAGTAAATGTCTAAGACAGAATTTGAACTCAGGTCTTTCTACCTCCAAGTCCAGCTGTGTGTACCTAGTGTGTAACAAATACTTTCTTTAATTGAACATAAATTAAAGTTTTTCAGATACAGAAATAACCCACCCCCAAAATACCTGAAGGAATAATGGGTTTGATGGTAGGAATGAAGGCGTTTCTATAGCTCTCCCTGTACCATTCTCAGGGAGAGATCATTCTGAAGCCATACAGAAGGCAAAATACATTGCAATCTGCATTATAACTTGAGATCAAATTGTTTTTTTGAGTAACTGAAAACTTCTGACCTACTCAATGGTCTCAAAAACTCTGGCAATAAGAACAAGGGGACTGACTCAGAAAAGGTATAGGTGTGGTAAGGAATCTATACCCTGCTTATCATATATACTGTCCAGAATCACATTGCTCTAATGGACAGATTCTCCAAAAGGAAGAAAATAGGAGTAAGACTTTATTTTAGTGTTTATCCAACATTATTCAAGAAATAGAGAAAATCTCTATGACAGACATAGGTATCCAGATTCTCAGGGACTCTGTGATCCTGTGACAATGGTCTACTTACAATTTGTCACAAAAGACTCACTTTACAATCCCAGGTATCTTCTGGCTGCTATTCCCCACTCCTGGAGCACTCTCCCTCCTCTTCCTCTCTGCTTCTGGGCTTTCCTCAAGTCCCAGCTAACACCTCCCTTCTCTGAAAAACCTCTCCTGCTAGTGGCTTCCCTTTGGCAGTCATCTCCAAGCTAGCCACTTGAGTCTTCCTTGTTTGTACAAAGCTATTTGCACAGACTCCCCCAATGAGGTCATAAGTTCCTCGATATCCAGGATTGTCTTTTGCCTTGATCTGTACCTCTGGTGCTCAGCACAGTACCTGGCACAGAGCAGGCTTAATAAATTCTTACTGACTGACTGAACCCAGGAAAATTCTCCAGCACCCACCCACAGCTTTGATGAACCACCCTCAAACCCGTCCTACTTTGTTCATTCTGATTTCATGCTCACTAAGCACATTTTCTGATAAATTTATATGCATAAATTCCATTTTGTGTATGAGAATTTATATGTATATCATACATAATATAACTTATATGTGTAAATATATATATACAATAATTTCCCCAAATAGTCTGACACTAAGAAAGTCATCCACTAAATGGCAGCCATGAGCATTAAATCACTGTAAAGGTAGATTACAAATTCAACAGAGAGAATATAAATTCAAATCCAATTATTAATTAATAATAAATCAACTCCTTGGGAGTTTATTAGGCATTACTCTTGTGGGATGACAAAATCTTTTTTCTGTGAGTGAGAACCAGGGTGCTGCCATCATGAGAAGCACAGCCTCTTTCTCTTGAACAACCAGAGAAGCTGTAGTCTTTAAAACTATGTTTTAAATAAACATTAAGTCTGAGAATACACGTACATAATATTCAAAGAATTTGTCAAATTGAAGCTATTTCCCCTCAGAAAAAGATAATCCCTCCCCACCCACATAAACACTTTTGGTAGATTACACTGCATTCAAATATTCTTCTTACAAATATTCTTCATTTAGCCTACACAAAATTTTTAAAAGCTTATTTTTTCTTTGAGTGGATTAAAGAATTAGTCATTTCAGAATTTCTAAAAGGAAAGTTTTAAGAGGAAATTTGTGGTCAATCTGTTTTTTACATGTGATTTATAGCAGAAACAGATTTACAGTATTTGTTTTTTCCAGGTAAAAAAAGGCTCCCTTTCTCTTCTGCCACATACACCCACCACTCCTATGAAACACTTCTATGTGTCCATGTACATCCTTGCACTGATACATTCTGCCCCTATAAAGTTAATCAAAACATTTAACAACTTTTTATTCAGTCAATAATTCACTTTAACGTCAGTGCTTTTTTATAAGAACTGGAGTATTCTTCCACAACTAGTTAAAGTACTATATGGGAAAAACGAATCTCTTCAAAATTTTAACTAGTATCCTTCCGACTCAACAATTAAATCAAAACACCAATATGAAAATGATACCTAGGTCAATTACAACAAAGCATCTGTTTTTATAAGATTTGGGGCTGGCAGGTCACAGATTTAATTAAGAGCTTGGTGGTCATCTCATCCATATTCCAAACAAGAAAACTGAGGACCACAGTGATCAAGTTCCATGGTCAAACCTGTAGTCAGTGACAGAGTCAGGGTTCAAATCCACTTCCTCTGGCTTCAAATCCAGAATTCTTTTCCACTGAAAAATCAATTAGACTTTATTGCTGTTATTAATCCATGGTAGTTACTTTGCTACTATATCCTAAAAACAACTTGACCTTTCTATCAAACATGAAGCTGAACCCTCCTATGTCTATAAGGGAAGGGACGGGAAAGGAAGGGAATAAGCATTTATTAAGTGCCCGCTATATGTGAGTCACTATGCTAAGTGCTATAATTATAATAGCTAGCATTTGAAAAGCACTTACTATGTACCAGACACTGGGCTAGGTGCTTAATAATTACTATCTTTCTTATTGGTTCTCACAACAACCCTGGGAGGTAGATATTATTACTATACCCATGTTACAGATGAGGAAACTGAGTCAGACAGAAGTTAACTGACTTGACCAGGGTCATACAGCTCACGAACACAGATCTTCCTGAATCTAGGTCCAGTACTCTATCCACTGTACCACTTAGCCACCCCATTTGTACAGTTAAACAGAACAAGTTCTTTGAGAGCAGAAAGTGACTAGACTTTGTTTTTGTACCCCTAGTACTTAGTAATAATACAATGGTACAGAAATAGTGCATCTGCCCTACTGTTCCCAAAGATGTCTTAATAACAGTGGGAAGTGTCACCCCTCAAATAACAACAGCATTCTCTTCAAACAGCATCACAAGATGATGCTGGGAGGGGTACGTTAATTAAGATCCAGGAGGATGCCATATATTAATATATTAATTAATACTTATTAATTAATTAATACATATATCAACATAGACATCTTTATTTTAATGTAATTTCTACGGAAAATATGTACATAAAATAATATTTTGATTGAATTAGAGAGCACTTTCTAAAGAAATGCTGCAATAAAATCTTTTGTAAAATAAGAATCATTTTTGTAATATATTGGTTTTTCATAATTGGTTTTTCTGAGTTCAGACTTTTGTATGTTAGACTTCCTTAAACTGAGGCAGGTTACACAGAATTATATGATCTACGATCTTCCACAATCAAAATTGAGGGTAACATATTAATATCACAAAATCTCAGAATTAGAAGGGATCTAGTTCAACAAACATCTGAACAGCAATCTCCCCTGAAAAATCTCCAACAAGTACTTGTGCAATCTTCACTTAAAGACTTCCAGTATATGTCAGCAATATTATTCAATATTGTTTTGGACCATTTAAAATAACAAGACAATATAAAATACCTGAGAGTATACCTGGGAAAAAAGATACAGGAACTATATGAACATAAACATAGAAACACTTTTTATACAAATAAAGTCAGCTCTAAATAACGGGAATCATATTTATTGTTCATGGGTAGGTAAAGTCAACATTAAAAATATGACAATTTTACTTAACTAATCTATTTTCAGAGAAAGAGATAAGTAGGGATATGTATAGTACAGTCACATATACTTATATATCTGTGTGTGAGTATATATGTATATGTTTATAGACATCTATATACATATCAATATCCATGTTTAATTGTAGCCTCCTTTGGGGGGAGGGAGGGGAAAAATAAAGTAAAAAGTACACAACAGAGAATAAAAGAAAACCTACAAGGAAGCAAAGAAAAGCTAAGCAGCTTTAAAAACAATATAGTATTTATTATATAGTTTTCTTGAGATAGAAATTTATTGTTTTGTACTGAATTCTCTCTTATATTCTGCTGTGTATGTGGCAATGTTCTTTTTATTTCCTCATTCTGTTGTTAAGTTTTAAAGAAAGAAAGAAATTTACAAAAAAAAACAAAAAAAAAAGACTTCCAGTAATGGGAAAGTTACCACACCCTGAAACATTGAATTTTGGACAGCCCAAATTCTTAGGAAGTTTTTCTTTCCCTGTTAAACAATATCAAGTAGGTCCTCCAGGCTGCATATCAGTTACATTTTACATTAATTCTTTTATTCATTTCTGATCATTCTTTACACTCCTCATAGTAGTTATTCCACAGTAATAATTCCAAATTCCCTCAAGCTCTTACTCCACCTTCACCTTGTCTTTCAGCAGATGACCTCATCTACCTAAAAGAGAAAACTGAGAGCATCCTGTGCAAGGTTCCTCACTTCCCCTCCTCCACATCTCAAAACCACTTCACCTATCCTTTTCTGCATAGCTCAAGACTCAGGACAAAGTGGCCCTTCCTCCTCTTGCCAAAACTGAAGCCTTAACCTGCCCTTGCTACCACCTTTTAACATTCTCTCTCTCATCTTCAAACTTTCCATATAAACTGGCTCAAATCTTGCTTTCTAAAAATATACTTATGTATCCTGTATCCTTAAAAACCCTTCCCTTTACCCAATCTATGTCTCAAACTATCATCTAATATTTTTCCCCTCTGCCTCCTCCCTATCTGACCACTCTTCAGTATCCTTCACAGATTCACAATCTTTCTTGTGCCCCCAAACATAGACATCCCCCAAAGCTCTGTACTAGGTCCCCCTCCCTCTTCGTATACCCTCTGTCAGGGTGATTATCACCCAGTCCCACTTCAATTATCACTTTTATTCAGCTGACTCCCAAATCCATAGAACCCGCCCAAATATCTCACCCCAAATGCCAGTTTCTACATCTTCCACTGCCTATATGACTTCACCTAAATCTCCCACTGTATATCAATTATAATTAAAAGCAGTGGTTCTCAAAATTTTCCACAGCCATTTGCAGACTATACTATGCTATACATCACAACATATCCAAGAGACATAAGTTTATCAATAATAAAATGATCAAGTCCATAAAACAGGCTGATTTATAAATGGATTTTGTTTGAAATCAGTAACCTTGAATTGTCTTGAATTTCTCTAATCCATTTAATACTGTTAGAGAAACCATCACAATGCCCCCTCTTTTTATTAAAAGCAGACTATACTGTTCCTAAAATTAATTTTATTAATGCTATATTCTCTCTTGGTCCTAACCAACAGAGATCTTACTTTTGGAGAAGGGGAATTACTTATACAAATACCAAGGGATAAAACTGGACCAATGGGAGTGGGTGATATTACCAAAGGAGTCACCTCTCTGTCTTTCAAGTCTTTCATCTATAAAATGGAAGATTAGGGGTAGGAGCATTTCTTCTGCAGCTTCATGAGAGAAATTATGAAATTTCTATTTTTCAAAGTAAGTAAAGCTTTTCCAGAAGATAAAATTACTACAAGACAATATCTTTTAGAGCCTCTTTTAGTGAACCGACATTTCAAAAAAACTTCATTGTAAGACATTAGAGATAATTCACTATCACTTCTTCAAATACACACCCCACACCCTCAGCACCATCTTTTTGGTTCCAGACTGGTGATTTCATCAGTGAATGGAATTTCTGGTAGGTCAACTCCTTCCTCAGAGTGATCATCTAATTGTGGGTAATTTGCAGTCTTAGACAGTTGTTGCCAGGAGCACTAAGGGGTGAAATAACTCCCCCAGGGTCACACAGCTAATAGAGCTGAGAATCAGGGCTTCAATTCTATTACCATCTTTTACTAGTAATTCTGCCTTCCTGGATTTCCTGAGCAAAACTAGGAATTCTTTTCTTCCTAAGATAATGAATTGACACTAGCAGAGTAAATACATTCTGGCTCGGTTTTATGTCCTATCTATGTCCTTTTCAAAGCTACCCTGTTTGCATATCATACAAATTTAATCAGCTCTCAGTTTGGGCAAGGAGAGCCTTTGCTAAATTTATGAATGCTTTTTGGCAAAGATCTAACAGTAAGTCTCTAATCTTGTTTTTATTTTTAATTAAAACTGCATTTTCTGTGATCTTTTTTTTTCTTCACCTTAGCACTGAATATGCAAACAGGGAATGAAATTTTTAAATTGAATCTGATGGTTTATTTCTAAGGAGGATTTGACAAGGCAAGGAACATTTGACTGACTGAACTTTATTTAGTAAGGAATTGTCAGCCTCTCTCCCAGGCACACCCACACGGTACTTCTCCATTTTTAAAAATGGTGTCTTGAAAATCTAGAAATCAAAACCAGAAATAAAACTTTCAGGCAAAGTAAATAATCTACATCTCTTCTAAACTTTTTTTTTTTTTTTTTTTTTTTGGTTTTTGAAGGGGAGAAGGCAGGGCATGAGGGGTTAAGTGACTTGCCCAAGGACACACAGCTAGGTTAAGGTTCAAGGCCAGATTTGAACTTAGGTCCTCCTGACTCCAGGGCTGGTGCTCTGTTCACTGCACCACCTAGCTTATCACCCCTAAACATCCCCTCTTAAAACTGTATCCTAATCAGAAATGTTTTCTTTATTTCTGCTTTCTTATACTTTTAGGGTGATCTCCCTGCAAGGGGCAACCCCTTCATTTGTATCTGTTACCTCCTCAGCTACTGACTGCACAAGTTTGTTCTATCAATCACCCCTTTTCCTGAAGTTTCAGTTTCTCCTTCACCTTTCCTTTATTAAAATAACTTTCCTTAAACCATGTTAGCATCTGTGCCTTCCCTTCACTGATTAACTTTGATTAATGAAATTCAATATAATTTGCCAAATACCCATTAAGAGCATATGAGTGTATACAGAAAACTGTGGCAGGTTAACTTTTAAGACAAAGATTTTGAAATAAGAACATAGGATCATAGATGCAGAGCTGCAAAGGACCTGAGAGAACATCTAGTTCAATCACCAACTACCTCATTTTACACAAGAGTCAATGACCATAGTAATCTACTGTTTGATAAACCCAAAGACTCCAGCTTCTAGGATAAGAACTCACTATCTGGCAAAAACTCCTGTGAAAACTGGAATAAAGTATGTCAGAAACTGGGCATAGACTAATATCTAACACTGTATACCAAAATCAAGTCTAAATGAGTATACAATATAGGTATAAAGGCTGATAACTGTAAGCAATCTAGGAAAGCAAGGAAGTTTACCTGTCAGATTTATGGAGAAGGGAAGATTTTATGACCAAACAAGAATTAGAGAGCATTATAAAATGCAAAATGGATAATTTGGATTACATTAAATTGAAAAATTTCTGTACAAACAAAGCCAGTGTAAGCAAGATTAAGAAGGAAGTGGAAAATTAGAAAAGAATTTTTACAACCAGTGTCTCTGATAAAGGCTTCATTTCTAAAATATGCAGACAATTGAGTCAAATCTATAAGAATACAAGTCATTCCCCAATTGATAAATGGTCAAAGGATATGAACAGGCAGTTTTCAAAGGAAGAAATTAAAGATATCTATTAGCATATGAAAAAATGCTCTAAATCACAACTGATTAGAGAAATGGAAATCAAAACAACTCTGAAGTATCAATCTCATCTTGGCTAAGATGACAAAACAGGAAAATGACAAATGCTAGGGAGGAAGTGGAAAAATTAGAACACCAAAGAAAGGAATATTAAATTTGGCAGTTAAGAAATCACTGGCAACTTTGGGAAAGGCAGTTTCATTTGAGTGATAATGTCAGAAGCTAGCCAGATTCAAGTCAAGTCAACAGTGTTTAATATGTGCCAGGCAATGTACTTGAACTCTGGAAACACAGACGTAAGCTAAAAGAAAGATAGGCAGGGCCCTCAAGGAATTTATATCATAATAGAGGAAAATGACAAAAAAAGAGAGATAAAGGTTCTATTCACAGCAAAGAAAGAAGCCAAGAGAAATGAAGGAGTGAACGTAAACTTGCTAACCTGGACACTTTCCCCAAATTGCAAGCTCTAGGAGGAACTGATTACTGAGGATTTAGAAGAGTGTGAGAGAAGAGGAAGGGGAGGTACCCAGTGTAAATGGTTTTTTTCCAAGGAGTTTAGCTGAGAAAGGGGAAAGATTGGTTGTTGTCCTTTGTACTCAAAAATGACCAAAATGAGATTACTATGTCAGAGTCAAGGTACAGGCTGTCCAACTGCGGCTGATCAGGCCAGTATGAGCTTGGAAGGCTCTCCCACAGGTTGGGCACAAATAGTCCACAATTACATGGAGTGGACATATCTCTAAATTTGTACATCTCATGTTTCTTTTGAGCTACTGCAAATCTCCTTAGCACAGTACCTTCTTTGATGCAGGCACGCCATGCTGGGAAGTCTTGTGCCAATGTCTCACATGTCTCACAATCAATTCCAAAATTCTTCAGAGACACCTTGAGAGTGTCCTTGTAATATTTCTTCTGACCTCCCTGTGAGCACTTGCCTCCAGTAAGTTCTCTGTAAAATAGTCTTTTAGGTAAATGTGCATTTTGCATTCAAACAAGGTGGCCAGCTCTTCAGAGTTACGCTTTCTACAATATGTTTGAATACTTAGCAGTTCACCTCCAGAAAACATTTCAGTGTCTGGTACCATATCTTGCTATGTGATCTTCAGAATCTTCCTAAGACAATTCAAATGGAAGTCATTCTGTTTCCTGGCATGGTGCTGGCACAGTGTCCAGGTTTTACAACAATGAGGTCAGCACAATACCTTCCATATGGTAAGAAGCCCAATATCTCTTCTCTCCCACACTTTCCTTCAGAGTCTCCCAGTCACTGAGCAACCTCATCATCTATGTGTATATCCTTGGAAAATATACTGGCAAGGTAAGTAAAACTTATCCACAGCGTTAAAAATTTCTCCATTTGCTATAATCAGAAGTGTTTAGCCCTTCTCTCCAGGATAATGTACTTATCACTAATCAATGTGACTCCATCAGCACTGAGTAGTTGAGATGCAGCATAGGTCTTTGGCCCAGAGTATCATAAAAATGTTTTGAACTGCTAACTATCAGCATAAAACTGAATTTCATGTGCCTTCTTACTGAGCCAAGAATCCTACATCTCTCTAAGCTTCATTAGTATTTTACTTCTGATGGAGTTAAATGCTGCCTTCTTAGAGATAGACAAACTCTTCTGTTGGCAAATCCTATGGAGTTCTTGTTTTTTTGCTTAGCACCTTCTGAATTTTCCCATCATTTTTATCAAAACAATCTTGATATTTGTGAGTCTTCTGGTCTACATAAGTAAACGTGGTGCTGTACACCAAATCTCCAAAAGCTGCCCACTCCTTTTTCTGCTCCACTGTTGCCAACCATGTGTTGGCGCAGCTTTCCCTCCAAGTTAGCAAGAAACTGTTCACACATGAAGAAGCACTCTATTGTGACATTAAGGCTTCTGGCAGTAACCTTGCCTTGAGGGCACCAATTTTGTTGAATGAGAATGTTTAGCTTGAAGAAGATAAGTCTATGTCCAGCACTCTGGGCCCCAAGTCTTCTTTGTCACTCTTACATCACATCTGTCTCTTCTTATAATGACATAATCTATTAAATGCCAACGTTTGCTGTAAGAGTGCATTCACAAAGTATTACTGTGTTCAGTTAAGTGGAAGACAGTGTTGGTGATAAGAAGGTCATGAGATGCACAAGTCTTCAGTAGTGACTGTTGCTGTTTCTGACTCCATTCTTTCCAAGGACTTCCTGCTATGTCTGATAATCTGTGCCTACTCTTACATTAAAGTCACCCAAAATTATAAGTTTGTCTTCTTTCAGCACATTGAGAATGAGGTTTTCCAGGCCTTCATAAATTTTTTCTTTGACCTCATTTGTTTGTCATTATGGGAGCATACACACTGATAATGGTGGCGTGACACTTTCCTGCAAGTGGCAATTGCATTGTCACAAACCTATTGTACACTCCTTTTGGTTGACATACAGGCCTGCTGACTAGATTAGTTTTTATTACAAAACCTAAACCAGCTTCACAGCACTCCCCTTCACTGTAACCACTCCAAAAAAAAAGAAAAAATGTGTATTCAGCTCTGACTTCAATAAGCTGGCCTTTATTTTTCAGCCTTGTTTTTCTCAGGGCTGCTATTTGGATGCAATACCTGCTGAGTTCTTTAGTAAAAAGATCTATTCATCTTTCAGGTCTACTGGATTTCATGTTGTCCCTAAGCATGTGCACATTCCATGTACCAATGGTGAGTGGAATCATCTTCACAAAAGTTTTCATACCTTTTTTGCGTTTCAACTACAGAGTAGAATCTCTGACTACTGCAGTAAGCAGGTCAAGGTTAGGCTGGGTGAAGCAGATAATTTTAAGGACATTTTTTCTAGCCCCTTCCTCACATAAACAAGTAAGCAGTGTAGTCCTTAAAAAAGGCTGTTCAGACACACAGGGGGCTGTCAAATCTCACTGCTGCCTCAGGCCAGTGAGAAGACAGTAATGGCAATGGAATTTGGAGATCCCCCTGTGTTGGTTTGGTTTATGGGTTGAGTGTTAAAACCCAGAGCTTGTGAATCCCACTTATGGGATGGACTTGTTGATGTAAAGAGAGAGGGCTGAACTGGAAGGAGCTATGAATTGGGAGGATGGCTTTTTGTGCTCTCTTGCCTCTTTAGAGAAAGTGCTTGGTGTTAATGGATGGTATTGTAATTCAGTAGTGTCCAGGGGTGGGAAACCTTTGGCCTTTTTGGTGCTCTGTGATTGACTAAATGAATGTACTTTATTTATGACTGGAAACTATTCTCCATTTGAGAAGAGACTAAATGAATATACTGCCCAGGAGTGGGCTAC
>CM053598.1:42640815-42660800 GCA_028646575.1 Pseudocheirus occidentalis | reverse complement strand
TGGGAACTACAGCTCCCAGTAAATTCACACCCACTACTTGTCATTCGCCTATTACCACACAACTCTGAGGTAGGTAAAAATGGTAAAAAGATATGGGTGATGTCTTTTGATTCATATATAAATTAGATTTAATTGAGGAAGAGCTGCTCAAAGTTGTTGGACCCACTCTCTCTTCCAGAGTCATTAAATTCCAGTGGCAAGACAAATTCAAGACAACTGGAATTTACCAGTAAGGGAATAACTGTAGGTGTTGCCCAAGATTCTGTCCTGAGCCTCTTTCTCTTCTCTACATATTCTTTCTTAATAACTTCATCAGCTCTCCTGGGTTTAATGATCTTATCTATGCAGATAATACACAGATCTTTATTTCCAACCCTAGTCTCCCCACTGAGATTCAGTCCCACATCACCAATTACCTATTGAACATTTCAACCTAGATGTCTCCATGACATTTCAAACTCAACTTCACTTTTAGTTAAGTTTCCTATTTCTATAGAAACATTACTATCTTTCTAAGTCACCCAAGCTCATAATCTAAACATTGCTCTGGAGTCCTCATTCTCCCTCACCTCATGTACCCAGTAAACAACTAAATCCTGCTGTTTCTGCCACTGCAGGTCTCCTGTCTGACCTCTTTCTACTCCCAACATTCCCTGCTTACTCCAGGCTCTCATCGCCTCTCACTTCAGATTGCTGCAACATCCTCCTCATTGTCTTCCTTGCTTCACATCTCTCCTCATTCCAGTACTGTAAGAAATGATGAAAGAAGGAGCTTCTCTGAGACCTGGGAAGAAGTATTGATGGGGCAGCTAGGTGGCATAGTGGATAGAATGCTAGGCCTGGAGCAAGGAAGAGTTGAGTTCAAATCTGGTCTCAGACACTTACTAGCTGTATGACAACCCTGGGCAAGTCACTTAACCATGTTTGCCTCAGTTTCTTCATCTGCAAAACGAACTGGAAAAGGAAATTACAAACCACTCCAATATCTTTGCCAATAAAACCCCAAATGGGGTCAAGAAGAGTCAGACATGACTGAGACAACTGAACAACAAGAGTGAAGTGAGAAGAACAAGGTGAATAATTTATATAATAAATAAATATTAAGGTTTTGAGAAATGTGACCCATACAATAATCAACCAGGCTTCCAGGGGACTAGTGATGAAGCGTGCTACCCGTTTCTTCAGATGATGAACTTAGGGTACAGATGTGTATGTCTATATGATGTGACATATATGTGTATATGTATGTGTGTATGTGTGTGTATGTATGTATGTATGTACATATGACACAGCCTACGCCTGAATTAGTTTTGCTTGACTATTCATATTTGTTCCAAGGGCAAGGGGATTTTCCCCCTTTATTTTTCTCCCTTCTTCCCCTTAAAAAAAAATCTACAACTGATGCCTCCAATTCTCTTCTCTTAATCTGTTCTAGACCCTCTGCAACCTGGCTTCTGATCCCATCAATTGAGTAAATTTGCCCTCTCCAAAGTTACCAATAATCTCTTTACTGATCAACTCTAGTGATTTTTTTTATTAATCCCTATCTTTATTGATAGCAGCATTTGACACTAATGATCATCCTTTCTTCCTAATATTCTCTCCCTGAGCTCTTGTCATACTTGTTGGTTTTGTTTAATCTTTCCTTCAAAACTGCCTTTGCAGGATCCATGTCACACCTACTTACTGTGCATGTCTCTCCAAGTCTGTCTTGGGCCCACTTCTCTTTTCTCTCTGTACTCTTACTTGATACCCTCCCATAAACTCAATTATCACCTCTATACTGGAGACTCTCAGATCAATATATCCAGCCTTAATCTCTCTCCCAAGCTCCATTCCCATATCACCAACTACCTAGAAAACATATCAAACTTCATGTTCCATATAGGCAGCTCAAACTCAATATATTCAAATCCGAACTCATCATTTTTGCCCCCAAAACTGTTTGACTTCCTAACTTCCCTATCATTATTGACAGCCATCTGTCCAGTCAGTCACATCTGTAACCCCAAATATCCACTCAATTACTAAATTCTGCTATCTCCACACCTCTCGATGAGGCCCCCGTCGTATCTTGCCTGGACTATCACAACAGCCTCTAATTGTTCTCCCTGTCTTAAGTTTTCTTTCCACTGCAATCCATCCTCCATAGTTACCAAAATTATTTTCCTAAGGCCCACAAATTTAATTTCACAACCTGAACCCTTCCCTTCCTATCTTTTGAATCTTCTAACACATTACACGCCTTCACTAACTCTGGTTCAGTCACACTGGCCAAACTCTTGCTTTTATCTCTGTTTCTATGCCTTGCGGGACTGATCCCAAGCCTTGTAATACTTTCCCACCTCACCCCAACTCTTGGAATCATGATTTCCTTCAAGATTTAGATTAAGCACATCCTTCTGCAGACCTTTCTTGATCCACCCCATTTCTCTCCCCACCCTCTCCACCACTAGCCACTGGTGCCTTCTCTAAGGTTACTCTGTATTTACTTTTAAATATCTTGTATATAACTATATATGCTATACCTATGTATGTTGTTCTGCTCCACTGGAATGTAAGCACCTTGAGGGGCTGTTTAGCTTTTGGGTTTGTATCCCTAGTCCTTAGCACTGTATCCGGCACATAAAAGAAGCTTAATAAATACTAGTTAATTGACTGATAAATGCTTGTTTAATTGAGGGCACTGAAATAAGACACATGAAAATAGTTCTATGCAAGGTCCACATTTTGGGTAGGGGGGAGGAAGTGTTTAATAATTATAGGGAAAGTAGAAGATAAGAATCAAGGAAGCCTTCTTGGGAGTAAGTTACCACATGAATTGTGCTCTAAAAGATGACTGAGAAATTGAAAAGCTATGAAGCAAAGGTTTGTATGAAGCAAAGGTGGGGTCATATGTTACAATCATTGCCTCCATTTCTTCACTGCCCCACTCCCTCTCTCAACCCTTTGGAATGCATCTCCATTCATGTTATTCTACTAAAATTATTTTAAGGTTACTTGTGATTCTTCAGTCTTCTAGCAGAAGCTTTCTCTCTATAGCAGAAATGTCAAATTCCAGCCTATACAAAGCTCTCAAGGCAAGGGATTAAAATGCAATTGGGAAATGTCTACCAAAATAAATAAAAACATAATACAACATAGATTATGTAATTATGGTTGTGTTAATTTGTGGCTTTCTAAGTCAATGCACTGAGGCAGGATCTATGTCTGTTTGAGTCTGATACCGCCATTCTACATTTGAAATAGCCAATCAACTTCTCCAGGATCCTCGGTCCATCTATCTGATCACCATGACACTGAACTCTCACAGCTTCCACACCTTACTAATCTCTCCATTTCTTTCTCCTTCCCAAGCCCGGCTTGTACTCAAGCTCATAATACAGAGTTTCTATCTCCACTCTTGGGACAGTTAGGAGGCACGTCAAATAGAGCACTGAGGCTGGAATCAGGAAGACGCATCCTCAATGAGTTCAAATCCCGCCTCAGTCACTTACAGTCTCTCTGTTCCTGTGGGTGTAACTAGTTTGAAGAGTTCACTTTCAGCTGGGAAGGAATTTTTACTTTTCCTCCATAAGGGGCCTCTCCTTCTTATTGCTACAGTGACAAGTGACCCTGGGCAAGTCACTTGTCTGCCTTAGCTTCCTCATCTGTAAAATGAGCTGGAGGAGGAAATGGCCAACGCTCCAGTATCTTTGCCAGGAAAACCCCAAATGGGGTCACAAAGAGTCGGACACGAATGAAACGACTCAACAACAAAAAATATCCAGTCTTTTTCTTTCTACATTTCTTCCTCTGCAATCTCATCTACTGCTACCTTCAATGAACAACTTTAAAGGGATGACTCAGATCTATTTATCGAATCTCAATCTCTGCTGAGCCACAGAACTACATTTCCATTTGCCAACTAGATGTCTCCAAATGGATGGTTAACTAGCACCTCAAACTCAACTCATCCAAAGCCAAATTTATTATCTGTTCACCCAAAACTCACTCTACGGCTTCCCTGTTTCTGTCTAAAATGTCAATGTTCTCCCGGTCAACAGCACTCTAAATCTCAGTGTCATCTATTTGACTCTTTCTCTCTCGCCTCCATATTCAATAAGCTGCCAAGTCTTCAAAATCTGTCCCTAAAACTATCATCAATCTTTTTTCAAAGCTATCCGACCCAGCAGGCTTTCATTACTTTATATAAAATTAATAATTTCTGTTTAGGCATATAATAGAAACCTCCAATCTACTCTTAATTGGATCCCCACAGTGTACAAACCTGGAGAAATAAAACAACATAAAAGAATGATTATAACTAATTGTGATGCAATTTTATAATTTTGATTTGCTAAAAGATGGGTATGTGCATTAATAAGTAAATAGCAACATAATCTAGAACCTTTACCTGATCTTTGTTGCAACTTAAAGTTGTCCTTATTTATATAATTGTAGAAGTTATGTATATAGATATATGTATATTTGATTCTACTTTATTCACTTTCCCCAATGCTACCATAACTGTATACCCACCTGTAAGAATTCTTCTGGGGGCACAGTAAATAGAGCACCGGCCCTGGTGTCAGGAGGACAATCCAGCCTCAGACACTCGACACGTTAGCTGTGTGACCTAGGGCAAGTCACTTAACCCCAACTGCCCTACCTTCCCCCCTCAAAAAAAACAAATTATTCTGCCCTGGCCAAGTTTATGGCACTGCCTAAAGCTTCCATGTTCTATGCAGTAGTCCCAAGCCCCTCAAGTCTCACTTAAGGGATTTGAAGGAGGTTCCCTTAAGGCTCAGGTCATATAAACTATAGGACTTCAAGGTGATTGAGGGCCACACACCTTAGTCACATTGGCCTGGAAAAGGAAGTAGGGTATAGCACATTTAAGGGACTGCTGGACACTAGTAGCCAAGTAAACTATTATACCAGAAGCAATTAGTTTCTGTCAAGGGGTTGAGGGACAGACTACACAGTGAAAAGGCACCCATGTTCAGGTCAAGATGGATGGAAGGCTCCCTGTCAGATTATGGTTATAACGGCTCATCAGGTGAGTGTAAGTACTGCGGGAATAGGCATTATGACTTCTTGGGAGCTGGTACCTGTACATGCCCTTTGAGCAACATCTATGCCAGTGATTGTAAGTAGAGACAAATGGAAACCCTTGGACTTCCCTGGACCTTCCTCTGTAATTTACATTGAACAAAAGTGGGGCCCAGGATGGAGGTGGGGAGAAGAGAAAGACAGAGACAGAGACAAAAGAGAGAGAAACAAGGGACAGAGACAGAAAGATTTCCTCCCTAGAAAGAGAAGATCGGATGACTACACATTCATCCTGTACCAAGGATGAATCCTGTGAAAGGAGCTGCGTCAGCATTAATAGAGCCTTAACTATCCCAACTCCCTTTATGAGAACTCTGTATGGCTGCTAACGATGCTTAGCTCTTCCTGACCTAATCAATGTCATGCAGCAGGTCTTCCGGCTAAGTGACTGCTATGAAATGACCGATCTCATGAATCCATTTCTCTCTATTCCTGTGGGTGTAACTAGTTTGAAGAGTTCACTTTCAGCTGGGAAGGAATTTTTACTTTTCCTCCATAAGGGTCCTCTCCTTCATATTGCTACAGTCTTGCAGGCCAACCTGAAAAAGGCTTCACTTCCTCAAGACACTGATGTCCACCACTAAACTGATGACATGGTGACCAGAGAAGGCAAGGCAACATGGTACAGGTACAAGATTAAATGAAGGTACAGCTGAGGGTCACCTCTAAGTGAGGCAGTTTTTGAGGAATACAATAAATTGGGAGAATCCAGATGATTTCAGACAAAGTCTGAAACATGTTACTGACATCTGATTCCCCAGTTCAAAAATGGAACCTAGAGGCTTACTGAACTCTTCCAGCCTTAAAGAACCCATATTCCCCACACAGGTATTCTGATGATCATCATTTACTGAGCCACTCCAAAGTCTACATCTTTTAAATGGGCACAGAACAGGCTACATCCCTGGAAGACCTAAAGTGAGCAATCCAGTGGTTTTTCTCCCAAGGCCCTCATGACTGTATAGAGCCCATGTTTTTGGAAGTCTCAGTCCATCAGGATAAGCAACAAATGCTTTTAGGAGGAACCCAGGGATAGACAGAAAAATGATCAATAAGTTTCTGGAGTTCTAAGTTCCCTGAAGTAGCTGCTTTTGAAATGTAGGTACTTACTTATTACTATGATAAAACAGTTGGTGTCAAACTGCAGGCCACATATTAATTTAGAAAACCACAAATTAACATTGTGTTATATACATATGTGTATATGTAAATATACATGGATGTGTATGTTATATATGATGTGTATGAACATATATATGTCCATATATATCCTACACATGCATACACACATACATACAAACACACACACACATACATACAAACACACACACACACACACACACACAAGTCAAACATTCCCAATCCATTTTAATCTGGTTCTGGACAAACTTGGTGGGGTTTGACCATTAGGGGCTTACTCCCTTCCATCTCTGGCTTAGATGATTACTGACTGGTAAACGATCTTCCCATTACTCTCTATCTAAAACAGATCCACAGACTGCCTCTATTTGTACAGCCTTGCAGCTAAGAATGGTTTTAACATTCATAAATAAAGTTTAATTGTATTAAAAAATGTAAGAAAAAAACCCAACTATTCTTAGCTTGAGGGCTATACAAAAACAGATGGTGGCCCAATTTGACTCCAGGGCCTTGGAAAGTGAACAACTAAACCAGAGCACATCATGAGCTAGGTGATGCTAAATGATAGTCCCTGTAACAGGACAGGTAGGGTACAGGGGGCCTCTGTTGTTCAATGTAAATGGTACATTCAAAATAGCTTGCCCAGATACCTTCAACATTAGTTTCCTCCATGAACAGGATGCAACTCTACCAACACTGAGGCCTCCAGACCTAATCCTGACACCCCAACTCCTCTTCTAGCCCAATAGGCCCACCTGCAAGGACCTGATTATTGAGGTGGGATGGGAACTACCAGTAGAGCATCTTTTCAGGTATGCACTAAAGAAGTACTGCAAGAGAATCACACTGAGGACACAGATTTGAAGGCAAACATTTACAAAGAATTTGTAGAAAGAATATTGGATAAAACTGCTCCATCCATAAAGACAAACGACCAAGAGAACAAAGGTTGGAACAGTAAGATTCGAGAGCAGCGCCAGAACAGAAGGAGTGAAAGAGCAGAAATACAGTGTTACATCTGTGGCGTCAGTGGAGCTAGAGCTACATGGAGCAGAGAACTGAGCCACAGGCCTGGAGTCAGGAAGACCTGAAACTGCATCTGGCCTCAAACACTAACTAGCCATGTGGTCCTGGGCAAGTCTCAGTTTTCTCATCTGGAAAATGAAGATAATAATGGAAACTACCACCCAGGGTTATGAGGGTCAAATGAAGTCATATTTATAAAGCAGTTTGCAAACCTTAAAGTGCTAAGTAAAGTGCTGGACACCATCATCATCATCATCATCATCATCATCATCATCATCATCACCACCATCATCATCATCATCACCATCATCACCATCATCATCATCACCATCACCATCATCATCATCACCATCATCACCATCATCATCATCATCATCATCATCACCATCATCATCATCATCATCACCATCATCACCATCATCATCATCATCATCATCATCATCATCATCACCATCATCACGGCTAGTATTATAGATGGATTAAAAAGAGGAACGCCTGACTGATGTTTGAGAAGATAAATTCCAAAGAATCAACACAAGAAACAAAGTTGTGGCTAGGAATGGAGTTCTTCCTGGATCCTCCAAACAGTAAGAATCACCTCATCATCCATTAGAACACAGAGTTTAATATAAGAATAACAACATTAAAATACTATCAGGAAAAACATGGACTTGACTGTAAATCTGTCCAGAACTGTCACTGGATTCTCAGGAAGCTGATACCCAAGGACCAAGCCAGAAACAAGCAACAGTTTGAGGTCCAAGTTTCTTTTCAAGAGTTGAAACAAGATAACAAAGTTTTGCTAAACGATTCTGGTAGAAAATATTATAGAGATTTAAAACAGAAATTAAATGCAGTTTCAATAAGAATGTGAAAAAGGTTTAAATGGGAGCTTTCTCAACTGAAGGAGGAAATGGAGAAAGGTGACTGAACAAAATTCTACTTTTACAAGAAACGAAACAAGCCATCTGCTTGACACAAAATAACTACTGAAAGTTTTTTTTAAAGGAAAATGCTACATTAAAACAGCTCACGTTTCAGAGGAAACACAAAGAACTGCAGAAAAAGGTGATGTTTCGAATAAAAGAGATGCTGAGTAGGGAAAGGCACTTTGCCTAGGCTAGAGGGATGCTCATCTCTGCTCAGAGGGAGGGGGCACAGAACCAAGATACGGTGCATTTTTTGCCTAGAACCTCAGCGCTAGAGTCATCAAACTGAAAAGCATCAACAAGGTAACTACAATATCAAACAACTTAGAACACGGAAAGATGAACTGATCAAAAGAGAATTAGATCCATCTTACTAATAAATTAGATCCATCTTACTAATTAATCCACTTTGCTAATAAATAAGCATAACCCAGCTTATACTCTTGCTGTAGTGCTTACCCCTGTAGAGCTCCCTGTAATCCACCGCTGAATCCCATATGTTATTTTGGGCTCTGTGATGTTAAAGATGCACTATTCTTCTACTAGAAAATTATAATTAAGCTAGTGCTATTATTATTACTAGTATATTGTATTTGCCCAATTAAATTATCATTACTATTGGCAGCATGCCTTTGTTTCTTTCCAGGAGAAATGGGTCCTTTGTTTCCAGAATCCTTCGGAGGGACTGAGATTGTTCCTGCCTCTCTAAGAATGCAGAAGCCTGAAGTGATAGTTCTACCGCACGTAGCGTATAGTTATACAGCGCTTTTCCCCACACAGTAACCGTGACCGCGTCTGTGCAAGCTGAAATGATCTCACATATCTCATACCAGGCAGGAGACGCATCACAGTAAGGAAACTATCTTTCTTGTTAAAAACTGTCTTAGCTGCTCTTTTATGAAGAAATGTGCATTTTAGGACGGAGTCTGGCTAGAGAGATTCTTAAGTGTGAAGGCCTGAGAAAGTAGAGACTGTTTTCCTGTCACGGCTGAAGAGGAGAAGGAGAAGACAAGAGAAGGAAGGTGGAGAAGGGTATTTCTTTGTGAAACTGGCCCCCAGGCCTGACATGCTCTCCTTCCTCATATCTATCTCCTACCTGCCAGGTTTCTTTTGAGCCCCAATGCTTAACGCCAGTGCCTTCTTTCTACTGAATGTTTCCTACTTGTCCTGTATATAGCTGTACGTATTTGTTTGCTTGTCTCCCCCATTAGATTGTGAGCTCCTTGGGGGCAGGGACTGTCCTTTGACCACATGGTATTAGAGCTTAGCGCAGTGTCTGGCACACTGTAGGCACTTAGCAATGCTTACTGACTGACTTGTGAAAAGGATGACATTTTCTTTGGAACAAGTTTCATTCTTTTGTTTGTTTGGGGGGGGTGTGTGAGTAAATATTTTTCCCCACATAATAGTATTTATTTCTAATTACATGTACAGATAATTTTCGACATTCATTTTTATCAGATTTTGAGTTCCAAATTTTTTTCTCCCTCACTTCCCCCTCTTCAGGATGGCAAGCAATCCAAACATTTTTCCACATTAGTCATGTTGTGAAAGAAGAATGTGAACAAAAGGGGAAAACCACAAGAAAGAAAAAAACAAAAAAGAGAAAACAGTGTGTTTGAATCTGCACTTAGACTCCATAGTTCCTTTTCTAGACATGGACAGCATTTTCTCTCATGAGTCTTTTAGAATTGTCAGATCACTGCATTGCTGAGAACAGCCAAGTCTATCAATATTGGTCATCATACGCTATTACTGTTACTGTGTACAATGTTCTGCTGGTTCTACTCACTTCACTCAGCACCAGATCATGCAAGTTTTTCCAGGTTTTTCTGAAGTCTGCCCGCTCATCATTTTTTATAACACAATAGTATTCCACTACATTAACATACCACAACTTGTTCAGCCATTCCCCAATTGATAAGAATCTCCTCAATTTCTAATTCTTTGCCACCACAAAGACTTGTTATGAATATTTTTGTACATGTGGGTTCTTTTCCCTTTTTTTATGATCTCTTTGGGATACAGATCTAGTAGAGCAGCGGTTCTCAATCTGTGGGTTATGTTCAATTTGTAACAATGAAAATATATCCTGCCTATCAGATAGATTCATAACAGTAGCAAAATTACAGTTATGAAGTAGCAACGAAAATGATTAAATGATTTTATGGTTGGGGGTCACCACAACATGAGGAACTTTATTAAAAGGTTGTGGCATTAGGAAGGTTGAGAATCACTGTAGTAGAGGTATTGCTGGATCAAAGAGTATACATAGGTTTACAGCTCTTTGGACATAGTTCCAAATTGCTCTCCAGAATGGTTGGATCAGTTCACAACTCTATCAACAAAGTATTACTATTCCAATTTTTCCACATCTTCTCCAATATTTATCATTTTCATTTTTTGTCATATTAACCAATATGATAGGTATGAAGTAGTACCTCAGAGTTGTTTTAATTTGCATTTCCTCTAATCAATATGGTTTAAATATGGATAATCCACCACAGCTATTCAATATTATACTAGAAATGTTAGCTTTAGCAATAACAGGGAAAAAACCTGAAGGAATTAGAACAGGCAATGAGGAAATAAAGCTATGACTCCTGGCAGATGATATGATGATATATTTAGAGAATCGAGTAAAAAAAATTACTCAAAAAAATTTAACGGCTTTAGCAAAGTTGCAGGATATAAAATAAACCCATATAAATCATCAGTATTTCTATAGATTACTAAAAAAAGCCTAGCAGCAAGACAGAGAAAGAGAAATTCCATTTAAAATAACTATAGATAATACAAAATATTTGGGAGTCAACCTGTCAAGAGAAACCCAGGAACTACATGAACACAATTACAAAATACTTTGCACAAAAATAAAGTCAGATCTAAATAATTGGGAAAATATCAGTTGCTCATAGGTAGGCCGAGCTAATGTAATAAAAATGACAATTCTACCTAAATTGTTTTACTTTTTTAGTGCCCTGCCAATTAAACTACCAAAAATTTCTTTTATAGAGGTAGAAAAAAAATAAAAGTCAACTAGAAGAACAAGAGGTCCAGAACAGCAAGGGAGTTAATGAAAAGAAATGCAAGAGAAAGTGGACTAGACATACCAGATGTAAAACTGTATTATAAAGCAGCAATCATCAAAAATATTTGGTACTGGCTAAGAAATAAAGTGACAATTCAGTAGAATAGGTTAGGTAAACAAGACATGGTAATAATGACTACAGTAATGTACTGTTTCATAATCCCAAAGCTTCTGGGATAAGAATTCACTATTTAACAAAAATGGCTGGGGAAACTGGAAAATAGTTTGGCAGAAACTAGGCAAAGACCAACATCTTACATCATATACCAAAATTTGGTCAAAATGAATACATGATTTAGACAAAGAGGATGATAAAATAAGCATAATTAGAAGAGCAAGGAACAGTTTACCTGTCAGATTTATGGAGAATGGAGGAATTTATGACCAACGAAAATATAGAGAATATTATGGAATGCAACATGAATAACTTTGATTACATTAAAAAGTTTTTGCATAAATAAAGTCAATGCAACCAAGATTAGAAAGAAAGCTGGGAACCAATTTTTACAGCCAATATCTCTGATAAAGGCCTCATTTCTAAAATACAGAGAGAACTAAGACAAATCTATAAGAAGTCATTCCCCAATTGACAAATGGTCAAAAGACATGAACAGGCAGTGTTCAGATGAAGAAATTAAAACTATCTATAGTCATAGGTTAAGGCTTCATTTGTTATCCTGAATGAACAAACTGATGTGGTCCTGAATTCTCAGAAGCTAAGTCCCCTGAAGTTACAGTGAAGTTCTGAGGCTCTACTGGGGCAGGTGGGTGGCACAATGGATAAAGTGCTGCGTTTGGACTCAAAAAGACCTGAGCTCAACTCCACCCTCAGACATTTACTAGCTTGGTGTCCCTGGACAATTCACTTAACCTCTGTTTGCCTCAGCTTCCTCAACAGTAAAATTAGTGACAATAATAAAATTACAACAATAACTCCTACCTCAACAGGGTTGTTGTGAGGATCAAATAAGATTATTTTTAAAGCTTAGCATGATACTTCGCATATGATGTATAAATGCTTATTTCTTTCCCCTTCTTTTTCTCATGGCTAACATATTGTAAATAAGTGTATTATTTCTTTTGAAATTTTATATTCTGAAGTTGTAATATTTATTTAATCCTAGGAAATTAAGGGGTTTACGATATATAGGAAGATAAGTAACTTGTGTTGGGAAAGGAGGTTTCTCCATTTTATAAAATAAATAACATTTGATAAATGGGGGTGGGAATTTTGAGTGTAGTCAATCACTCAACACGAACTTATTAAAGACTTGCTAAATAGCAGGTATTGTAAGGACAGTCCTTGTCCTCAAGGTATTGAAAATCTAATGGAGAACATAATATGCAAGCAATCATGTACAAATAAGCCATTAACAGGATAAACTGATTATAGCTGACTAAGAGATATGCTGAAATTTCAATACTTTATTAGAAAGGACACGTATAACTATAACACTCAATTATGCTAGAGCTTGTGTTAAGATTAAATAAGGGGACAGGTCAAGTAGCAAGAACAGGGGCGATCTACAAATCAGGTTAATGACCTATGTAATAGTGGTAATCTTGCTGCACTACAATAACAAAAAATCACCTTGAATGCTACATGTATAGTTTGTATCACATTGTTTTCTTTTTTTAAATTTATTTTATTGACTTGTTTGTTTACTTTTAGGTTACAAGATTCAGTTCCAGAGTCACTTGAGTTTCAGATTTTTCTCCCCTTCCTCCCCACCCCTCACCCCCACCATGGCGGCATACAATCATGTATAGGATCTGCAAACTCTTTCACATTGTACAATAGTCTGGTTGTATAGGTGTTGTAGTCAATGGAGTGAACAATGGGAAAAGAGGAACAAAACCAAACATAGAAAAGAATGATAGCATGCACTGCTTCAGTCTCCTTTTAAACTCTGATCTTTCTGAATCTTTCTCTAAATGTAGACATCTCCTTCCATCTGAGACTTGCAGAGTTGTCTTTTAACTGTGCAATGCTGAGAAGAGTCCAGTTTTTCAAAATTGGTCGTCACACATATGATGTGTCTGTGACTGTATATAAATTTTTCCTGGTTCTGCTCTTCTCACTCAGCATCAGTTCGTACAAGCCTCTCCAGGTAATTATGAAGTCAATCTCCTTCCCATTTCTTATAGCACAATAATATTCCATCATATTCATATACCATGACTTGTTCAGCCATTCCCCAATTGATGAGCATCCCTTAAATTTCCAGTTTTTTGCCACCACAAAGAGAGCTGCAATAAATACTTTTGTACATATGGGACCCTTTCCCACTTCTATGATTTCTTTGGGATACAACCCCAAAAGTATCACATTGTTTTCTATATTAAATGAAGTGACAAAAATTGCAATATTGACCCCTAAACTCTCTCTAGAGAAAAAAAATGTTATGTACTAAACATAATTATTCTACATTACAACATAAAAAAACATATATATTCAATGTCAAAAGTTTATCTTACACTTCTTTCAATTCAAACAAATATTTGATTCCTTTTTTCCCCACTGATACTGTACTCTCAACTTTCTCTTCCACTAAGTTTCTGTTCTCTCCCTCTCTGACTTAGCCATCATTTGCTACACTTGGGTTTTATAGAGCAGTGGTGTTAAACAAACAGAAACAGCCATAAATAAGAATCCTTGCTGGCAGCACACTGACTTTTAACACTATATATTAACATTATTTATGTTCTATTGTATTTTTATTTCTTTTGTTAAATATTTCCCAATTACATTATTCAGACCGACTTCGAAGGACGGTATATCCAGTGTCTAACACCTCTATTGTACAATATGGGGCTAGGAAAAATTACAGACCAATATAGTAAATAATATCCATTAACACACTTTTTTTCTTTGCCTGGAACATTTTTAACACAAAGGAAAGTGAAAATGTTTTATCTAAATTTAAAATTCTTTGGGAAGACTAAATTGTTAAGAACTCAACTTCAATTAGGCAATTCATTTAAAAGCATCTCTGAACATATAGTCTGACAGATGGCTTCTCAGAGGAAGAAATTACATACATATGTGAAATATTTTAAAGAAAATCTGACAGAAGAAAATCCCAATTTATAATTACCAAAGACTTCACTCAGCTACTCTTGAGTGATGCTAAGTAGTACAGTGGGTTGACTACTGGACCTGAAGTAGGAAGACCTGAATTCAAACCCACCTTTAAGATACTAGCTGTGAGACACTGGGCAAATCCCTGCAAAATGGGGATACTAACAGCCCCTACCGCTCAGGGTTGTTATGAAGATCAGCTGAAATGATATTTGCAAGCATAATGCTTGGCACATAGTAGGCATTATATAAATGTTTATTCCTTTAGCCTGAAAATTGTCTTTAAAGTATATCCTTTCCTGTTCCATTTTAAGTGATTTAAACAAATTTAATTATACACAATTTGGTGGGGATGACATTTACAGAGATAATCAACGGAATACTTTTTCTGAATGAGTAAAAGAGAACTTGATGTTTCTTTTTCCACAGTCTAAATATGTTCATTAGTCTAAGCATCTCCAACTCACAGTTCCCTTTTAGAATGTAAGGTCCTTAAGAAAAAGAAGTTTTTCTTTTTGTCTTTGTATTCCCAGAACCTGTACCTGGCACATAGTAAGACACTGAATGCTTGTTCAACTGTACTGAATGATAGTTCATGATCTACCAAGAGCCTTTCAAGTTTTATCTGGTCAATGTCTAAAGCAGTTCCAGGTACCACCTTTGATTCAAGGGAACATGAAGACTTGAACAACACCCCCTTCCAATCCCTCTGTTGCCAGCATCTCCCCACCCTCAATAATCTATCTCAATTATAAACTCTGGAGAACTCAAAAGTAGTTTCTCAATAGGGAGATGTCAGATGATTTCCAGCCTGCAGAGTAATTCTAGCCATGCAAGATTGGTTCTTTAACATTATAAAACATTGAAAGGATTTTATTTCTGACTTGGTAGCCATAGAATATTGGCAGCCTCTCAAGGTTTTGGTTCCCAACTTTTGACTGGGACTTAGATCAGAGGTTTCTGTTTAATTTTATAGTTATCTTTATTTCTTGAAAACAGATGTTTTTTCTTCTAATAGAAAAAGCCAATAATACTACTCCACGTGGGGTTCCATACCTCTTAAAGCTGTATAGTCTCAGCTTAACCTAGTACAGGCTAAAGGATTATCTGTTTTAGGGATGCTATGGAAGGGCCTCCAACAACCAGATAAGAGATAGATGAGATGGTTTCCAATGAGAAGATTCTATGATGGATCTTAAACAATCTTTGGTTACTGTTATTGATGATGATGATGATGATGATGATGATGATGATGATGATATAGGGGCAGTTAGGTGGGGCAGTAGATAGTGTTCCAGGCCTGGAGTAGGGAAGACCTGAGTTTAAATCTGGCCTTAGACACTTACTATATATGTGACCCTGGGCAAGTCACTTAACTCTATTTGCCTCAGTGTCCTCATTTGTAAAATGAGCTGGGGAAGGAAATGGCAAACCATGCCTGTGTCTTTCCAAAAAAAAAAACAAAACCCAATAACAATAACAACACCCTCCAAAAAGGGATCACAAAGGATTAGACAGGATTAAAAACAGCTAAACAACAATAACAACAAATGTGCTCAGCACTGGGCTAAGTATGCTCTTTGTATACGAACACAGTAATGAATGCACCAAAGTTAAATTTATAAGAAAACTTTTTAGCTAATTAGGATATAATTTTTCCCTTACTTTAAGGTTATTGCCACTCCCAAAATTGGAAACATTTAGTATGATCTTCTAATTTAATCATCTAACATCTTCTCATAAAAATACAGATGAACCATTTATATTTATTAAGATGAACAAATGCTTAACTAAAATAAAACCAGAATAAAAGACTAGTTACATCAACAAGACCAAGATGATGAAATCACAGGATTTAGGGTTAGAAGGGACCTCAATTCCCTAGATCTAGAACTTGAATCCAAATCTTCTATAGAAGTTCTTAACTTACAATCCATGGATTTTTTGTTTTAATATTTTTCTATTAAATAATTACATTTATACAAATATGTTTAAAACAAATTTTGAAACAAAATTTCAATATTTTAATAAGAGCATTTCAATATCTTTTCCTCTGTGATCCTAATGATTTTGTTTTATGTGTTAAAAATGTGATTCTGAGAAGGGATTCACAGGCTTCACCAGACACTGCCAAAGGGGTCCAAGACACAAGCCATTAGGGAGGTAGCAGAAGAATAATGAGAAGAGCCTTGGATTGGAGCTTAGGGACCAGATTCAACTTATGCTTTTGGCACTTATTTACTAAATGCAGTATGACTTTAGATAACTATCTTTGCCAGTTTCCTCATTTGTATATTTGTGATACTACTACTTGTATTATCTATCTCACAGGGATGTGAGGATCAATCATGTACATTAAAATTGTTGTAAAGTATAAAGCAATAAACAGGAACATACACATGTCATCAACTACTTTCTATCTTACAAATTACAAATCTATTCTTTCAAAGGTGAAAAGGATACATAAGATCCCCACATTATTTAGGAAGAACTTTTTAAAATAAGCTCTATGAAGAACATGAAATTTCCCTGGCTCTACCTTTAGGAAAGGCCATTTTCTTCTTATTCAACTTATTTACCCAGGGACACAGAGGTTTATAACAGCCACTTCAATATAGTACAACATAGCTTACCCTCAGAAACCTGACAAAAGGAGACCATGAGGGCATATGAGGTAAGTACTGTGCTATTTTTTGTACTCAAATGACCCCCTCTTGGCTCTGTTAGAGAACAAACAGACCTTAATGTGAGATGCCAGCATCCATCAGGGTTATGTAGGAAACCAATTGAATTGAAAGGTAGAATGATTAAGCTATGGTATGATTATGGAAATGTAATAATGCTTCCTTAATTACTGGGCCAAGGATTGCTATGTAAAAGTCTTTTAAAAAATAAAATTATAACTTGTTTAGTCATTCTCCCATCACTGGGCATAGGGATTGTTTCCACTTTGCTGCTCTTAAGAATAATGATGCTGGGAATATTTTTGTGCAGAGAGGTCTTTTTCCTGCTGCCAAAAACATGTTTAAGATGCAGTGGTCGGAGTGAAATTACTGGATAAGATAATGTTTCCTGAATTATGCCATATTGCTTTTCAGAAAGATCTCACTAATTCCCAGGGACACCAAAAAGTTTAATAGTGCTCCTGTTTCCCCACACCCCTGCCAATACTAAAACTTTTCAATTTAGTAGTTATTGCCAATTCAATGGGTGCATAGCAGTAGCAGAGATTTACAATCTGCACTTCTAATCGAGAGCTTGGAAACATTTTCAAGTGGTTCTTGATCATTTACCTTTCAGCTCATATCCTTTGATCACTGGATAATGCATTATATTTTAATAAATTGCCAGTTCTTTATCCATTTTAAAAGTCAGATATTTACTATAAACCTTTTTGGTGTTGATTTCTCCCCAGTCTATTTCTTTCATTTTAATTCTGTATGCATCTTCTAATAATGTATAATCTCTTTCATTTGATCTGCTTAGTTGATATCCAGCTTTTTAAAATATAATTTTTTCTCTATTGTAGAGCTAAGAATTTTCCATTTCTCCATAGTTATGAGACACAGCATCCCATTACCTTACCATACTTTGGTTTTTGTTTTATTTTTGCTTTTTTGGAGGGGAGAAGGTAGGGCAATTGGGGCTATGGGGTTAAGTGACCTGTCCAAGGTCACAAGGGTAGTAAACGTTAAGTGTCTGAGGTCAGATTTAAACTCAGGTCCTCCTGACTCCAGGGCCAGTGCTCTGTTCACTGTGCCATCTTAACAAATATAATACTAAACACAATTCCTATGTTTTTTATAACTAACAATGTTTTACAAACATCTGCAAACTAAATGAATTAATGTGTACTTTGCAAATCTTAAAGCAATATGTAAATGCTAGCAAAAAAAAATTTAAACATTTCCTTTGTTTAGATGAGAATGGCCCCCTGGAATTGCCCTTTCTCCCTCCACCACAATAACTCCCCTCTCCTTCTTTTTACACCCCACTACCCTCCACATTCATATGAAAGTATTATAAATAAAGGTAAATTTTCTATTAATGCTGGAAAGTAGTGGTGGGTAACATACAAAATAATGAATTAACACTGAGGGGTTTTCAATACCTTCCAATTTATCTTTCCCTTTTCTGAACTCCAAAAGCACTCTATATCACTCACATTAGCAATTTTTCATTTAATGTCTTATATTGTTATCCCTTTCATAAGTTTGTTTCTTATCCCAAGTCCCATTCCCCATAAATAAGATTATAAATTCTTTGAGTACAAAAAGTTTCATATGAAATCTTTTCTACTCTCACAGTAACCAACCTATAGAGGATACTTAAACACTCAATGCTTTCAACTTATTGCTCGCCATTATTCCAAAAATCCAGTACTAGGATTGGTCTTCAATTGCAGAAGAACAAGAATAAGAAGGGACTTGAGGGGGAGAGGCCTTTGTCTAGACTGTGAATTCATTTGTGTGGGAGATGCTCCCTCTAACAGTTCAGATGGAAAACATCCATAATTTATTGTCTTAGAAAGATAGTGCATAGATCACTAAGAGAGAAATGACTTGCCTATGGTCATACAGCCAGTGAACATCAGAGATAGGATTTGAATCCAAGGCTAACAAAGTTATCTAATATTTCTAAGATGGATTTTATGGCTATTTAAGGTTGTCTTTATTTACCTAATTGTAGTCAGAAATGGCAAACCACACCAGTATCTTTACCAAGAAAACCCCAAACCTGGTAATAAAGAGCTAGACACAATAGAAACAACTGAACAACAACAAAGCCAGCATACAAATTCTTTTGGTTCTTTTTTTTTCATTCTGTATCACTTCACAAAAATCTGCCCATATTTCTCTGAGCTCTCCATTGTCACTATTTCTTAAGGCAAATAATATTCCATTACATTCTTTTTTTTATTGACTTTTTATTGACTATTCAGTTCCAAAATCACTTGAGTTTCAAATTTTTCTGCCCTTCCTCCCTACCCCGCCCCAACCATGGTGGCATACACTCATGTATAGGATCTGCAAAGTCTTTCACACTGTACAATAGTCTGGTTGTATAGGTGTTATGGCCAATGGAGTGTACAATGAGAAAAGAGAAACAAAAACCAAACATAGAAAAGAATGATAGCATGCATTGCTTCAGTCTCTATTTAAATTCTGGTCTTTCTGGATCTTTCTCTGAATGTAGACATCTCCTTCTTGAGTCTTGTAGACTTGTAGAGTTGTCTTTTAACTGTGTGATGCTGAGAAGAGTCCAGTTTTTCAAGGTTGGTCGTCATACATATGATGTATCTGTGACTGTGTACAAATTTTTCCTGGTTCTGCTCTTCTCACTTAGCATCAGTTTGTATAGGCCTCTCCAGGTAATGATGAAGTCCATCTCCTTTCCATTTCTTATAGCACAATAATATTCCATAACATTCATATACCATAACTTGTTCAGCCATTCTCCAATTGATGGGCATCCCTTAAATTTCCAGTTTTTTGCTACCACAAAGAGAATTGCAATAAATATTTTTGTACATATGGGTCCTTTTCCCACTTCTATGATCTCTTTGGGATACAACCCCAGTAGTGGTATTACTGGGTCAAAGGGTGTGTAATTATTTATAGCC
>CM053598.1:42571885-42640315 GCA_028646575.1 Pseudocheirus occidentalis | reverse complement strand
TTTTTCCATATGCTTAAAGATATCTTTATTTTCTACCTCTGAAAACTGCCTGTTCATATCCTTTGCCCATTTATCAATTGGGGAATGACTTGTATTCTTATAAATTTTACTTAATTCCCTGTATATTTTAGAAATAAGGCCTTTATCAGAGACACTGGTTGTAAAATCCAGTTCTTTCTGATGTCAAATTCGGCATCCTATCCACCCTGACATGCTGCCCATTGCCTGATCCTTTGACTCTCAAATGATCAATTCTTCAGTACCCTTTCAAGAGCTTTATTTTCTCTCCAGGACTATTTAGCTTCTTCTCAATCTAACTGGGCAATCTGACCAAGAAGAAAGTTACTTAGACAGCCCAGTAAGTGTACCTAGCCTTTCCTGCCTACACAGTTCAGATGAATCAGCCATATCCAGTGCAGAAATAATAAAATTCTTCCCTCTCAGCTATGTTTATACCTAGCAAATTCATCTGCACGTGTTCTATACTGGATTTACCAGCTAAAAGTATAGGATTACACCAACTAAACTGCCTTCTGTCATCATGAACCATTGTTCTCAAATTCACGTAAGCCTTTGGGCCACTGCTTAACTGTCAAGCAAGATGTCAAATGATAAACTATCCCAGCATTCCTTACCATCAAATGTCAAGTTCACCCAAATGGAAGTAAGATTGGCCAATGTGGTCTCTCCTCTAAATAAAGAGATTTTTTTCCCTTAATACATCAATCTAACCCTCTATTTTCATCATGAAAAGCATGTCAGAACCTCTCTACATGTGGAATTATGACATGTTGTAGAAAATGAATTAAGTTTCAGCTGCACAGAACTTGACACAGAACAGTGAAAGACATATAAAAAGACACTGAAAAATGAACACACTCGAATTAAGTTTTAAAGTATTACATAAAAGCAAAGAGAAAATTCTGGGGTATTGAATCACAAGGTAGGTTTAGGAGCTGCAAATTTTAGAGAGCAGTCAAAACTCCTGTTTTTCATTAAAGGCATCAAAGCATAACAGAAAGGGTGTTAGACTGGCCAGGTGAGATACCTCAAAGCAAAAGCCATCTCTACCACTTAACTGTGTGACCCTGGGCAAATCACTTAAACACACATCTTCAATTTCCTCTTCTGCAAAATAGCCTACCTCACAGGGTAGCTGTGAGATCCAAATGAGAGTGGACACAAAGTGCTTTGCAAACACATTTGCATGGATGCGTGTGTGTGTGTGTGTGTGTGTGTGTGTGTGTGTGTGTGTGTGTGAGAGAGAGAGAGAGAGAGAGAGAGAGAGAGAGAGAGAGAGAGAGAGAGAGAGAGAGAGAGAGAGGGAGAGAGAGGGAGGGAGAGAGAGAGAGAGAGAGAGAGAGAGGGAGAGAGAGAGGGAGAGAGAGAGGGAGAGGGAGAGAGACTAGAACTATGGTAGCTCCTGATGAGGACATTCCCTCTACCAAAGCATATCAAAAACTGTTCTGCTACTGAGAGTATTAAAGTTGGTCGGGACACTTAGAGGTTAAGGGATATCCCCAGGGTCACAAAGACATATACACACATACCAGCTATTTATTATTAGATGGGAAATGCTCTGGGGAAGAGGTAGGATTTCAAGAGACTGTTGAAAGAAAGAAGATTTATTTGGCAGGGTGAATCAAGGAGATCATTCCAAGCAGAAGGGGAATCTGGGAGACTCTAGGGAGGCAGGAGCAGACTAGACATGACTAGACAAAGACACACTAAGTTTAGCAGAGAGGAAAGGAGAACAGGCAATAAGGGACAGGAATTAAGTTAGAATATAGTGAAACCTTTGGAAGTAAAGGGTGTAGATCTCCATCTTGACAATCAACAGGCTTTTATTTTGTTATTCACTTGTTTTCAGTTGTGTCTCACTCTTTGCTGACCCCACTTGGGGTTTTCTTGACAAAGATATTAGCGTGGTTTGCCATTTCCTTCTCCTTTTACAGATAAGGAACTGAGGCAAACAGGGTTAAGTGACTTACCCAGGGTCACACAGGCAAGCAAGTATGTGAGGCTGGATTTGAACTCAGATCCTCCTGATTCCAGATCTGGTACTCTACCCAATTTGGCACCTAGCTTTTAATAGGTGCCTACTATTGTGCCTATCACTGTGCCAAGGCTCTAGGGATACAAAGCAGTGGAGTGCTGGATTGAACTGCTAGACTTGGAGTCAGAAAGATGTGAGATCAAATGTGGCCTCAGATATTTATCTATTATCTGACTTTGGACAAGCCCCTTAACTTCTGCCTCAGTTTTCTCAACTATAGAATGGAAATAGTAATAGCACCTACCTCCCAGAATTATTTTAACAAGCAAATGAGACATTTTGAAAGCACTTAACAGTACCTGCAACATACTAGTTGTTTAATAAATGCTTTGTTTCCTCCCGATCCTCCTCACCCCCAACAAAATCAATAATAATTCCTGCTCTCAAGGCAATAACACACACACATCAATATATACAAGTTTAGAACAGAGATGCAAGGTAACCTTAGAGGAAATGGCACTAGCAGCTAGGGAGAAAGAAGAAAGTGCCACTTGAGCTGAGTATTATAGAAAATCAGGGATCCCAAGAATTGGAGGTTGGGAAGGAAAGTCCCAGAAGTGGACCATGGGGGCAAGCCAATGCAAAGGCATGGGGATGGGAAACCGGATTTTACATTCCAGGAACAGCAAGCAGACCAGAGTAACTGGATTGTAGAGGATACAGAGGGAAGCAGGAAGGAAGAAGAGTGGAAAGGTAGGGAGGGACCTGGTTGTTAGGTGCTTCCAATGTTAAAGGGCTTTACTTCTGTTCTTGGGTTGGCAGGGAACCACTGTAATTTATGAAAGGGTTAGAGAGAAGAGCGACAAGGTCAGACCTGTATGGAAGGAAAATCACTTTGGCAGTTCTGTGTTGTAATTGCTGAAATGTTATAAAGAAATTATAAATGATATCTGGCAACTGCCTAGATATGTAAAGTGAAAGCGAGGAGTCAAGGGGGATGCAAAGGTCAGGAACCTAAGCGACCGGGAAGATGAAGGAGTCCTTGACAGGAATAGTGAAGTTTGGAAGTGGAATGTGTGTGAGAGGAAAAGAGACAGTTTCAGTTGGGAACACATCACTGAAGAGCTGATAATATCACCAAATGAGAGAGAAATAAGAGAAAAGAGAAAGTGGACTAGTCAATCAAAGAGTCAACTAGCATTTAGGCACATCCCATGGCAGGCTAAGCTCTGAAGACACAAAGAAAAGGCCTAAACCAGTTCCTGCTCTTGAAAAGCTCAAGGTCTAATGGGGCAGTCTACACATAAGCAACTAGGAATGAACAAGATCCATAAAAGATAAACAGAAGATGAACAACAGAAGAAAGAGATTAACATTAGCACTGACGAGTCCTTGCAGAGGGAATAGGTCAGGGAAAGACAGAGCCTAAAGCAGGGGTTGGAACCTGAAGCCTCAAGGGCACACATGGCCTTCTAGGTCCTTGGGTGTTCATGAAGAAGGAAAGCCCAGTTTTACAGAACAAATTTTTTTATTAAAGGGATTTGTTTGATGAAGTTTGGATTCAGTCAAAGTGCCCTGCTTGAGGACCTAGAGGGCCAGTGTGGCCTGGAGGCCAAAAGTTCCCCACCCCTGGCCTAGAAGAGTGGGTGTGGCACAGATAATAAAGAGCAATGGAGGCTAAGAAAGGACCATAAAGGTAGAAGAATCAAGAAGAGACTGAGTCACAAAAACCTACAATGAACAATCTTCAGCAGAAGGTGTTCATTCAGGGGTGAGAGGTTACAAAACATGGGGATCAATAAGAAGTCATTTTGTTTGGTAATAAACAACTAACAAGTATTGATTAATCACTGACTAAAGGGCAGAAATCATGCTAAGCCCAATGAAAGACAAAAATAAATCTCTGCCCTCAAGGAGCTCACCTTCTGAGAGGTGACAACACGGTGGGGGGGGGGGGGGAGAAAGGAGGACACATCTAAGATATATACTTGTGATAGCCAGAAATAGTCTCACAGGGAAGGCACAAGGGGCGTGGGGGAGAGAGATGGAAAAAGTCACCTGCAGAAGCTGAGGTTTTTGCTCAATCTTGTAGGAAGCCAGGAGACAAAGGTGGAGAGGAAAAAGCATACCAGTGCCAAGGCACTGAGTCAAAAGAATATTGAGATCACTGGTGGTGTGGAGGGGGCAATACAGAGAAGCCACCTCCAGAACAGTGAAGTACAATAAAGAGCAATGAGGGCACTGAGAACATATATTCTCATCTGCAAACTCCCACCAACAATGACTTCAAAAAACTCAAGAGGCAACCCTCATGTGGATTTGAAAAGAAGCAAGCTGAAGATGAACTTCCACACAAAAAGTTCTTTATGACCTTCCTAAGTGAGAACCCAAGGGGGGGGGAGGGACAAAATGCACTTTGACAATCAAGTTCAACGTTTGTTTCTTATTTGTGCAGGACGAGGGCTGAACACAAGAGCCAGGGTATGGCCTTTGTAAACTTTGTCTGGCGGATTTATGTGTAACTGTCATTAGGATCTGGTGTCATTGCCAGGCATGTGAGACAAGAACTAAAAAATCAGGACTAGCCACAGGCACAATAAGGCTTTACAAGCATAGCAGCATTACCCTGAACAACATGAAAAAGACCAGACCACCCACAACCTAATATAATTAGAATGCATCAGATTTATAAATATGTATTTGGCCAAATCCTTTTTTAAAAAACACTGCAGGATGGTGGCGATTTCTTCCTGGATCCAAGCTAGGCAAAGGAACCATCTAAGGCAGGGATTCTTACCTGGGATCCACAGACCTTCCTGCCTAAAGTGGTCCATGTTTAGACTTCTCAAAGTCTGTGAACTTGGATGGGGAGAAAAAACCTAAGTCTTTCTTTTCACTAACCTCCAACTGTAATTCAGCATTTGCTTCCAGTTATTTAAAAAACATTCTAAGAATGGGTCCATAGGCTTTAGCAGATTGCCAAAGAGGCTCATTACAAAAAAAAAAAAAGTTATGAACCCATAGGTTCAGTAAATCCATAGGTAAGGTAATCAAAATTATCACTAAAAGCACAGGTCAAAGGGCCTTAAAGCTAGAAAGATCCTTAAGAAGTCACCTAATCCAGCCACCCCTCCTCATTTTGTGGATGAGGAAACTAACCAGAAAGGTTAAATGATTTGCCCACTGCAGAGTCACTATTCAATTCGGGGGACTTGAATAACTCCAGGTTCAAGAGGAAGAAGGTTCAGTGCTCTTTTCCAACGACCCTATACTGATTCAGTCTATGAACAACATTAAGCACCTTCTATGGGTCAGGAGCGGAGTTTTCCAAATCACCCTCACAGCCTGTAAAAATGAATCATTTCACATTACCCCTTTGGCTCAAATGAATAAAGTGCCTAGCCTAGAGTCAGGAAGATGAGTCTTCCTGAATTCAAATCCAGCCTTCAGACACTCTTGCTGTGCGTTCCTGGGCAAACCACTGCTCCCCTCAGTTTCCTCATCTGTAAAACTGAGCTGGAGAAGGAAATGGCAAACCACTCCAGCATCTTTGCCAAGAAAACCCCAAATGGAGTTACAAAGAGTCGGACAGAACAGAACATTTACATTTGTAAGGCACACAACTTCCAAGTGCTTTCACATTTATCTCCTTGGACTCAGATCTTTGGAGAGGGAAGCAGGCTGCATTTCTGCTTATCGGTTACAGAATCCCGAAGCTCCGGGAAATAAGCGATTTGTAAAGGTCGGGGTGCTTAGTCGGGACTTGAACACACTTGTGAACAGCTCTCTGCTTGGAAGCAGATTCTAGCACAAAAGTTTGCATGTTCACAGTTTTGCCTCCTCCTTACTTAAGAGAGAATGGGTGGGGAAGGGAATGCCACGCAGAGAATTACGTGGTGGGCAGGGGTCTAAAAACTCTCTTCTCATTCATTTGTGTGTCGGTGTGTACACACATATACACACACCATATACATATTTAGGCCTTGATTGGATAGTTCTTAATAATCGGAAGGGCCTCTTTTTAGCTCCAAATCTTGTTGCCATCGCATGCCTGTGATTTCGAAACAGAGAAGCCGTAGGATGCAAGCTTTCCATTTATTACCGAGGAGCGGACGAATAAATAACTTTTTTTATAGGAGCCAAGATTACAAGGGAGACCACTGTTAAACTAGACGAGGACCTGCATCCCAGACTCCAGCAGTCCCTCCCCAAAGGCACCTGGTTGCGCCGCGGGGTCCGCACACACGCCGACCTTGCCGGCGTCCAGGGAGTCCTCTTGCCCCGGCATCCTTTCCCCAGGGGACCCAGGACCCGCGGCTCTCGCGCTCAGTTCTGCCCAGCCCTGGACTGGACGCTGCGCGGGGGCGCCCACGTGGGGCCGGGCCTGGCCCCCTCCCCTCGCACGGCCGCGCTGATTGGCTCCGAGCCGGCCGGGCCTCGCGGGGCGGCCCCGCGGCCGGGCTCTTCTCGGCCCCCACGTGCAGTCCCTCCCCGCCCGGCGGCGCTCACCTCAGCGCCGGCGTCGCCTCCACCTTCGGCTTTTTAGCCTGAGGCTCCTCGTCCGCAGCTGCCATCTTCGCGCTCCCTCCCCTACTCCCGCGCCCCTCGCCACAGAAGCGCCCCTCCCCTGCCCGAGGCCACGCCCAAGCCACGCCCCCGCTCCTCCCTCCTCCCCCGGCCTTCCCTAGGGCCGGCCCAGGGTGCCCTCTCTTCGGGCTCAGCAGGAGCGTGAGCCCCTCCCCTCTCAGCGCCGCGAGCACGCCCCGCCCCCAGGTCAGGCGGCCTCCTCGGTCGTCTTAGCCCAGCCCCCCAAACGGGGCCTTGGCGGGAGAGGGGCGGGAGCAAGCTGACGGGCAGTCCCCAGCGCCTGAACGCAGGGAGCCATCCGACTGCCGGCCCCTAAGCCTCTGTCTCGGGATGGAGCGCCCCCGAGGCCCTCGGGAACCTTTGCTCTGCTTTGACATCCCATCCAGGAGGCGACCCGAGTGCACCGGCGGCGAAATCCTCCCTCAGGCAGTGACCAAGACACCCCGGGCCGTGAGGTCCTCTCCGCCACCACCGCAACCGCTGCCTCTGAGCCGGCGGCCTCCTTCCGGAACGGGTCCGGGGCTGAGCTCGGGCAGCCCGACTCCTTGGGGTAAGTGGGGTGGCGGTTGGGGCTAGGGTCGCGCGGGGCGGCGGGCGCAGAGCCGGGGGCGGTGCCCCTCCTGCCCACTTCCTCCTCAGCGCAGCTGTGAAAAGGCGGGGCGTCTCCTGTGGGACCCGGCACTGCGGGGGAGGGTCGCGCCCCGGGCAGGTGAGGCGAGAAGGTCTCGGAGAAAGGCCGCGGGCACAGCCCGCTCCTCCGGGTCAGCGCCAGCGCCTTGCCGGCCTGTGGCCCCGCCCGTCCGGGGCACGTGTCCCTACGATCTCTGTGCTTTAATAAGCCAATTTTCAAGCGCTTGTTAAGCGCCAGCTGCATGCCAGGCCCGGTGCCCGGGTCACTAGAACAGTGCAGAAGTCAGGCATGCAGCTGGGGGACCGCCTGGATCACTGTTCTTGTCATTGTCATTACCGCCACGGTCGTAGCGAGCATTCTTACGGGCCTTTAAAGCCCCACAACCCTGGGGGGGATCCTCACTTTACCGGGGAGACGGGCAGGGTAGGGCACTTGCCCGGAGTCACCAGAGCATTTAAACTCTAGGCTGGTGCCGGCCTTCTCTCCCCTGCGCCACCTCGCGGCTCCGCATCTATGGACGACCCGTAGAGGGGCGTGACCCGAAGGGAGTCTTGGTCTGGGCTTCGAGGTGCGCCCCAGAGTGATTTTTTTGTATCCTCAGCCAAGGTTCACATTGACGTCCCTTCCGTAACTTCTGGTCCAGCTGAGGGCTCTCTGCGCTGCCGAGCATGTTCCCCCCCCATGCACATTACTTTTTTTTTTTTCCCAGTATTTTACAATTTTCAAAAGTGGCACATTAATTATCTTGTTTGATCAAGGTGGAGGCATTCCCATTTTACAGATAGAGATACTGAGGCCCGGAAAAAGTTAAGTGATTTGCCCCAAATCATGGAGCTTAGCTGGCCCTGGAGTACTCTTGCTCTGCCTCGTACAGATACCTATAGAGTAGCCTTATATCATCCTACGGGGGAAAGCAGGTTCCTGCGCAAAGTAAGCCTTTGATAATTTTAGACCTACTGACATGATCGTTGATTTGTCCTGCCTTTGACAGCAGAGGCCGTGTGGATTTGATTAGTGTTCTTGAGCGAAAGAGAGAGAGAGAGAAATGAAGGTCAAAGGGTTGTCCGTGCTACAGCAGGATGGATTCCAGCTCTAGGGGGGACTTGAGGTCCTGGAGGGTGACTGGGTGAGAGGTGAAGCATGGTCTGTGCTTGGCAAGATACAGCCCCAGGGAAGAGTGCCACAGGTGAGCAGAGGAATGAAGTGTCTCTGCTCCTAATAGGGAGAATGAAGGCAGGCCTAGGGGAGTTGGCCAGATGCCCTTATGGGTGAGCTTTCCTTGGATGCTTGGAAGGATGTGCAACCCTGAACTATTGCAATAGTTGCCTTCAGATCTTCCTATCTCCTTCCCAGGATCTAAAATAGGATTCCTGGAACTCACTCTTCTGCTCAAAAATCATTCAGAGAAGTAAAAAGTTCAGTCTCTCCCACCTCAAAAGGCCCACCCCTCCCAACCCCCACACAAAGGCACTTGCACTCTTTTTTTTTTTTTTTGCCTTTTTTTTTTTGGAGGGCAGTTGGGGTTAAGTGACTTGCCCAAAGTCACTGGGCTAGTTTTTGTGTCAAGTGTCTTAGGTCGCATTTGAACTCAAATCCTCCTGACTCCAGGGTCAGTGCTCCATTCACTGTGCCACCTAGCCAGCCCCACTTGCACTCTTAAAACCGTGTCCTTTGTTCAGGCTATTCCTAGTACTTGGAAAGTTCTCCCCCATTTTCTTCACCAGTTGAATTCCCACCCTTCTTTTAAAAGCCTTTCCATAAAAAACTCTTTGTTCTCAGACATTACACAGTTATTATGTAATTACATATTATGATAGCTGACATCATTTTCATTATTTTTTTTTTTATATTTTCATTTCTGTGACAAACAAGAAGTATTGTTAGGCCTGTTTTGCAAATTAGGAAACTGAGATCTAGACAAGTTAGGTGATTTCCCCTGGGTCAGAGTGACCAAGGTAGGATGTGGACCCTGGTTTCTCCCACATTTGAATTCACTATTCTTTCTACTAGACTCTATTGCCTATTCTAGATGTCTGTTATTGTTTTATCTTCTTGATTATAAACTCCTTGAAGCCCAAGCTTTGTCTTTATCTAAACATTACATCTTCCCTATGGTGTACATAGTGCTCTGTACACAAGGGCTTAAGATGCTGAATTTTCTGTTGTGGGGCAGGATGTGCTAGGTTCCTGTAGTGTGAGCAGTATGAATGAATCCCATTAAGTGATTTCAAAGGGAGCCTTTGAAATATGGGTAAGATTTTAACAAGGGTAGGGGCTAATTTTGAGTGGAGAAAGGAGAAAAGAGTGATCCAGCAGAGTAGAAATTAGAAAGCTAAGCTCACAGGAATGTTTCATAGTAGAAGACACTGTTATAAGATTTTGGAAGTATAATTCCTACTAGAGAATGTATAAAAACCCAGATGCAAATAAGCGCCACAATTAAAATTCAGACCCAAGTCTTCCAAGTCCAGTGTTTTCATCCACTACCCCACACTGGTGGGCATTGAGAAATCATTGAAGTGATGTTATTACAGTTATACTTGGGAAGGTGAACCTGGACTGTAGGGAAATGGGAGGTTTGGAGACTATTTGGGAGGCTAATGCCTTGAACTTAAAAGTGGTGACAATCAGAATTAGAAAAGAGGTAAGTGACGTTGCTGATGTTTAGTTTTAATAGAGTAAAGAGGGAAGCACAAAGAGAAATACATACACCAAGCAAGACAACACCAAAAAAAGCAGTCGTACATCTTTATAATTTCCCATTTGTGAAAAGGAAGGCTTTATCAAATAGTATCAGCATTGTCCTTGGGGCTAACTTGAGTTTTGTTGCCATTTTTCCATATGGTTATAGTCAGTGTATACATTTCTTTGGGTGTGCCTTTCTGATCTCTTATTTCTCTGAATCTTCTTTAAAGACCTCTAAATTCTTCATATTTATCTCATACAGCACAATAATGTGTCATGTCATTTTGTTCACTGTCTTTATTGGATAAGCTCTCCTTTGCACAAGGTTGTTGTGCAGTTTCAGATTTTAAAGTGCCCACTATTCAGTTTCCCCCATAGGGTCTAGGTGACTTGACCTAGATCTTAAAGTTAGTGAGGGATAAAGTCCAAGTTTGGCATTGTTTCCAAGGATAAAAATTGCAAGTACTCTGTCAGGTTCACATAACTGATGAACAGAAACTGTATGTGAAAGTTGACCAAAATTCGTTCTTAAATTCTAAAACACCATAAATGTGAGCTCCTATTTGTGCTACTGTGAAAGACAGAACTTTGGAAAGTTAAGTCCCTGGGGAACGTGTGAAGGAAGGAATCGGCAGAGAGACTTGATGGAATTAGATGAATTAATAACCTGAACATTTTCTCTTCTGGAATGGGATATTCAGTATCACTTAATTCAAGAGACAGCTGCCTAGAAGAATGAATAGACAACCTAGATTTCACCTAAGTTGAGGCTCAAGACCTGCTGTTTCCATTAAGTGTTAATAACTTAGTACTTCAAGAATCTTGTTTCTGTGATGTGGTTACTCCCATTTACCAACGCAGATTGTAAGTCTTTACTGTATCATCTTTATTAGTTTCTGTAGCTGAAGAAACTCATCACCTACCAGTCTTCTAGAGGTGATCCACTCCAGATTTAGCTAGGTTCACTTTCACATGGACATATATTGCAGTGTTAAGTCCCAAACCTTTCCAGCCTAGTAGGACCTACCTACCAAAGCTTGTGCTTTGTTACCATAGCCCTCAAGAGCCCAGGTTTACCTCTACACCGTGACGAAGGATCAGAGTAGGCTTTGGGGAGCTTAGTTTTCCACAAAGTATTTCATTGATTATGTAGACCAGAACAAAAATCAGGTGAGTGAAAAAGAACCAGTTATCATACTCTTTACTGTGGCCATTTCACTTTAAGATGTGTGCCATTCTGTCTTACAGATGTTCAGGTAGTTTTTAATATAATCTCTGGTATTCATTAGACTTTTTATATATACCCTGGTAAGAATTAGACTTGCAAAATCTGACATGGGATATCTGCTTAACCACTCAACATAAACCAAACAGTGGTCTTCAGATGAATCCATGCTTCTTTTACCACAGTGCACTAAAGAAACTCTGGAGTTTCTCAATTTAGGGTCAGAGCTCCATCATCTCTCTTTTAGTTTAATCTTGTAGTGAAAGAATTCCTTCCTGGAAAATCTTCCTAATTTAAAAGCTGTTTTTATTGGCAGTTATTCAGGGTCTCTGCAGAGTACAATACAGCCAAACAGTCCAGATTTATCACTGTTATCCTTAGTACTAAGTTTAAAGCATCACTCTTACGCTTCTCAGCTGTGTTTAGTATAAAAGCCAAATCTGAACTTCTTTGACCCTCAGGAGAGTTTATTTTTTCCAACCACATTAGGACCAAGGATGCTTGGACATGCTTTTCAATATTCAACATGGTGAGGTTCTTTCCTTTAGGACAGAGGTTCTTAACCTGAGGTCTCTTGACCTCCAGATGGCCCAGTGATAGATTTCAGGGAGTTCATGAATGTGGATAGGGGGGAAAAACCTACTTCTTTATTTTTACTAACCTACAACTGAAATTCTGCTTTTCTGTCGATTAAAAAAAGCATTCTGAGAATTGCAGAGGTGTCACCAGGCTGCCAGAGGGAGCCATGATGTGGAGAAGGTTTAAGAATCTTTGCTCTGGGATCACTCACTCCATTGCTAGTGGAACATGAGTTCTCTTTCAGCCTTTCCCTTCTCTCACTACATGACTAGTGCATATCCTCTTCTGGTCATATGTCTTTTTAATGTCTTTTATGCTGCTTCTTATGTATTTCTTCATTGCTAGTATGCCATAGACCATTTACACCCACTTCTCCATTGTATCTCTTAGTGAATCATAATTTTGATTTGCTTCTATGCTGTATCCCATGCTTTGTAGGTATATAACATCACTTGAATGTTGGCTTTTGATCAGGTTGTAACATATACAAGTACTATAAAAATGTGGGAAGAACAATAATCATACCAAACCAAGAAACCTGAAATTCTGAATTAGAGCAAACTTGGTCCCAAGATGAGAACATGCTCCTTCCCTCCCTCCTTAGGGGAGATGGGAGTAGATTTGACTAAGGAACACTCCATATAACGTTAGGCTTAGGTGATTTCATGATTAGTTTTGCTGAACTGTTTTAATTTCTCTATCTTATTCTTTGTTATAAGAGGTAACCCCAGAGCAGAGGATAGGGTGCAGAATAGATTAGAAAAGGTAGCTCTTTTAAGAACAAAAGATTCCAATTGTTCATCTTTTGTTCTTATTATCTTGAACAGTACTTTTAATGACTCCCAAGTTCTGAAAGACAATTTAGTCTCCTCTCTTCCTCTTTGAGGCCAAGTTCATTTTCCATTTTAATAATTCAAGATATACATATTGATAGATTCGTTTAGGGCTAACTGCTATTGCCTGTCAATAATGTCTTAGTCTGAACAAGAGGCATTCTTCATCCACTTGCTTTTTCCTGGTAGGTGATCTAGCTATGCTAATTTTCAGTGATTGTGATTTTACTTAAAATGTTCTGCATTTTTCTAGGTCTTCATTCGGTCTATCCACTGTAATATGCTATAAGGAATATTTAGAGGGCCTCACTTTCTATAGACGATCTCTCTTCCACTTAGACTCTGCTGCCAATGCCATTTGCAAACTCGTCTTTGTTTTATACCTGGCTTGATATTAATAATCAATGAATTATCAAAGTTGTCTCATATGACTTCTTCCAAGGAATCTCGTATGGTTTTAAAATATGCATGGGGTGAATTACTTTGGCCTCAGTTTTTGGTTTATTTTTTTAATCTGTAAAATGAGAAATTTGAGCCAGAAGCCTTCCAAAGCCCTTTCCAGCTTGATGATTCTATGATTTAGCATGTTACATCAAACGTTTTATAAAATTCATCATTCCAATATGTCTTTCATCAAGAATATTTGTTTTAGAGAAACAAGAAGTAGAGATGAGCTTCAGCAAAAGTTTTCAAAAGATTTTCCACAAAATAAAAACAAAATGTGGCCCATAAATCCCTTGTTCTTGATAGGAATTGTTGACTCATTCGTTTCTGCATTAAGCCCGCGTATTCTAGAGCCATTTGAGTATTTGGACCCCCAAACAGAAACATGAAAGCAAGCCTAGGAGACAAGCCCTCCGATTCGAACAAGTGGGAAGTTGTAGCAGGCAGCTGATGTTAACACTTGCATTCTGCAGACTTTGAAATCTTTTTATCTCCTGTTCTTAATGGCCAACCCTCTAAACGAGTAGTCACAATTATACTTATGTATTAACACCCCATGATCACTGAAGCTGTGATTGGTATCAAACTGTTGAGTATTAGTTGAAAACTGTTCAAAATGTGTTAGGCAATATTTAGTGTTCAAGGGGAATCATTGCAAAGTGAATAGAAATGGTCCTAAAGTCAGAAGATTCATGTTCTACCTCCGAAATATACTGTCTTTGTGACCCTAGGCAAGCTGTTTTAATGTCTCAGTGCCTCCTGAAAATTCTGAAGATTATAAGATGCAAAACAGTTGCCAACCTTCACCAGTAGAAGGAATTTTCTTAGGGAGTTCCCTATTGCAATGAAATCATGAATAAGAAACAACAAAAACAAAGTAGTGTTGTTTAAACGCTACAAAATTTATGTGAATAACTTCGTTCTACTTGTTGAGGCCTTAGGGATAGGCCGTATCCATAATGGTCCTCCTAGTGCTAATATTTTGTGACTTAACATTCAGCAATGCTCTACTAAATGATTGAACTGTTGGCCCATTCCCAAGACCTTCCTCAGACCCCTGCATTTTATTTCAGGTGGTTTCCTAGGTGGATAATTTCACATAAAATAGCTAGAAACGATAAGGGTCTATAATAATAAGATTTTTCAGCTAAAAAAAGGAAAGTAAACCCTCAGTAAATATGAATTGATGAGAAGAGTTTTAAACTTTCCTCTCCCAGAACATGATCCACAGTCTGTTCCTCATAAACTGTTCCGGGGACATCTTCCTGGAAAAGCATTGGAAGAGTGTCGTGAGCCAGTCTGTCTGTGACTATTTCTTTGAAGCCCAGGAGAAAGCTGCTGATGTTGAGAATGTGCCACCTGTCATCTCAACGCCTCACCACTACCTCATCAGCATCTACAGGGACAAACTCTTCTTTGTGTCTGTCATACAAACAGAGGTGCCACCACTCTTTGTCATTGAGTTTCTACATCGAGTCGCAGACACTTTTCAGGTTGGTTACTTATCATTTATGTCCTAAATTGCTGTAGTAAAGATTTTACAGACACAAGATAAAAAGACACTTAAGTATTGATAATGTTAAGTTGTTAAGCTCTGTGCTGGAGTCATGTTTAACCTTTATACCTTCTGTTAGAGGCTTAGTGAGTAGTAAACCCGGAATACTTGGGTTCCATCCCTGTCACTTAACCTTTCCATGATTCAGGCCACTGTCTAAAGCTATTAAGTTGGCAAAGAAGATGCCAACCTGCGGTGGTAGATAAGGTCCTGATGAAGAGTTCAATGCGCCAATGGAATCACACAGGTCAAGGCCCTATCCCTCTTGTCTGTTAAAGAGTACCACAAACAAGGCTGCTCATACATGTGTTTTTTAATGTCCTCCCTTCTCCCACCCCTCCAAAAAAATACCCAGCATAATCATTGTTTATATACAAAACTGCTTGAGTCTGTGAGATTTAATGGAAATTAGTTGTCTTAATTCATCTGACAAATACTACCAAGATGTTAATAGTGATGAGAATATACAGAATTATAACTAAAGGTGTTTCTTCTGTTTTGTATTTTAATGCAGTCCTCAGACAGGGATTTGTGTTCATTAAAGTAAGCTTGTCTATCAGAAGTAAAATGAATTTGCTTTCCTTCATACATTTTGTTAGGACTACTTTGGGGAGTGTTCAGAGGCTGCAATTAAGGATAATGTGGTAATAGTGTATGAGCTCTTAGAAGAAATGTTAGACAACGGATTTCCTCTGGCAACTGAATCTAACATCTTGAAAGAACTGATTAAACCACCCACAATTCTGCGCTCGGTCGTCAATTCTATTACAGGTATGGTCAGGTACTCTACTAAAAGCTATAAGATGAAAAGAGTGTTTGATAAAGAAGCATCCAGCAGTATTAAAGCTAAAGAAATTTTGTCCAGAATACTGGTTCGTTATATACAGCGGCAGATGTAGATATCTCTTTAGGGACATTGGTTAACACTAGGGCTGTATTGTGATTCAACAAATAGTTCGGTTCAGCATCAAAACAGTCCATGTATGTAAGGAGTTTACTTCTCTACTGACCAAATATTTTTGTTTCTTTTTGAAAATTTTTAAAACACAGTATGTTATCAGTTCTAGTCTTTTCTCTTCCAATATGACAACGCTATTACCATTTGCACTTTATTATAGTCCTCAGATGAGGATTTGTGTTCGTTAAAGTAAGTTCATCCATCAAAAACAAAATGCATCTGCTTTCCTTCATACATTATTATATACCTTTTTTAGAATGACTTTGGGGAGACTTCAGTGGCTGCATTTAAGGATAATGTGGGTCATAGTACATGACTTCTTAGAAGAAATGTTAGACAGTGCATTCCCTTCGAGGAACCACAATGGTTAGAGCTCTGGGCTTGGGAGTCAGGAAGACCGACCTGAGTTCAAACTTGCCCTGTGCAATTCACTTAACCTCTGTCTGCCTCAGTTTCCTCAACTGAAATAGTAATGGCACCTTCCTCTCTGCGTGGTTGTGAAGAGCAAATGGAATAATATTGATAAAGTGCTAAGCACGGTGTCTGACAAGGCTCTTAATAACTCCTTCCCTTGTATAAAAAGCAGACATTCTGATCTCGTGTAACCATATTAAATACTCACACACTGGAGTATCTAATGTACCTAGCTATAATATTCTAGTAAACTGTACTTAGCACTCACAGTGTTTTGTCCACACAAAGATTATAGTCAGCAATAAACAGGTAAATCCTTCCGTTCCTGAGACCTCTTAGTCACATTAGCTTCGTTAGTTTACTCTCACATCTGGACAAAGGTAGTTATACTCATTTGGAAGTATTTTCAGAAAAGGGTTTTGAAACCTAGATACCTCTACAAGGATTTCTTAAAGTGGCATATGTCATCTCAGATATGCTCGACAACTATGAAAGTCCTTTTTTGGAGTATTCTTGGTAGCCTGGGCAAAAATTACTGTTATTTTCAAAAGTCTGAATTTGACCAGTGAGTAAATATTTATTACTAACCCACTATATGCATGGCACTATGTTTGGGTCAACAAAGAAGTTTACGGTGTGATCTCTTACCTAGAGGAGTTGAAAATCTAACAGGCAGGACATAAACGTTCAAATTAATTAGCAACAGGAGATATTGAAAAAATACAAAACTGCAATAGGATGGATAAGTGGACAAAAAAGCATTTGTTCTGTGCTGCTAAGCCTTAACATGTTACTTGAATACATATACATGATCATATATATGTATACATATATAACATAGACCAAAACAAGTGCATCAACACAAATACAAAAAGAAGTTTATATGCTGATAACATAAAGACATCTTATAGAAATGTCTCCAGTTGTTCCCTCTGTACATGACCAACCTGTCTCCTTTTCCTAGAGTAACATCACTCATGAACATTGAGTATGTGTATTGATTAGTAAATTCTACAACTGGCTTAACTCCCACACTGGATATTTCCATTGCTCTTTGAATTATCTATAATTTAATTCTGAGATTTGTTCATTTTTATAGCATCATGATTGGCATTAAAGGTATACTTTTGTAGATGGCACAGTGGACAGTCAAGAAGACTCACTTTTATGAGTTCGAATCTGGCCTCAGACACATAATAGCTGTGTGACCCTCGGCAAGTCACTTAAATTTGTTTGCATCAGTTTCCTCATCTGTCAGATGAACTGGAAAAGGAAATGTCAAAGCACTCTAGTATCTGTACCAAGGAAACCCCAAATCAGGTCACAAAGAGTCAGATACAAATAAAATGACTAAACAATAAACAGCTTGGTAGTATGAACAGTTTGGCAATCATTGAAAGGAATGTGTGTGTGTCTGTGTCGGTGTGTGTGTGATATCCCCGTTGTAATCCAGCACCTATATTCTAGGCCCATTTCATTATCCATCTGTAGCACTCATCTAAGAAACGTGTATTGTTAAACTAACTTAATAGGCTGTGTCCAGTTGTATGTCACAGTCTGAACATCATGAATTTTCATCTTTGTTTCTCAAGTGTAGACAGAGCAGTATCTTTTATTTTCACTGAGGAATATTTGTAAGGTCCTTAGGTCACAGTGTAAATACCATTGGCAAATAGGAGCATTTGGAGACCCTCACCACTAGAAGAAAATCTTTGTTTTGTTTGGGCCATACACAGGATCTTTCATGACCTTGGGGAGCCCTGTTGTCCCATTTCCTTGTCTAGCACCTTCCATGAGCTCTGTGTTCAGAGGAGGGCTGAGCAAAACTGGCACTGTGATCATCATAGAGTCTACAGTAATGTGAATATTTCCATAAGATGGACTTTGAGAGGAGCCTTCTTCTGAGTGGCAGTTTGCTCGTTTGGGTCAAATTCTTTTTTAAAATCAATTACACAGAAAGATCTTAGAATTTATACTTGTCAGTGTGTGACTTTAAAGACTTAGTAATTCTCTATAGAAAATGGCCTTCAAAAATCTGTCCCTTCCCTCCTGGGTTTCTTGCAGGATACTCCTCATGGTGCACAGAAGCATACATATTAGTCAATAATTGCTGGTATGTTAACACATACAAATTAAGCACAATTTTTTAAAAGTAAGAACCAAGTGGTACAAATACCTCTAGCATCAATTGAAGGGAAAAGAACGCATTTAATAAATGCTTTTCTTTCAGTGTATGAACCATCTGTGATTTTGTGTTGGATACTTCTGCTAATTTAGAGCATAATCTCTTTACAATTAAGTAAATACTGTTCAGGAGTTCCTGAGCACAAAAAAAATCCCCATATCATCCTGTATCTAACCTCTGGACTTAGCTGGGCTGGTCTTCAGAGCTTGTGATCTCCTGGCATAGTCTTGGAGAACCCAGCATCCCTTTCATATCATGTCATGTGCCACATGACATATACAAAGCTACTCTTCGCAGTTAGAGTTAGTCCAAGAATATAATAAATAATGGCCAAAAGTTGTTGATCCCTGGCCAAATCCGTTGGAATTTTTGTGTTTTTTTTTTTTCAGTTTGAAAGCATTTCATGATCAGAGTAGTTTTCTGAATCAGAGTAGTTTGGGGAGACCAAAGGCTGGTGATTAGTTATGAAGCCTTGGTCTTGGTGTGAGGGAATGATAATGACCTAAACAAGGGTGGGGTAGAAGAAAGGGAAAGAAAAGGAATAGATGTAAGAGGTGCTAAGAAAGAATGCTGAAGCTCCTTGTTCAGTGTGAGGCTGAGAAAAACTGTAACAGATTAAAGATGATTACATATTGATTCTTGGAGGTCACTCGTTTCTATATGAGTGAACATTAAGTAGTCCTTCTTGGAGAACGTGCTCTGATATTTGGGCCTACGTTGAATATTAAGCATTTCCTACTATTCCCCTAATAGCATCTAGCTCGGCTGACTAACGTGAGATTGAATGTAAACTAGCTAGCCTACTTAGCTGAATATACACCCCAAAAAATGGCACTGATCAAGAGACTCTACAAATTGCCATAACTAAAAAGGAAAAACATACTTTAGACTCCAAGTCTTCTAGTGATCAAATGTCACATTGCCAGCAACGCTTCAAACTGTTGGGATTGTTGTTCTGGTTCCATCATTTCAGCCATGTCAGACTCTTCCTGACCTCTTTTGGGGTTTTCTTGGCAGAGATACTGGAGTGGTTTTACCATTTTCGTCTCCAGATCATTTGAAGAAATTGAAGGCAAACAGGGTTAAGTGACTGGCCCAGCATCATGCGGCCAGTTAGTTAAGTCTGAGGCCAGATTTGAACACAGGAAGATGAACCTTCCTGACTCCAGGCCTCATACTTTATCCACTAGACCACCTGCCTGCCAAATCAAAACTACTGCAGGCTTAAAGGGACAGTGACAATCCTGGGAGATAAAATGCAAATGGCTTTTACAGAGATGAGGAAATGAAGGCCAAGAAGCAAACTGATAAACTTAGTGTCAGGGAATTTTACTTGAGGTCTCTGGGTTCCTATCCTCTTTCCATTCCCTCACACTGCCTTTCTTGAAGGACAGCTACATCCTCACACTCATGTGACTGGACTGATTTTAAAGGGAGGGAGGGTGTGTGAAGGAATGTTATCCCCTTTTTTGACCCTGCTTGGGGCTCTGCCTGCCTGCATCCCTCTGGTATTGGGTTTAATAGCAGAGAATCTAGTTATCACCAGATTTTCAGTGCAGACAGTCTTTATAGAAAGTGTGAAAACAACCAGCCCCTTCTTCTGTCCATGGCAGTAGGCTGAAGTTTTATTCAGCTCCTGGAATCAGGTTTTAGGGTACTGTTAACACTCAGGAAGCAGGAGATAAAGTAAAGGAATACAACCTGGTTTGGCAGAGGGCAGAGGACCACATGGCCTGTTTTCTGCTCTCAAAATTTGATCATGCTCCTATGGATGTTTTCAACAATCATCCTGAAAACTCCCATCATTTCTTCCCCAACTTGAGAGGCCACACATGCATAATGCACACACACATACACATCCAAGGATTAAACACTAAAGTGTATGTTCTGTTAATAGTTGTTTTGTGAACTAAGCCAGAGAGAGGTTTTTCTGGCGACAGTTCGCAAATGTTTTCAGCCTTCTTCCCTGATTTCCAGGCAGTAGTAATGTTGGGGACACACTCCCCACGGGACAACTTTCCAACATCCCATGGCGTCGTGCAGGTGTGAAATATACAAACAATGAAGCTTATTTCGATGTGATTGAAGAAATAGATGCCATTATAGACAAATCAGGTAAGTGCCTCTGAACTTATTTGATTAGAATTCTACTTTAATTTTAGTGAACCAGAATGAAAAACTATTGAGTATGTGTAATTGAATGACTACCTTTTTCCCTTTAATATGACCCTCTTCCTCCCTATTCTCCATAGTGTTTCCTGAGGTCTCTCTTCTACATTTCTCAGATGTTTTTAAAGGACTACTTATGATACCTTCATACTTCATTACCATTGGCTTCATGAAATGATAAAAGAAGTGTAACCCATTCTATTAGGAGACTGGTTCTGAAAATGATTTGTAACCCCTGTGTGGAACAGCCCTCCAAAATTGTTTGATAGTGAAATAAAATGATAGGTATGCTATTCCTCAGAAACATTAGCTTCCAACACAAGTTGGGAAAAGGCCATGGCATTCAGGAAGCTGAGTTCTTGTAATGAATCTTCTTTTCACTGATCTGTTTATTGAGGTGCAAAGCTTTCATCAAGCTTGACACCCAAAGAGTATCTTCAGTTACTCTAGATACATCATGTCCTCAGCATAGACCCAGATTCAAAGGATCTTAGCAAAACTGTGTTTAGTCTGTTTTCCTTGCTTTAGGTTCCACAGTCTTTGCAGAAATTCAAGGGGTCATTGATGCTTGCATTAAACTTTCTGGAATGCCTGATCTCTCCCTTTCCTTCATGGTAAGTTTTATTTTTCCTTATCCAAAGTCTTGTGTCCTTGGCAAGCAGTCCTAATGTACCCAGAATGGCCATGGGAAATACTGAGAGGGGTCCCCAGGTCCTGGCAACAGTAATTACAAATGTTATTTTACTGAAATAATTCTGGAGCAGCTCCTCAGACAGTAGTTCCCTGCCCGCTTACTAGGCCTTTAAGGAAAAGGCTCTGGGAATTTTAGACGTAGTTGAGGTTGCCTACTCAGTCCCACAGGATTTTTTAGAGTATCATTTTCACTACACAATAGTGATTTTGCTTTACTACTTATTAAAGAAAATCTTTAATACTTAAAACCACTTACTTTTTTCACTTCTCCCTAAGATGTGCCTTTGTATTTTCATCTATAGAAGTTAATGGATATAAATATTTTTTGGTTTTTCTTGTAGAACCCAAGGCTTCTAGATGATGTCAGCTTCCACCCGTGCATTCGTTTCAAACGCTGGGAGTCAGAAAGAGTCCTGTCATTTATTCCTCCAGATGGAAACTTCCGACTCATTTCCTACCGTGTCAGCTCACAAAAGTATGTTAACAAGGATTATATGCATACTGATTTGTCTGGGTTGAACTCATTTTTGTTTTAGTCTGCTGGTTGATATTTTGTCTTAAAACATTCCTTTTGCCCATACCCTTTGAGTGAGCAGTAGCAAGATGAAAAACCCTCAGAAAGATGAGTTTTCATCAAGAGCAAAAGCAAGAAAAGATAGGCCTTTTCAGAAAATCTGTAGATGAGAATCAGCATTTCTAAGTGTACAGTAGGCAAAGGGAGATCTTGAGGATCTTCCCTCAGTACCTTAGTATCCTTTCCCCTTCTGTGAGCTCACAGCAATATGAAGGCTTCTCTAGAGCAGCGGTTCTCAACCTGTGGGTTATGTTCAGTTTGTAACAATGAAAATACATCCTGCATATCAGATATTTACATTATGATTCATAACAGTAGCAAAATTACAGTTATTAAGTAGCAACAAAGATAATTTTATGGTTGGGGGTCACCACAACATGAGGAACTGTATTAAAGGGTCACAGCATTAGGAAGGTTGAGGACCACTGCCCTAGAGTATCCCCAAAGAGACGTTGAACAAACTTCACAGTATTTTTTCTCTGTGCTAAGTTTGAGATTAGATAAGGTTTTTGCTAATTTGTTCATTCTTCCCCCTGAAAGTAGCAGAAGGTAGCTGAGAAATATCAGGACAGAGCTTACTACTATCAGGGCATAAGGGGAGAACCTTTACATTTAGAACTCTAAGGACTGACTATTGAATCTCCATGTCCTTGAACTGGAGGGGCAATGAGGGATAGGCATGTTCTTTGAACTTATCTCCCAATATGGTACCCAGCACTGCAATACAAGAGCAGCTGCCATTCTAACTAGCCCATTTTATAGATGAGGAAATCGAGGTTCTGACAGTTAAATGGGTGGCAGAGAAGGGTCTCTGTGTGTTCATGTGACCACATAATCCCTCTTACCTTCCCCCACCCCTTTGCTTCTAGTTTAGTGGCAATTCCAGTGTATGTGAAACATAACATCAGCTTTAAGGAGAACAGCTCTTGTGGCAGATTTGATATTACAATTGGACCAAAGCAGAACATGGGAAAAACCATCGAAGGCATCACAGTGACTGTTCACATGCCCAAAGTCGTATTGAACATGAGCTTAACTCCTACACAAGGCAGCTACACATTTGATCCTGTCACTAAGGTGAGGTGCTTCTTTCTAATTCATCTGTAGCCAAGAGTGATTGGGCAGTCAGTTGTTTTCTATGGACAGGGTCTTCTTCCAACCTAAATTTATCATTCATTAAGATGAATTCTTTGACCTCCATAAGTTGAGAATGCTGCTGTCCACAAAACTTCCAAGGCAGAGAAAAAGTGCTTGTCTGACTGGACTCTGGGGGACCTAAGGGGAAACCATGCTTTGTTTATTCTTTGGATTATTTTTGCTTCAATTTGTGTCCAGTTTCAAAGTAGCTAATATCTTTTAATCTGATCATGGGCTTATAACAAAAACTATTTACAAAGGAGAGAAATCCTTGGTCATTGTTAGCAAGATTCAACTTAAACTTTACCCCTTTATTATTTATTGATGAAAACTGACTTAATAAATGCAGTATGCCTATTCCCTGAAAGTCGTAAGGAAGCATATTATTCGTCCATTAAGGCCAGAGTATGTGAGCCATGTGGCTGCTCAGCAGAAAGAGAAACCGAGAAGCCAGAGAGATGTGGGGCAGAGGTGCAGCTGAGCTTGATCAGGAAGCAGAGCTGGTCCTCAAGACAAAATATCTATACTTAATGTCATGATTCCCCAGATTTCTAGCATTCACTGGGTCAAATCATGAATGCAAAAGCCAACTTTTAAGATGTATGTAAGGTAATATTTGTTATAGTCTCTTTTTGTATCACTTTCCACAGAACATGCTTTTCTTCCCCTTTAAGATATAAAGCCCTTTCTTATTGTATAATGTGTTTTTGGTGAAGGGTTTTCATATGAGTAACAAGAAATGTACCAATGATTCACTGCCCCATGTTAATTTATGAAGAGTCTGGTCCTTTTCAGTAGTTTAGTCATTGAGCTGCCAGACATGATGAGAGGAGTGAGTTAGGGGGATCTGGCCAATTCCCTTATTGTACAAATGAACCAAGTGGCCCCCAGACGTTGGAACTTGTATAAAATCTTCAAGCTACTTGTGACCTAGCCAGGTCCAGAATCCAGGTTTCCAGGCCAGGTTTCCATGCCCTGCATTGTATTTCAGGGAACGCCTCAGAGGAGGTTTCTGGCATTATTTGACTTTGGAATATCTCTCACTGATGCAGTTGTACTTTGGTTTTTATTTAATAAGGTGTTGACTTGGGATGTTGGGAAGATTACCCCCCAGAAGCTCCCAAGTCTTAAAGGATTGGTGAATTTACAGTCTGGAGCCCCCAAACCAGAAGAAAATCCAAGCCTCAACATTCAGTTCAAGATTCAGCAGCTTGCTATTTCAGGTCAGGACGTTCCATTCAGTTGTCTCATGATGGGGGAAGGTGAGAGGTGCTGAGCTCGGCTGATAGGAGCTGAGACAGCCATCTCCAGAAAGCGTCAACATTCCGTTTTTCTTTAGGTTAAACTAATTTCTCACATGCTGCTGATAAGCAGCCATACCCCTATTAGCAAAGCAGGTTTTCTTTGGAGGACTATAGCAGTAATTGACCTATGTTGCTCAAGCACCTAAAAACAGAATATGTCATAAGGAAGCAAATGATATACTGCTTGAAACCCTGTCTAGGTTGTGAGTTACTAGCATATGCCCAGCGGAGGCTGCATGGTCTTTGTGGTGCCGGGCGGTAGAGTGCAGTCGGTTTGGTTTAACCTCCAAAACGACCTAGCATTTATTCTGTGCTGCACATTTACACAGAGGAACACCGGTGTGATAGTGACTTACTCTCTTTCCCTTCCCTTCTTCTCTTCACACAGGCCTGAAAGTAAATCGCCTTGACATGTATGGAGAGAAATATAAGCCATTTAAAGGAGTCAAATACATCACAAAAGCTGGAAAATTCCAAGTGAGGACATGAGAAGAGGCCATATATCCCACAAGATCAGTGTCTGTTTTCCAAGTGTCATTACAATCTGCTGCTTAGTGACTTAGGTTGCTGTTAGGTACCAAGTGGGTGGGAAATACTCATTATTTACAACATTTGTGTAGAGCGCCTTCTCTGAAAACGTAAAAAAGGTAGCTTAGTGGTTGGAATAGATTTCTTCAACAGCTTTAAGCTAAGGAACTCTTTTCTAATGACTTAGCTTATTTTTAAACTTGTCATTAAGAAATGTTTTGGAGCCAACAAGCAAACAGCGCTTGTTTCCACGGCACAGGACGGTTGGGGCTACACTCAGCAGAGCACAGGCAGGCAGGCGGTCACCCTTGGATCTCCCTGTCCTCTGTCCTTGACCTTGGCGTGCAGGAGGCATGAGACTCCTAGGGCAGTAGCCGGACTGTGTTGTCACGTGATAGCCGTAGCCAAATGTTGTCTTCACTGATCTTGTTCGTCCCCAATCAGTCTCCTCCCTCCCCAAACAGTTTACAGCAGACTGCCTCTTCAAGTGTTTGCCTTACTCAGCTTTTCACTTGTGCCATTAAGCAAGCATGGTAGCAAAGGCCCTTCCCAGACCACCCTGGTGGGGAGCACGACCGCTTCATTTTCACAATACTGGGTTTTGTATTTTTATAAAGGAACTTTTTATGTAAAGCTCAGACTTTGATTTCCAGCGACCTTGCTCCAGTAAATGCCACCTGAATCATGGGCCACAGATTCAGCTCTTAGCACAGCAGAAATCATTTGTATTAAAGAGGACAAATGCTTTAGTGAGAATCCAAGGGAACACTACTTGAAGCAAGCACAAGATTTTGAGCTTCTGAGCAAACAGAACTAAAAAGTAAGTAGCAATGGAGAACTCAAATCCTAAAGTCTGTCACTGCGTATTTCCTAAGTCTTATCAGAACAGCCCTTTTGCCAGAGTTTACCTTGAATGCCTCATGTCCCACATCAGGTTCTTTTCCTGAAAATAAGGAAATTGTCATGGAAAAAGTTACACTTTATTCTGTGTATTTAGCATGTTTTGCTGAGATTGCAATAACATACATGGACTGATGCGGTTGGCATCTCAGACTGCTAAAGGTCAAGCTGTTCTATCCAACAACAAGGGTTTAGAGACCCAGCCATAGTGGTTTGGTTTTGTTAAATGCGAAGGAAGAGGAAGTTTCCGGGCTATGGTTTCCTTGCTCATTTTTCACACGTTGCCAGTCAAACTGTATAATCAGGCCACACCTCACTTTGGATTCTTTCCTCTCTTAGCCCCATACTGTTTCCTTACCCTGTCAGCCACAGTCTTACCTCTTTTTAATGGTACTTTTGTCATTCGGCATCTAGGGATGGGAGCTGATTCATGGAACTAACTCTGACACTATTCAGCAACACGAAGCTATTTCCCCTTGTCATCAGGGCCCTGTGGGGGCAAGTATGTTTGTAGTACCAACCTGACTTTTGACCCAAAAGTAGATAGCTAGAAAAGGGAATGGCACATAGATGTTAGTTCAAAATTTAACACATACTTACATTTCATTTAAATTCTAGGGTGATCACAATACTGCCAAATCATAATTATCTGCCGTGTCTAAGATTACCTCAATTCAGTTGCCTCTTCAAGCCCTTCTCTCCAGTGATCTGTCAACCCTCTGCATTCCTCTCTCTCATCAGAGTCCCATCACTGGACTCCTTTCTTCCATTGGAATCCTTCATTCCAACCAGTTTCCATCCTCTGTAACTTGGAACTAGGCATTTTTCTTCCTGTGATGTCTCTTGCATAGAATCCCATGGTATGCAAGCAGTTTCCTTGCTGCTAGAAGTTTCTTAAGCCAAGCTTTCCCCTGGTGGATTCTTTTGCTTTATTCAATTATTGTATTATTTGATAGAATCAGAAAACACTCTTCAGGTGGAGGATCTGATTCCTCCGTGTCTGGCCAGCGCTGGCTGCACTATTAATAAAGACATGAAAGCAACAAGCTGACTGCTGACTGATTGCATTGATTGACTTTCAGGTGTGCAGGTTCAGCTTCAAGGCGAGCTTTGCTTTAAACACCATTTCCTTTCACGTTCACTTCAGAGAAGCTGTCACACTGAACTACACATCCCCTCCTGCCCAGTTCCCATTAGCCAATATCAGTTCTAGACATGTCAACAGCCATGCATATGATCTCCCCTAAAAACAAGTGTTACCTTTCTGACCACAGATATTTGAGTAGCGGAAGGTAATTAGAACCACTCTTCCCACAAAACACAAAGCCCTGTTCAGAGTTTAATTAAAGCACTTAGATTTCTAAAGCATATTCATACCAAGCCAAAAATATTCCATTTCCTGATGTTTGTAAAGGAGTGTGTCTTGAGAATAGATCATGGGTTGGCTCTTTATAGTTCATATGTGGATTTTTTTTTCTAACCAGGATTCCAACAGATTACACATTGAGGTTCCCAACTCCCCAGAAAGCTTGGTTTGCTGTGTACATCCCTGTGATGCTTCAAGGTAATCTGGACAGCTCTGATTAAATGGATACAGATGCCCAGTTGGTTTAACAAAGGAAACAAACCACACCTCCAGCCCCAAAAGTATAGAGTAAAAGAAATCCTTTCTGCTTTCATTGAACCTAATTGCCACATAATTAGAAATAAATGAAAGTCCAAAGCCCTTGTCCAGATGAACTTTAGGCCAAGTTTGGAGAGGACTAAAGGCAAAAGTCAGTATGGGAAGCAGAGAAGACAGACAACCACACAGAAAGGTACCCTGTACTTCATCATCAGGAGCCTAACCTAGACTGGCCTTTCCAGGCCCTCTTTTCAACGTTAGGCCAATTGGTGGGAAAAGCATTCTGGTGAGGTGAAAGCACTGAGGGTTGGAGTCCCAGCTACTCTGGGAAATGGGGGGTGAGGGTGGGGAGTAGGAGTCTGTTTAAAAGGAACTGAGGAGTCTTCAAAGAGAAGCCATAGCCTACATACATACCCTAGAGGAGCTTGGAAATCAGCCCCAGGCAAAACTGGAACCATTGCACAACGTAGAGGCAAATCTGACCTCAAGTACTACAGATCTGGTGGACTCAGTACTGGAATATGGCTCTGGAGGGGGGATGCTTTACTCAACAGAGACAGAGTAGGTTAAAAAGGTGGCAGGAGCCGTGTGACTTTGGGCAAGTCACTTAACCCCAATTGCCCTCCAAAAAGAAAAAAAAAGTGGCAGGAGTTGTGTATACCAGGGTGTAGTGATGTGGGAAAAATTATAGGAGTGGCAAAGTATGGCACAGCACAGATGGTCAATAGAGGAGAAAATAAAAGTGATTTTGTTACTGTATGTACCACAGACCACTTGGACAGAAAGGAAATAGAGGGGTTTGAGAAAGATCGCAAGCCTGATACATGATAGAGGAGTGATGATGAATTTCCATTATCCAACTTATCTACTGAAGCTCTACCCAAAAAAGAGCTAGTAACTTCTTAATCTACTTTAATAAGAATTTCAGCTTTCACAAAGTAGAGGGGCCAAAAAAGGAAAATCTGTGCTAGATCGGATTCTCACTATTTGAGAAGACACATAGAGATAATAAAATTTTATGGATTCCAAACTTGTTGGAAGGCCAGACTCAAAAAGTAGTCATTGACGGCTCCAAGTCATCATGGCAGAAGGTCTCCAGAGGAGTACCAAGTGATTTGTTGTTGATCCTGTGTTTTTAGCATTTTTCTCAACTTGGATAAAGCTGTGGATGATATTATTACCAAATCTGCAGAGACAACTCAAAGCTGAAAGAAAGAGATAGCTAACACTGGAGGACAGATTCAGGAATCTAGTAAGACCTTAACGGGCTAGACTCATAGGGGTGGGGAACTTGTGGCCTTGAGGTCATATGTGGCCCTCTAGGTCCTTTGACTAAATCCACACTTCACTGAAGAGATCCCCTTCACAGAATAAAACCCCCAGATCTCCTTCAAGTTGATAGCTATAGCTCCTTTATTTTGTACTTGTGAAACTGACTTTTTGAAGGAGATCTGGGGTTTCAGTGAACTAAGTTCAGTAGGGGTCTGGTGTGGCATCCAAAAAACAATGCAATGTTTCATTAATCAAGGAGCAGCTAACAGGAATAAAGTGAGATGCAACTACTCAGCCTGTCAGATCTCAGCTGCAGTGTCCTGTTCAATTTTGGATGCTACTTTCAAAGACATTCCTCTCTAGACTGCATTGCAGATTTCCCCTACTATCCTGACACTGCACTCCAGGCAAGGAATTCACATGTTCTAAGTTCTCTGTGCTCTGCTGTCACCCAGAACCTCCATTTAAGGAGGGTACTTGAGTCAGCCATATTTTGTCCAGTTTCCCTCTAACATGTCCCTGTACCATTTACCCCATCTTTTAAGAAGCTCTTTTGATGTGTTGCCTTCCCTAGAAGGCAGGCTCTGTGAGGGGAGGGACTTTTTTTGTACTTGTATTTTTAGAGCTTAGCACTAAAAAATAGATAATAACCCATTAACTAATACTTGTTGACTTACTGACAATGACATACACAGGCATCCATTGTCCAGAGGAGGGCAGCCAAGACCATGAAATGCCTTGAGTCATCTGGAGAAGACAGGAAAGACTAAGAAAATATGACTGTCCTCAAGTCACCTACAGGAATGGCAACCTAACTAAAGCAGCAGGTACCCTTACAGACAGGTGATACTAGGTGCTAGGTACATCAAGCTACCACTACCATTTTGACTACCACCTCCCTTAGATCTTGATGGAGATAGTCCAGAACTGTGTACCCAAACTGTTAGGACTTGGAAATACCACTTACCCTCAGATCCTAATGGAAACAGCCCAAGAGCCTCAGTATAGCAGTGTCCCCCCCAAAATTACCAGCCCTGCTTCCCTGGCCCCACAGCTAGCAATGAGGGGAGTATCCCTGTAAAGAAAGAGGCCACCTTCTTTATCACCACCAACCCTGACAAACTGCACCAATGGGCAGGTAGCCCTAGAGCCCCAGGAATGGCACCCTATAGAGTACATAGGTCTTGTTTCCAGCCCTGCCCCCATAGCCACTAACCTAGAAGCAAATCCCTTAGAAAATGGACCAATCAGCCATCCCCACCAAATGCTACCTGCAAAACAGGCAAACAAGAATGTGCTAGGCAGGCCAAACCGTCACAGCCTTCTTGACCACCTTCCCAGACCCTGATGGAGATGGTCGGGGACTGTGAACCCAGAAGCCTTGGGTGCAGTAACGCTCCCCAGACCACCAGTGGCTCCTCCTCTTTGGAGGTCTTCAGGTAGGGGCCAAGTGATCACTTATGGGGTATGTTAAAGTGGGAATCCCTTTCTGATATGCATTAGACCATTTGGCTGCTGAATTACCTTCCATCTCACTCAAATCCTGCTAGAGACCACGAGGGTTTCTGGTTTATGAAAAAACAGTGTCTAACACTGCAGTTTTGAAAATCAGTTCACATCTCATTTTGTTTAAGTCTTAACAAAAACCTGAGGCAAATAATACAAATGTTACTATCCTCGTTTCACAAATAAAATAGGCTCAAACTACCATTTGCCCACCTAATGCAGCTCATGAGGTAGAACTGAGGCTCCAAATCCAGGTCTAGCAGACTGAATTCTGAAATCTTTTACATGATACCTGCACCAAATGTTAACACAAACCCCTTGTAAAAAGTGAAGTAACAGCATAGGATTTCAGACTTCCAGGACAGAAAATAGACTTCATCAGACTGGCCTTATATTGTTCCCAGCTGATATCCCCTTGCTGCCAGTCTCCATAATTTCTACCTCTTCTAAACGCTTTATGATTATTATTTTTTTTTTTTTGCTTTTTCTTTTTGAGGGCAGTTGGGATTAAGTGACTTGCCCAAGGTCACACAGCTAGTTTTTGTGTTAAGTGTCTTAGGCCGGATTTGACCTCAGGTCCTCCTGACTACAGGGCCAGTGCTCTATTCACTGCGCCACCTAGCCGCCCCACGCTTTATGATTCTAACAAACTCAAGAACTGTCCTTTTTAATCAACCAACAACTACCTTTTTTATGTCAGGCAGTATTAAGTGTTTTTTAGTTCAAACCCTTGTTTGACACGCTGCTGGTTCCTAGATGTTCTGTGATGAAGGATTAGAATTAAATAAATTCAAGTCTATCCTACAATATTAACACTTTACAGATTAACTGAATATGATATCTCCTACATGGCTGACTTAAAAATTACTACTGCTAAAAAATAATACACCATCTATTCAAACAGTTATTTATACAAATGCATTTTATTTATTTTTAAGAGAACAAAAGAGGTGGCAGAAAATATTTGCATATAACAAATCCTAGTTTATAAACAGTTATTTTAGTGGTAACATCTCGGACGCTCAGGGGATGTTTCTGAATCTGCTTCACCAAATCTGGAACGCTGGCAGGGAGAAAACCACAACTGGCACAAAGTGTTACTTGCAGCGTGGCTAGAGCCCCGGAACTGAAATGGCAAACATGATTTCTCCTATTTTCTTTAAGCAATCTTTAATAAAACAAAAGGTGATCTTTGGCATAAAGTCATCTTTAAAGGCATTAATATTGCATGTATATCACATAAGCAACTAAACAAGTCATGGAACTGGACTAGATGAATGACTTGAGGTCTCAACTCTAAGATTCTAGTATCAATCAGCCAGTCGATATTTATTAAGCGCCTACTATGTGCCAGGCACTGTGCTAAGAGTACTATGTACTCTTAGGACCTCAAGAACACTCACCATTCATTAAACAGGAAAAAAAGAGGAAGCCTAAAATGTACGGGACTAACTGAAGACAGATTTTACACATTCAACGTTGGGATCCAACCCAAGTGAAAAAAATAAAAAAACCAAGGACCTTCGGGTTAAAGCTCTCAGTCAGTACTTGTCACCATCAGATTTTCTCTCATGTACCACACACAGGTGTGGTACTCGGCTGAGATCCCAGGAAACAGGTGACATGGGCAATGAATGAAATGTTACCCACTTAGTGCACGGAGGGGAGAGAGAAGGGGCTGACTCTTCATCCGTGCACTCACTCTCACTATGTCCCCTGACCTGCACTGAAGGCACCTCTAGAAGACTTATTTCAGGTTTAGTCATAGCAGTTATCTTTAGGTGTGGGAGACTCCCCTCGATAATTCACAGTCAGCCTCTTGTACTGCCAGACCAGAAAAACCTTAAGTCTGTGGGTTCATCTCTCCTTAAGCTGGAGAGGCCCCAGCCCAGAGATGGCCCTTCTTTTGCACTAATCAACACTGGGCAAATGAGAGCAACTGTCAGACTGGGGCTGAGTTAGAAAAGAAGGATATTTCAAAGTTCCAGAAAAAAGAAGCACCTAATGTCCTCCAAATCCATCAAGGAGGAGAGAAGTTAGTGGAGGGAACACAATCAGGCCAAGCATTCCAATGCAGCATTTCATTAAGGCCTCAGCAAAGTCCTCTGGGGGGCAGTGACAAAGCATGCATTGCCCGGGTATGGCCCCACTAGACAACGCCCCGGCTGCTCTGCCCCCAAAACAGCAGAGACAAGAGCACCGGGACACACAGTGTTTGGGAGGGGAAACCCTACCCGAGCAAGTGGGCAGGCAGGCCAAGGCAAGAGGCTGGGCACCTCCCCACCCTCACCCATCCCCTTGAATGGCTCCAAGAGCTTCCCTGGAATGGATGGGTCACTTTAGAGCATGATTCATACCATCACATGTGATTCCATGATTTACTTAAAAGAGAAAGGAATCTTCAGGTTTGTGCTTTTGGAAACTAGCAAAAGAAAGGTAGGGGAGGAAGGTAATGAAGCTAGGGCCATCTGCCTCAGGTTACTGCAGGGGCCCAGATTTGTCTTCCCCAGCAGAACAAGCCCACCTCTGGAAGGGCTTGGTGACCCCGCAGAAGGCAGGACAGGAGCACCAGCTTTAGGGCTGAATATGGTCACCAGCAGTCTACAGAGCAGCAAGCACATTATCAGAGGCAGGGGGACTCCCTTCTTGGGGGCAGCCTGCTCAGACCCCTAGGCTCAGAGGGGAGAGCACATGAGTGACATACAGGGTTGCTGGGCAATTAAAGAAGGTTCCTACCCACAGAATGTCTAGGCAGGATGCAAGAGTAGTGTTCCATACTTGAATTCTGAGCTTATGTAAATAGAGTCCATGAGCTAGAGTCCTAGACCAGTTATAGGGAGAAGAGTACATGAGGCTGTTTGAGAACAGAATACAGACTTTTTCTAGGGAGAGACATTACATACAGTCCCCCAAAGCGAAGGAGAATATAAACATTTTCTAACATGGGAAGACCAAATGTGGAGGTTTCTGCAGGAAACAGACTGGGGTATGGCCCTCAAACCTCCCCGCCCCTGCCTGCAGCAGCCAGGGCCTTGGGCCACAGTTGTTCCTGCTTAGAAAAGAGTCTGAGCCAGGCATGGGGATACTGGGGCGTCGGGGAGAGTCAGGCGGGGCGACAGATGCACTTAGAGCTACTGGTACCAGGGAGTTTTTCGAACCCAACGCAAAGTGAAACCAGCATCTGTTCGAATCTTAATTGAAGCTGCTTCTGCTTCTCTGACAGTCTCCTTTACAGACTGCATCAGGTTCTGGGCATTGTGAACCAGCATTTCTGTAGCCTGGAAGAAAGGAGACATTTCCTTTTAGTCCAGAAATATCCTAAGAGACACGAAGGCATCCTGGCAGCAGGGTCCCCAGGGGTTATTACATAGGGAGATGGAGATGAAGACAGACTGGGTCTCTTACCCAGGCTGGATGGGCCTGATCACAAAGCTGAATGGCTAGGAAAACCTCCATCTTTACAAAACATGGACACATCTGTCCCTTCTGAGGGAGGGTTCCACTCACCAGTGGCTCATCAGTGTTAGAGCTGGCTTTCATGGGGTTAGGCTTACAGGGCCTCAGAACTCAACATAAGCGACCACCAGCCTCAGTCTCCCCAGGAGCAAGAATTATAGACTTGCCCAGCCCCCCAGACATAGCGCTGCCCTACTCAGGACCAGATAAAAACTATGTAAGAAAGATACAAGACTAGCTCCAAGCTATTCATTGAAGGTGCTGGATTCCTACAGCCCTTGTCTAAACTGGAAAGCATTTAGTCCTCATGAACTGCCTTCTAATACACATGAAAAATTTATAATAAGATAATAAAATATCTTTTGACTAAGAATGTGAGCTCCCTGATGACAAAGAACACTACATGTGTTCACCATACAGGCCAGCTCTTTCTTATTTTAAGGCCGAGCTCAACAAATGCCCTGTCACTGAATGAGCTGTTGTTCTGTTTCAAATCTCGGAACTTCTTTTTCTATATTAACTCCCTCATTCCTGGCCTGTGGTAGAAGAAGCATAGCAGGGAGAAGGCCCAGAGCCCTGCCTCCCCCTGCACACAGGGCTGGCCTCCCCAGGAGTAAAATGGTGGCAGTGCATTCCTGCTCATCATTCTGGAAGTCAGTTGTAGTGGCTAATAGGGAAGCCAGTTTAATACTCACCTGCTCTGATTCCTCATCACTGATATTGGTTCGGCCCAGCATGGTAGCTTTGACTGTGGACAGGATTTTGAGTTGGGTGCTAATGGTTGGAATTCGCTCACACACCTGAAGAGAGAAAAAATTGCCATGGACTTGAACTGTTCAGTTATAAGCCATATTTAAAAGGAATATCCATGATGACAACTAATGACTCTTCCTAACCACTGATAACCCTGCAGCTAGTACCCCAAGTTGTTTCAGAGATTTCTATCTTTTAAAATTACAAATTCAGAGATTCTTATTAATATAAAATATAATGCATGTTTCCTCAACCTGGGACATTTGTTCATTTGGTCAGAAAAGGCCAGATTAAATTCCTTTGTTAGATAAACTAGTCAATACATCCTTTTCCCCCAATATCTATATCTCCTGGACTCTTATGTCTCCTCCACTCACACTCCATGCTGTTCTGGGCTCCCATCCTTCCAATCTCACCTGCAAGAGATTGGTTCGGATCCGCTTGTCAGTACACTGCTTCGCCACCTCCTTGGCCAAACGCGTCACCTCATCAGAGGCCTTGGCAATGTCCTTTGCACACTGAATCAGTGCCCGTTTGGTGCCGCTGCCTCCTCTCACCAGCCGGGACATCTCAGCCATCAGCAGGGCCATCCGTTTGGCTGCTGCAATGATGTCATTGCCCTATGGAGAAGCAAAATCATGGAGTCAAGCTCCGCCAGCTGTCAAGATCAGGGAAGGAGACCAGAGCACATGGAAGAAAGACGAAGTAGTCAGTTGCTCTAGGTGACAAGAGGACAGGAAATCAACCTTTTAAGAGCTACATGCACAGCACTGGGGAAATGGACTGAAGAGATTAGTAAGATGGAGTCCTCTCCCCAGCACTCAGCAATGGAAAGGAATCAGCTTTATGGCTGAGAAGATACGAGTCCTGGATGTTAGTCTGACGCAAGGACTGCTTTTCAAGAGTGGTTAACAAGCACATCAGCACCCCGAGTTAATCACACCAATGACTGGCAGCTGGTTAGTGGGGCACGTTGCCCTGGTATAAGAAGGAAGCAGGGGAGCTGACCTGAGGGGAAAAGTACTCAGCAGCTGGCATCGAGCCCTGCCAGCACCCACCCAAGAGCCTGCTGTGCTGGACCCTCTCTTGGAGACCACAGTTATGCACTCTCCCTGCAATGCCAGAAGTTCTAAAACTTCAGAGAACCCTGCATCCTCAATGGGTGGCATGATGCACAAGGAAAAGGATCACCTCCTGAACAGTTAACAGAGAGCATTTTACCCCACTACCTCTCATCTTCCTTACTAGTCACAGTGTCTAAAGGAACTAGCCATTTTTACATTTCCACATTCAAGGAGGTCAAGAGTCAATCTTACAGTTCTTTCAGGAAAGGAAAAGCAAAATGTCCAATTAGAGACAGGAAAAGTCAACCTGGGCAAAATTAGAGTTGGAGATTCATCAAGAAGGCCAAACAGATGAATGAGTGAGAGTTCAAACAGGCCTGAAATGACCCCAGTGATCACCTGCCATCTGCCAAAAAAGAACCCCCCCAACCCTCTGCCCAGCACACAGTTCTTAGACTGGGCATCTTCATTCTATAAAGCCCACTGAGCCACATTAACAGGAAAAATGGGGCTGCATTTCACCCATTCATGAAATGCTTTTAAATCCTCAGCAGTGATGCCCATAAACAGCAGAACAGTGAAAATGGAAAGGTTAACACTGAAAACCTCCTGTAAAAAGCCACAGTCTAGTAATTTTCCCCTCAGCCTTCAGGTAGGGTTTTATGTGCCCAAGCCACGTCACTGCAGGGTCCTAAAGAGAAAGTGCGATATAAGAGGTCACAGGTGCTACTGACCAATGCCTGGTCATCTAAGTTAAGATGGGAGCCACTCTAGACAAATGATGGTGGCTAAAGAAAGTGTGCATGTGTGAGGGCACACACAAACACATACACACACATAGACCTCAGACCACAGAGAAGATGAATTCTACACCAGGGAAATGTGCCAAACGAGCACCAGAGGGACGACCTTTTAAATACAGACCCACGATCATCCCAGCATTTTGACTTTGGTTAGGGAATGTTGCAGCCAAGTGTTAGTTATCACATACCAATGCCTTGCACCTTGCAGCATAACAATTCCAAAGGACAGAAAACAAAACCATTTGGTGACCAGTATCTCAAATGCAGACTTGCATGTAGTCCCCCAGGTGCAGGGCTCTGCTGGTTCTACCCTCCCCCTGGAGTGATCAATGGGAGGACAAATGAAGGGAGGGTGGCCTCCAGTGAAGGCCAGGTATTTGCAATACAGCCAAGTGCAAGGCAGCAAAGACTCTGACATACAAAGCCATTCCTTGTCCAGATTCGTTCTGGTCTCTGAGCCACGGATGAAAAGAGCAGAGGCACAAAGCACAAGACTCAGTCCAATGACTTCCTCAACAATCTACAATGGCTCCTGATTGGAGAGACTCACTCATTGAGAGCCTCACCCAGGGCTTTGCAAGTCGTTCTAAAATGCTAACTAGTTCTGTGAAGTTAGCAGGATAAAAAGGACAAAAATAGGAGAGAGGAAACCTTTCAAAAGTGACCCAATCTCACTCCTAGTCTCTAGCTGCCCCCCAAACATGAATGCAGCTTAATTAATCTGGCACTGAGAGACCTAATAAATGTGTGAAGCCACGCTCAGTTCTGACAATGAGGTGCAGACAGACAGATGACCACCCCATCCAGACTCCTGGGGCTCTCGCAGGTCACAGGTGATGCAATGTGTCAGTGCTGAGCATGGCCGGATGCAACTGGAGCGATCCCCCACTGGGAGGGGTGCCAATGAGTACCTTACTAGACCACTTGGTTGCTTCTCGATGTAAAGACTGAGCAGCGGCCAGAATGGGCTGGTTAACCGGCTGATTGGTTGGCATTAACAGCAGCTCAGGCTCATAATCATCTTCATTGTCAGAGGGGAGAGGAAACCCAACCTCATCAGCAACATCCGCCTCAGCTACATCTACACCTTTCTCCGAAGCTTCTTTACCCGGCTTTTCGGGTAGCAGGAAGGATGAGAAACAGGGACAGAGTTAGTATAAGCAGGAGGACTTGAGAGACTAGTATGAAACAGAGCCTCAGCTGGTTTAGTAACCAAGGTTTCACCAATTCGGGAAGAAAATGTCAGAATCTCCAGGGGATGAATCAAAGAGATTCACGAAAAGGGAGCGTTCAGCATCCAATCCTACAAAACCATGCAAAAGGTAAAAAGTTTTATAAAAGTAGTTAAGCAAACAATACTCATCTTTCTGATACTTATTGCCAGACTTAAATGGACCAAAAGGAACACACATGACAGAACACTGTGAGGGGCAAACAATAACTCAAAAATGACCCTAGATGAAGGGAATGCACCCAGAAGGCTGAGCTTGGTTATTAGCAAGCTGCTTGGAACAGAACCAGGTGACCCCTCAGTCAGGTCACATGGATACCGCTCTACATTAGAGCCCAGGTGGAGACACAGGTCAGGCTCAGCCACTGCCAGGGATGGATTGCTGTTTCCTTCAAGAATAAAGAGAAAAGTTAACAGCAGCCCAGAACACAAAGAATAGACAGATCAGACAGCACCAAACACCAAATCCTGATGGACAAAAAAAACAAAAAGGGAAACAATGATGTGGGTGGATGTAGAGCTCTGTTTGGTGAAGTCTATCAAGCAGCACGCCCCTGCCAGAGACTACAAGGACCCTCCCCCCCCCTCCCCCTAATCTAAGTGGGGCTTTCAGGGATTTCTAAGTATACAAGTCATACAAGAGAAGCTTTTCAGGGACAGGCATTCCATCATATCTAAACACACCCAGTACTACTATTCATCCACTCTAAATAATAGAAAGTTTAGGTGTTAACTCAAATTGTTCTTGTTCAAAACAGACAAGTCACTCTTTCCAGACCTTGTCTATCTAGTTCGCAGATAAAGCAAAGCATTAGCCTGACAACAGGCTACAGATGAGTTTAGGTCTCAGGAGGGCCCTCAGAAGAGTTCAAAATTGGTAACATTAGCCTGTGGTCCCCCCCAAACTAGAGTAGGCACTAATCCAAAATAGTAATAGAGTGTCTGAAGAAAGTTGTGGGCTAGGGAAATGTCTGTTATTGCCTACAAGGGATAACCAAGAGAAAAAAGGTCTGTGAAGACTGATGTAATGAATCAAATCTACCCAACTGGTTCTCAAAGCATCAGTTCCCAGGTTGGGTATCATATCTGTCCTTTCCCCTCGCACCTATCCAAATACCCACGTGGTCTAACACAGCAAGTAGTACCAGCCCTAGGATTCAGATACCTCAGAGTCAACTACTGCCTTCCAAACCTCTAACAGCAATCAGCAATGCGGACACCAAGGGTTCAGAGTAGAGGAATCCTGCTCCAACAATGGCATATCTAAGAGCTGAGAAAAACATTTAGCAAAGGAACAAACTCACTCCCTCATCCTGGGAGAACAGCAACAGGAGAACAGAAGGATAAGCTGGAAGGCCCAGGGCAACCTAAGAATTCAAAATATTCCTGAGAGAGAGATATGTGAAAAAGGGATAAAAATTAAAAACCTCTAGGCAAAAAATAAAGCAACAATGTCAGACCTGTTAATGTTTGCCATTTGGGTTAGAGATGCATTTCACAGCAAGCTAGAAATAATACCCAGAGAAGTGACTCCGTTTTCACAGTTTGGGAAACAGGAAAGAAGGAATTGCCAGGAATGTTCACGGGATAGTAAGAGCCTCATCCTGAAACATGGATCTCCACATTTGTAGTGACAGGACTAAACTAGAGGTGATTGGTTGATACATGAAAGAAGGCAGAAGAAAGACCTTTCTCTAACTCCAACCCACCAAAGAAAATGGAGTCATCTTAACAACAACAGAAAAGCCCAAGAGAAACAGTTTCATGATTCAGGGCACAAATAAAGAGCAATAGGGAATCCAAATACATCCTATACACATGAGGAAAATAAGGTTATAAGTATTTGATTTCTGAAGGATCTAATTTATGCAGTATCAGGGCAAATGTCCTCCCAAGGAGGCCTCTCCTCAAATTACATGCATTCCATTCTTCAACTCCAGCACATGAAAGAGAAACCAACAGCCACCAGACTTTCAAATTTACTCAGCCTCTTCAGCCACATCGAGGACCATAAGAACCAGAGAGAAAAAATGACTATGCAAGTCAATCTGACAAAATGTGGATCCTTTCTATTAAGCTCTGAAGCTTGGCCCCTTATCCTTACTGAGGAGCTACCTTTTCTCACAAGAAAACTATCTGGGAAAGGCCTTCAACACTTACCTTGCTGGACCACTTTCGAGCTTCATCATGGAGCTGCCTGGCAGCCATCATCATCGGCTGGTTAATCACCTCCCCAGCCTTCTGCTCAGGGAACTCTTCATCCTTCTCCTCTGGTGGAGGGGGTCTGGGTGGTGGAACCTCACCCTCAGGCAGAGGAGGTTTGGGAGGAGCAAGCTCATCTGTCAGCTAGGTAAGAGACAATCACTCTGTTATAACTACAATCCCCAAGGGAGAGAATTCTCTTTCCTCTAATTCCACCAGCTGGCTAAATAATCACCCTCACCAGAAAAAGAAAAGGCCATGCCACAAACACCATGCACACTCACACCAATACATATGACCAGCTCCCTTTATGCCTGTCCACATAATCAGCAATACTGAGCCATTCAAGCACATATATAAAGTACTTCATGTCTGCCTGACCAGAGGCAAATTTTTTCCATTTCCCCACAAAAACCCCATCATTAATTGCTTTACTTCAGCTTAGCTCAGCTCAGGAAAAGCTAAAGCCAACATCATTGGTACAAGGATGCTTTCCTGGGTTGTCTAGTAGCAAGAACGCTAGATTGAAAGCAGGAAATCCAAGTTCCAGTGCCAGTCCCATCACTAAAGGAACTGCATGAAGGAATGAAGGAGTCCCCTCATCCCTCTGGGTTTCACAAATCTCTGGAAAATGAGAGAGTTGGATTGGATGACCTCTAAGCATTTGTTCTGCTCTACAATTCTACACCTCTAGGACAATCGGGCTTTAGGAGGAGCCACCACTTTCCCTCCATACTATACTTCCCTCCCTCCATACCTTCTTGGAAGCCTAATTGGAAGCACACAAGTGGCATATTCCTAGAGACTCACTGCCAGCAAACAGTTCAAGCTGGACCAACATGACTTATGCCAGTTTACAAAATGATATTTTATGCCGAAATTAAATGCAGTGAGGTTGGACAGGGACCAAATGATCCTTTTTCTATGACTGGGCAAAACCTAAGTGAATCATTTTTCTGAAGCTGCTCTTCAGAATTTATATATTAAAAAATAATCATTCTACTTCTTTCTTTATCTTACTTGAAAAGTTATTGCCTGTCCAACCACTATCCTAAACTATTAAGGTACAGAATGCTATTTCCCCCATCAGGTGGCTTCAACAGAATGTCAAAAAAATCACTTTAATTATCAACATTTTTTTTGGTTCCAGTTAGAAAGTTAAACAGCTACAAATTTAGATACTCCAAGTAGGTGATCAATATGCCATCAGTTAATCTGAAACAGCTGTCTCAGAAATACAGGAGGTCAGGGTAAAGGTATCACAACTTCTAATCAAGAAGATACAGAGAAACAAGTCCCTCATTTCTTATCAAGGTAAAATGATGGAAAACCTACTAGGCCATGAGAAGGACTGTGCTCAGGTATTCAGGTTTGGGGAGCACTACTGACTAGAGACAAACCAGAAAACAGGAAACCCTCAGGCCCAGCCTTATTATCACAGTTCCTGGCATATACCGTTCATTCTCCAAAATCATGGTGGCCAATGACAATAGCCCCTGCTAGCCAATCTCCTGCTCAGCAGGCTTATCAAGCTGGCACCCAACTACAAAGAAAATCCCATGTGCTTTCAACCAGTCAGACCCTTGCATCTGCTGCTAACTGCCACCAGCTACTCTCCAGAATCATCTCACAGCACAAGTTCTCTACTTTCACTGCAGTCATAAACCTTCTACTGTGTTACGTCCCCAAACAGAATTTATTTACCCGGAGTTGTTCAAGATCTGGGGGAGGAGGAGGGAAGTCAGGCTCCTGAGGCTGGAAGGCTTCTCTGACCTTGGCCACAGCACCCAGAATCCGATATCCTGAGTCCAGAAAGCTCTTCTGCAGGCCTAGAGACAACAAGCAGTCTTACCTTCCAAGCAAGTGGGTCAATAGCCTGGAGTTCTCAACCTATCTACTAAAGAGGAACTGGTTTGTGTTACCAAAATCTGGAGGACATGAACCTGACTGCAGAGCATGCCTAATGACACTGGGATTAGGGACATGCGATGTCCGATTTACATCATTCAGATGTGTCCCAGAACCCTTCTCACATTTCTGTCTCTCTCTCTCTGCTCTACTTTGCTGTTGGCATGTCAGTTCTTTTCCTGAGATGCCCCAATCAAGCTTCCCTGAGCTCCAGCTGAGAGCCAGGCATGCTCAGAAGGCAGAGCTGGCTGTGGATGTATCAAAGACCATTGGAGGTCTAGGACAAGGACAGGTAAAACCAGTGGGGCTGGGGCATCAGCCACCTGCCCCTAATATATTAACCAGACTCTATGTCTTAACTCTAGTCACACTTGACTAGACTGTAAATATGTGATCCCAGAACAGCCCAGACATATCTAAGCCATAAGCGTATAGTTCTCATGATGAATATTTTAAAATTTGCTTGAGTGATGCAGAAGGTATGAATACCAAATACAATCTAAGGCAAAGCCACATGACGTAATCTGGTGTCACAGGACAACTATTAGGCACCTACAGGGAAAGTCATCTTGTATAAACTACTCAATCTTAAATTGCCAGATTACTTCATGAAAAGGGGTACAAAACAGATTAAAGCATTTTACTAGGTAAGGAGAGTAGAAGTCAAATTAGTCAGATTAGTCAAATATTTGGCAAATGAAATTTTTAGCTAAGTATCTTACTGGGGATGGGATGTGGTCAAAGTTAATGATGACTGCGGAGTAGTAAGAGTAACTTAGTTTTGAAGGCATTCTATATTCTCAGAGTACAGAGATCATTTTTCTGATTCCATGAGAAAAGATTGCCTGGCAAGGGTAAAGTAAATGATCCTTGATAAAAGAGCAAGAAAGTGCAATCTTTTATTCTCAAGATGAACCTGTAGTTTATATCATATTAAGTGGGGGCAAGGGGATTCTAGCTCCAAACTAATAATAACTGAAATTAATAAGTGAAATGAGATGAGTCATTTATTGCTTACCAGGATCAGAAATGTTTCCAGCTACAGCTTTTGCATCCATCACCATGGGGGAAATGGTTTTGCTCAGTTCATCAGAAGCAGCCTTCACAGCTTCCCGGAATTTGGGATCCTCAGAGTTTTCCACCTCCCGTTTGGCTACTAACAAGATCCGATTGGCTCGCCGAGCAATGCTGGTTGCCCCAGCAACGAGCATCTGAGGTTGGATGTTAGCCATAGCTACTTTACATTTGTCCAGGTCTTTCTTAATGGCTTCCTCAGAAGCATCCAGCAGAGATTTAGTATCTATGGCTTCATCTACCAACCCTGCCAGAGAAAGGGAAACAACACTGAGGACAGAAGCTCCCAAGTCCTAAAGGCCACACAAATTGTCACTGAAGTTTCAGCACTGAGAACTCTCTCCTTCCTCAGAAGTCTTCTCAATCATCAAAAGCTTCCGGGTAAATACAGCCTTTGAAAAGGGCAGTCTGTGTCAGGGGTCCACACCCACCAGTTATCGAGGGCCTCTGAGCCTCCATGTCAGCAGGCAAAATGTGCTCCTCTCCAGAAGAAGCAAGGAACGCATCTGAGACTATCACCACAATACCTTTGCACTATCTGCCAACGGCGTTGGTCTCTCTGTTCTTCTCACTCCCCAGCCATCTGTTGCTTCTTGGCAGCTGCCCCTGCCTGAGATGAGCCATGAGAAGCGCTCCAATATCCCTAAAAGCCTGCTGCTTGTTTCTGTTACCTTGATTCCAACACCTTATGAGCTCTGTTTTCATCTTTGGCTATGGGGGGACCCTGTCACAGGAGGTGCTGCGACTAAACGCAAGGCCTTCATGCCCACATCTCCTCCCTTCTCTCCCATCCCTCCCTCAGCTCAGAATGAAGAAGACTAGGAGGTGCCACATCAACTGGGCAGGCTCAAGTTTGTTGGTGGTTACTAAAAAAAAAAAAAAACCCAACACCACAACGCCACTACATAGCTGAGATGAAACACTGAGATGGGCTGTGCTGAATTGTCGCTATTGTAATTCCATGAAACACGAATCTCCTGAAAATGACAGGAGCACTCAATGGAGCCACAAACCGCTCCCTCACATCCACTGAAACCAGATCCTGGCTGGAGGCAAGCAGGGACACTATTCAAAGAGAAGATAGGAGCGGCCACAATGGACATCGCACCGCCAGGGCCTCCAAGGGCCTCTCTTCAGCCCCAGTGGGGAGGTCTGAATGAGAGGCGGCTGCTCAGTGGCTCCAAGCACAGCCAAGTCGAGGGCCTAGCACATGACTCCCCTCTCATCCGGTTACAGCTGGGACACATCTCCATTTCTGCTCAGGTTTCCAAAAGCTCACTCTCCTCCTTCAAAACCCCAAGGGACAGAGCAAAGGACAGATGCCACCTTCCACAAGCTTTACCTGTCATCTTTTCAACATTATCAATCCACTGGTTCTTCATAGTTTCAAAATGTTCATAAGCAGCCTGATTTCCAGGATTCCTTAGTAAGATGCGAGCAGCTGAGACGACCTGGCAATAGCAAAGACACGCATAAAGCTCAGGCAATCCCCATGCCCTGAAATAAACTGAAGGATACATGACTTAGTGCTTGGGGAGGACTAGGTGACTGTTCCTCAGCCCAAGTTTGCACTGCAGGGCCAAAAGCCCTGAGCACACACCCAGGTGCCACAACATATACGCTTTGTTTGAATTCAAACTTTTCCCTTGTATATACACACAATTCTACTTTACAGTCAGGTTCTAAAATTCCTATTTTACAGTCCAATAATAACACTAAATAATAAAAATAATGACAGAAAAAGCCAACAACAAATATTAAGTTATTCTTGGGATAGGCTCTAGTCAATTATACAACATAAGCCCCTTGAAAATAAAAGGAAAAAAGGAGAAAGCTGATAACTAGTGACACTCCAGGAGGGTGCCTTGTTACCCTCAATCTTGTGTTTTATGAAAGGCACTATTCTCAGAAAGAAATCACTGGGAACTGATTTATGAAATGAACCTCTAATAAGATGTAACTTTCCATTTTCAATTGTATAATTAGCCACTGTATCAGAGCAGGGAAACTACCTATATTGCATGGAAGTTCCTCTCTTAAACATGGAGACAAATTTCTCTTTTCCAAATGATCTAAAAGGCTAGGAATAAACACAAGGTGGCAGTTCTGGGCTAGGGGAAGAGGGATTAACCCTATTAAAAGGTTAAGACAACTCCTTACAAGCAGTTAGTGGGAGTGTTGAACCCCTCTGTTGACTCTAAAACAAAATTCAGGTCTCTGGTTTGGAGTGTGAAGGACTTGGTCTATTACCTTTCCCCCTAAACCCATTATCCCTTCTGTTTTCCTTGTTTCTGTTTGTGGCATGATCAATCAGTCAGACTCCATGACTAAAACCTTGCTGTTACCATTGGATCTTCTTTATCCCTCACCTCTCATAGCCAATAACTCATTCCTGGGAACTCTACCTCTAAAATAAATAGTCCTCCAATCTTCCCCTCTTCTCTCCTCTGCTATGGATATCATCCTAGGCCAGTATCTCATTATCACCTGCCTAGATTATTTCAGAAGCCTCCTAACAAGTCTCTACTCTCCTCCTCTTCTGATCCATCCTCTACGCTGCTGGATTCATCTTCATCAGCACAGAACAAACCACGCTTTCGTTCTGCCAATATCACATCTTAACTCTGCACACAGAGGGAAGATCAAATTCTTCCATCTGGTATTATTCTCCATGCCCCCCTTACTCACCTTTACTCCAAGATAACACCAAACTGCCCCTTTCTTTTTCCTTCTTTCAATGATTAGTTTATATTGTTATGTACATCAGAATGTCAATGCTGTTCTACTGGCAGACTGAATGCTTACCAGTGCTTTAAATCCCAACTTCAAGTACTTCCCACAGTTTTTCAGTCAACACCTCATTCAAGGTACTTTTTATGTAAAATTTGGAAAAAAAAAAATGCTTGCTGATGATTGGAGTTATTTATACCTTATCTCCTGCTAAACTATAAACTCCCTAAAGGTAAGGATAGCATATGCCATAGGTATTTAAGGAACATTTTGTTGAAGTGATTTGAATTTTGTTAAGAATAGGAAAAAGCCCAAACCTTAGCAAATATTCCCTTGACTTGAGACACTAAATCACATTAATTGATGGTTCACAGACATATTCTAGGACTTTAACTCTTGCTTGACTTGTATCTTCTCTATAAATAACCTAATGGATGAACAATAAAATAATATGAAAAAGGCAAGTGAAGGCATGAAATATAGTTTAATTTTTAGAATGCCAACTTCACAGGTTTACAGGAAGAGAAGAAGAAGGAAATAAGAGAACACTGAGGATTCTGAAGACTCCTCACAGTTTGTTCTAAGTTTTAAATGAGAAATAAGCCAAGGCAAACCTGGGGCGTGAGTTCCCTCGCTGTCTTCACCGATGCCTGAATACCCTCCACGGTGGATTTATTGGCTGTACCTACAGCAGCTGCCTTCTCTGCAGTAGCCCCAAGCCTTCCAGAGTGGTTTTCAAAGTTAGCTGCCCTCTCATCAAACACCTAGGGAGAAAAGCCATTCTGACTCTTTATCTCTTTAGGCTGGTGTGGAATTATTCACAATTTAAAGTTTGGGAAAACTGCCTTAAACTTAGGTGAATAAGACTAATGAACCAAATATAAAGTTAGCACTCATTCCTTTGGACTTGACAAGTTTGGCCATATAATATTCATTTACACACACACACACACACACACACACACACACACTCTCTCTCTCTCTCTCTGGAAAAGCCTGAAGCATAAACAGCCCCAGCCTCAGATGATCTGTACATCAATTACCCAGCTCTATTCTTACTATGGTGCCCTGTACTTCTTCCATGGATTCTTCTGCTTAGACTATGTCCTCTTTTTTGCCTTGATTGTTCATAGAATCATACAATACTAGAACTTAAAACCCTTAAAAATCATGCCATCCAATCTCTTCATTTAATACATGAGGTTTGCCCAAGGTCACACAAGATGGTGGTAAAGCGTCTCCCAAGCAGAGGACAGCAGCAGCAGTGGCAGCATCACTACTATTGATATTTAGGGCAGAAGAGGAAATAATTACTTAAGCAGGTGAGTAAAATAAAATGTAATTAGCAAAAACAAACCAAACTAGTATTGCCACATAACTCCTCCAGGACAAGCACATGCAAACCTTTCTACACCTTAGTCCCAATCTCCACTTTAATGTACATTTTAACCCCAATGCACCTATTACCAAGTATTAGATAAGAATGAGATGATTTCCACCCCTTCCCTGTGCTGAAAAACACCATTTCCCCTAAGTCCTCCATTCCCTCCAGGGACAGCCCTATACAGAACTAGCATCTAATGAGAAGGACAGAGAAAGCCACAGATAGACCCACCTCATCCCTGTTTGGTGCATCAGGGGGTGCAGTGGCCGCCACTGCCAACAGCTTGATGGGTGTTGTGGTATCACTGAAAACATCCGACACTTCCTGAGTCATGGCCTCTTGCATCTTTGTTTTCAGATCCTTAAAAAGATTTTTTTCTGAATGAAAATGTGCCCAGGATTATCCAACCATAATCATGTCTGTCAAAACAAGACTCCTGTACCATTCATTCAGCAATTTACTGAGCACTTAGTGACATGCAAGGAACTACAAAGGATACTTAAATAAACATGGGTCCCAACCTCGCAGCCTTACAGTCTAATAAAGGAGATACATAGGATATATCAGGTAGCTCAGCTTAGTAAGACTAAGACCCCTTCTCTTTCTACTGGTCATATCCTTTAAGGTTAAAGAGTTGAGATCAGTCTAGATAATAACAGCACTGGCTACAGAATAAGCTTTGCTAATGACTACAGAAATAGTGAAGGATGTCTAATGAGTTCTTTTCCTAATGTTACATTTTCTGTTATTATTATTATTATTATTAAAGTAACCGTTTTTATGTTAGATTTTCTTTACGTAAGAGAAACATGTTTCTGTATTTATCATTTCTGAGCATAGACATAGATTTTTAGAGGTAAACAGAAAAAGATCCTTAGCCCCCTGTAATTTGGATTCTGACTGCATCTCTCGACTCTGTTTTCTCCAAAGTTGCCAAAGACTCATTAACTGCCGAATTCAATGGCCTTTAAAAACTCCCCATCCTTCTTAATCCCCTTGCCACCAGTCGCACTGCTAACAACCCACCAGACACTCCTCATTCAAGTTTTGTGGCATCACTCTCCAGTCTCCCATCGGCCTGGCTGCTCCTTAGTCTCCTTTGTCAGTCAATATTAATGGCCTCCTTTGCCAACCATGGGTGTGCTCCAAGGCTCTGGCCTAGGTCCTCTTCTTTTCACTCTGCAATCACTATCAATGATCTCATCAGCTCCCATGAGAGCTAACCTTTAACTCTATGGAGATGACTCATATCCAGCCCAAGTCTCTCTGTAGAGCTCCATTTCCACATCACCAACTGCTATCAGAAATTTAAAACTATATTTCTCACAAATATCTGAAGCTTCTCCATATGTAAAAGAAAACTTACAGTAACCCCCACCCCCAAACCTCCTCTTTCCAATCTCCTGTTTATATCTAGGGCACCTCCATTCTCTCAATAATCAATCCCCCAGAACTGCAACCTTGGAGTAATCTTGATTCCTCACTCTCACCAGGTCTTGTTGGGTATATCCACATCACTAGCCTCTGCCAACCTTCTCTCTATTTACATGACCACCACCTTGGTTCAAACACTTGCCTCTGGCTTGAACTACTGCAACAGCCTTCTGATTTGTCTCCATGCTTCAAGTTTCTCTTTTGTTCAAGCTGTCCTCCACTGAGCTGCCAAATTGATATTCCTAAAGCAAAGTTCTGACCATGTAACTCTCCTTCTCAAAGAGCTGCAATAGCTCACTCTTGCTTCCAGTATCAAAGACAAGTTCCATTTTCTTGCACTTGAAGCCCTTCCCAATCTGGCTCCAGGCCACATTTCCAGGGTGTTGGGGGGTGGGGGTGGAATAGGGGGGTGTCTCTCTTGCTTTTATTCACTCTTTAGTCCATTTAAGCTAGTCTTCTTGCTGTTCCTCACATGACATGACATGCCATTTCCCATTTCCATGCCTCTGCCCAGGGTATATCTCATCATGGAAAGCACTCCCAACTCATCTCTGCCTCATCCTTCCCTTCAAAGCTCAACTCAAGCCTCACCTCTTATGGGAAGATTTCACTGATCTTCCCAGCTGATACAGCTTCCACTCTCCCACACACAAAAAATTACTTTGGATTTTCCTTGTATAAATTTTTTATTTACTTATATGATGTTTTCCTCAATAGAACATAAGCTCCTTGAAGATAGCAACCATGTTGTTTTTGTTTTGTCTAGGACAGTGTCTACATGGAGTAGGTGCTCAATAATTTCTTATTCACTGATTGATCCTATAATTTCTTATAATTATACTACCTAATTCAGAACTGTCTTATATTAATTCTGCAATGGAATTCTCCAAATTCCTTGCCACAGACAAGAATTTTCTATTAGCCACAGATTTCTTTTTCTCCATGGTCATGGTTTTTTACATCAAATACTGCAAACCATAAATAATAAAATGCTGTACATACTAAAATACCCACTCTTTTGAATAATTAAAGTAACAGTGCATTAATTCTAAGTCTTACCTTTAAGGAATCCTGTAGCTGAGAAGCAAGAGCCCTTGCTTGTGGACTTTCTCCTTCCCCTCTTGCAGCCAGGTCTGCCAGCTGGGCTGTTAGCTGGTCCACTCGGTCACATTTTGCAAGAAGATCTTGGCGATAAGGCCCCATCATAACATTGGCAAGACGATGCCCTTCTGCCACAAGTCCACGGATTGCAGCCTGACCTGGTGCAAAAAAGAAACATAAATTTTTCTTCAAGAGCAGAGAGTTCAGGGCAGCGAGGTGGCACAGTGGACAGAGCACTGGCCAGTGAGTTCAAATCTGGCCTCAGACACTTGACACTTACTAGCTATGTGACCCTGGGCAAGTCACTTAACCCCGATTGCTTCACCCAAACCCCACCCCACCCCCCCAAAAAGAGTGAGGAGTTCAAGTGTAGCTGTAGAAAGAAAGTCCAATAAAATGTTTTTTCATTACTATCCTAAGCCAGAGCTGTAGAATTGGACTCTATCTCACAGTACACCTTCTCAGAAGTGCCATTCCTGCCTCTAAGGTATTCCTTCCGCAAGGCTCCTTCCCATGCATTCTCCCCTCTCTTGCCATTCCTTCCCTTAGTGATCTCAATAGCACTCATAGATTCAATTATCACCTCTATGAAAACAATTTCCTAATCTCACACTGTCAACTACTTGCCGGACAGCTCCAAATGGATGCTCCTCAGCTTTTCAAACCCAATGTGTCCCGACTGGACTTTGTTACCTTTCCCCTCATAAACCTTTTTCTCTTCCAATTCTCCATGTCTCTATTGAGTAAACTACCTGCCTCTTGGTTACCCAGATTTGTATTAATCGACTCCTCCCTATCATCTACCCCTACATTCAATCACTCACTTATTAAGTCCTACAGTTCCTACCTCTATAATATCTCTTGCGTAAATTTCTTTCTCTCAACTCATACAGCCCCCATCCTAACTCTGGCCTTCATAGATTACTTGGATTATTTAAATAATATCCTATATAGTTTTCCTGCTTCTAGGAATTCTAGGAATTTTTATTAACTCTTTTTACCAATTTAAAGGATGTAAGGTAGTTTCTCTAACTACAAAAGTCTGAACATTTTTCAGGCAGTTAATAATTTGTTTCTTTTTCTAAAGAACTACCTGGTTCATATCCCTTAATCACTTATATCTACTGAGTAATGGTCTTGCTCTTATACAGGATAATTCCTTGTGTTTTTTTAAATTTCAGACTTTCATGAAAAACATTCATGAAATTTTTTTCCCCCAATTTTCCCCCAATATTTCTTTCCATTTTATTTTGGCTGCATTGCTTTCTATTTTACAAAATCACTTTATTTTTATGTAACAAAATCTTCTGTTACCAATTTTTTTTTCTACTTGTTGAATAAGAAATTCTGTCATCTCTATACCTTCAATAAAGTTATCATTCCATTTTTTCCTTTTAATGATTTTTTTTAAATGTACATCATTTATCCTTTTGGCAGGTATCGTGACATCTGGCATGAGTTATGGCTCTAATTTCATTTTCTGCCATACTTTTGGACCAATTTTCCCAGCAATTTTTGTTTGTTTTTGAAAAGCAATACATCCAAGAGCAATAAGCTACAATGGAGCCCAGTGAGCTTGGCTCCAGGATGGCAGAAGCAGAAGGGTGAAGACAGAACTTTTAGGCCTCCAGCAATATAGAAACAATTCCATTCAGCACTCAACTAGCAAGCATAATTAGTTAAAATAGCATCAGATGGCAACTTCCTTTTCCAAGCAGCCATACCCAGAGGTGAGCTTCAGGAAGGTCATGTTCTCCTTCCACATAATGGATGTGCTTTCCTCAGATGTAAAAAACTGCTAAATTACAGCCCTTCTTTATCATTTTTGCAATCTTGTATTTATCAGCTACTGGGACATAAAATTTTATGTCTCTGATCCTACTTTTGTATTATTTATTCTGTTCCTTTGATCCATTTTACTATTTTTTTATATGGCACCAGATAATTTTGATAATTACTACATTACATGATCATCTTAGCTATGGCAGGATAAGAAACACCTTTCCTCTTTTTCCCCTTTACTCTCCTTGACACTCTTCTCTATTTATTCCTCCATAAAAATGCTGTCATTTGTGGGAGGTGAAGGAAGGGAGGGAATTTGGAAATCAAAGGGTTTTGTTTAATTTTTTAATTAATTTATTAATTAATTTTTAGTTTTCAACATTCATTTCCGTATTTTCTCCCCATCTCTCCCCTCTCCCTTACCCCAAAATGGCATGCATTCTGATTATCCCTTCCCCAAGTCTGCCCTCTCTTCTATCACACATCCCCATCCCCTCCCCCTCTTACTTTCTTGTAGGGCAAGAAAGATTTCTGTACCCCACTGCCTGTATATCTTATTTCCCAGTTGCCTGTAAAAATTATTTTTAACACTTGTTTTTAAAACTTTGGAATTCAAAGTTTTAAAAACACATGTTGAAAATTGTTTTTACACGTAAAAATAAAATACTAAATAAGAGAGGGGAAAAAACAGCATGAGAACAAAAATACTAAAATAAAATACTAAATAAGAGGAAATGAGAGGAAAAATAAAATACTAAATAAGAGAGGAAAAATACAGCATGAGAACAAAAATGTAAACACTAAGTATGTGAATAAAAGCAATAAAATTGGGGGAAAGCACATAGAAGAGAAAGAGTTTAGATGGGGCTGGGGATGTTTTCATTACTATCTTTTTAAAGCTAACATATACTTTTAAAAACTGTAAATGATCCAAACATATGGCAGTGTATATTCTTATATATAGATGTGAATATCTTTGCTGCTGTTTACTACTAAACATAGTCAATCATTTTTTAAAACTTTTAGGAATTTCTGTCAGTTCTGCTTTCTATTTTGTTTTTGAGGGGCATGTTGAACAGGTCCTTTTAACTTCTTGCTTCAGGATACTTCCTGAAAGTACAAAGGCCGGTTCTTCATTTACCAAAATCATACCTAAGTGGATACTTTGCAAAGGAATGGAGGAGCTAAAAAGTAAATAGGTAAAGAGCAGAATGCTCAGAACTGGGGATTCAAAATCCAACATGGCCATTAGGAGCTGAGCAATGCTGCGATGATCTATATTCAGCCCAGTCATTATCCAGTTCTCCAGTTCAACTGGAGCAAGAGGAGGTTAAGACAAATGGCTTGCCAAAGTCTAATGACACTGACCAAAGGCTTCCCAAAAGCTTACCTACGCCCCTATCATCCACCGTGGGGTTGTCAATCCACCTCTGAGCTTGCTCAATCTTGCCCTCCAGATGGACAGCTGCTTTGGCAGGTCTGCTATTGGCCACAGCCCTGTTGGTTTTGGTCTGCAGGTTCTGTAGGGCTGTGGCGATTTGCTTAGCCAAAGCCCGGGCCTCGGGAGAATCTCCTTTCCCCCTGAAGATAAAAAGTAACTGTTGGAGTCATAAATTCCAGCTAAATTAAGAAAACAAACCAGTACCAACTATAGTTAAAATAACACATACATTATTGTACCCCAAAAGAATGGGAGTTCCCAAGAGGACAAAGAAATTAAATTCATTCTTACCAGCACAGCCATCATAAAGCCAAGGATAAGCTGTTTATATGCAGCCTCAGACCATTACTTAAAAAATCACAACAATACAGAGATAAAAAAAAATTCATAATACAGTCAGAAGCAGATAACTATTCCTGAGGCTTCATTACTAATGACTTAACTTCATTACATATAACTTAATTTCTAATTACATCTGAAGAGTATAATCCACTCTGTTGCGAAAGCTAAGTCAGCCTTAGGAAGACGCAATTTCTGCAGAGGCTGTCCTCTCTGCATAATGTCTTAAAAACCCGAAGGCAGAGAGCTGGCCTAGAGGTCCTGTTAAGGTCACTAAGACTTAGGATTCTGTCTCTAGATTATTCATCTTACTCTCTGAAACTCACCAACATGAACCCCACATATTTGGTTATGTTTACAAGTCCAGCTCTCAGTGGAGAAAAAATAAACATAAGTGATCATAAAGAGATGGCCCACTCTCATCAATATTATATTTAAAATTTTATCAGCAGCAGCAAACATTTAATGAATGCCCCTTAGAGGCAAGAAGCTATGCTAGGCACTAAGAGGAGATACAAACAGGTCTTTATGCTCAAAGGAGCTTCTAATCTAGTAGAAGAAAAAGAATATATTATAAAGGAATAAAGAAGAATCTATGAAGCGTCACAAAGATGGCACCTATACTAAGTGTTTCTTGAGTACAGAAGAAGGAGAGGAGAACGCTGAGGGCTGATGAGACCAGTTATTTGGGTTCAGCCTTAAAGAGTGAGTAAGATGTTTATCACTGGAGAGAAGGTTAGAAGGGTATTTCAGGCGAGAGGGAAGAGAGCAAAGATCCATAAGAGAGAGTGCACATGATTAGTGCTGGTCTGAAGTAAAGAACTATGGAAAGGAATATTGAGAGATAAGGCTGGAAAGGTACATCAGATTCCAGAGAATGAAAAGTCTAGAATATCAGGATAAAAACTACTGTGCAGTGTGTGATGATATGTACACAGCATTATGTTAGTCAAAACTGACAACCTAAAAGGGATGAGATTGAATTTTTTTTTAAGTCAGGGATGGAGAAGCAACATGGCACAAGGCCTGGGTTAAGTTGCCTAAAAGGTGATGCTCTGAATTAGTGGTTCCTCACCAGGAGCTTCCAACGTTGATATGACAAACTACAGGTCAGGTCAAAACCCTTGAGGCCAAGCACACAGCTGAGCAAAGAGCACATGCCTCCCCCCAGATACAAACAGAGATATCCAAGGGCTCCAGTCCATGGCAGGAGTGTCCAGCTGGCCACGACACATACAGCTGAGGAGAGTTTGGAAGATTCACCTATCCCACAGGGGACAGCAGGGCTACAGGAAAGGAATTCAGTAGATTTTGTTTTCACTTTACTGTACTAACTGAAATGAACCCACTTTGTCCATCACTGCAGCACCACTTGTCTTTTCAAAGCTGATTACAGCCGTGACATCCCTCCATGCTCACAGGCAGCTCTCCCCAAACCTGCTTTCTCCCACTTCTCCCCTCTACCCCAGGAAGCTCATTCCTGATCCTGGGAAAATCTCATCATTCTGCACTCACTATCTCTGACCCTCTGATTGAAAAGTGGAGCCAGGAATGCCAACATTTCCACTTACCAAGGGAGCTCAGCTCCAATACAGCCTCATTTCTCACCTGGATGCTCAACTCTGATTCTCCACCATGCCCTTTCCCCTGCACCTCCCCCCACCCATCAGCATCCTTTTGTGGGTTCTTTCCTCATTAGACTGTAAGCTCCTCAACAGCAGGAACTATCTGTCTCCTGGCACATAGCAGGTGTACTGATTATTGACTGACTGCTGACTTCACCTGCACTGCCCGCATACTACACACCTTGCACATTCAGGGTCCTTCTGGTAAATACAAAGAGCCTCTCAACGGGGAAGGAGCAGGGACACCTGAGATAACCTAATAGGGAAGGGTGCAAGAAATTAATTTAATGCTAAAGACAAGTGAGGAAGAAGAAAGAGCAGGACCTCTTTTCTAGACAGTCATTAAGAGATTCATGGGAGGCACGATCCTTTAAAAGAGGAAACTGAGATGCTGAAGCTGTTTATAAGAGATATCCCCGAGTGACAAAGCTTGAGATTTTCTTACTAAAGACACAGCCAGTGAGGAAGGAGAGGCTGGCCCTGTTTACATCTGGCCAACAGGAGAGCCCACACAACTTCTGTTCTTCTCATGATGAAAAGGGTTTACTGCAAAGTTGTGAGTTTTGGAGGTGGGAAGACCCTGACTTGAATTCTGCCTCTGACACTAATACCTTTAGTCCCTACATATTAAATCAGACCATTTATATAAAGGGTTTTTTTTGCAAAATTTGAAGCACCAGATAAATTTCAGCTATTTTTCTAAAAAGCGAATGATCCTTGCAAAATAACTGGAGAATGTTTAAAGCATTTCTGAGCATATCTATCATGACATATAGGCATTATACAAATGCAACTACAAAATGCTCTTTACAGACATGTGGACTTAAATAGCTGGAGAATTATTGTTGCTCACAGGGAAGTTACACCAGCAGAGCCCGCGTCTGTCTGGCTCACTAAGGTCTGCAAGGCCTCTGCCCACACTATCTCATCTGATCCTCACAACAGCCACTCTGAGGCGGGTGCTATTGTCATCTCCTTTTTACAGGTGAGGAAATGAAGGCTCACACAACCGCTACAACTTTTTGTTGTTGTTTTTGGAGGGGGAAAGGCAGGGCAATTGGGGTTAAGTGACTTGCCCAAGGTCACATAGCTAGTAAGTGTTGAGTGTCTGAGGCCACACTTGAACTCAGGTCCTCCTGACTCCAGGGCAGGTGCTCTATTCACTGTACCACCTAGCTGACCCTCACACAACCACTACAGCAGAATTTGAAGTCAGGTCTTCCTGACTCAAAGACCAGTGCTCTTTCCACTAGGCCACCTAGCTGCCTATCTTTGCCTCCCTCTACCCCTCTGCCAAGTGGAGATAACCAGGTCCTGCCTCCCTCATGGAATTATAACACCACCTAGCTGCATAAAAACAGCAATGCCACTTAAATTTATTATTAGCGCCATGCCAATCAAGCTACAAAAAGACTGCTTTTTCGAGCTAGAAAAATCAATAATGAAATTCATCTAGAAAAAATAAAAGGTCAAGAATATCAAGGGAAATACACCCAAAAGTATAAATGAACATAGTAGCACAGGGTTCAATAAACTCAAAGATGCCAAATTATGGAGCAAGAACTCACTATTTAACAAAAACTTCTGGGAAAGCCAGTGAGCAATCTAGCAGAAATCAGGTACAGACCAACAAAAGTCATGTCATGTCCCAAGCTCCAAAGAGATGCACAAGATAGACAAAAAGAGTGACATCACCAACAACCTGAAGGAACAAGTAAATTACCTTTTAGATCAAGGATAGGGAAAGAGCTGAAGACTAAACAAGGCATAGAGGAACGAGATCATGGAAGAAAACATGGACAATTCTTATTCCAGTAAAATTTAAAAGTTTTTATACAAACAAGACAAAATTTGAAGGGAAAGTAAACAAGAGAAAAAATATCTTTGCAGAAAGTTTCTCTGAAAAATATCTAGCATCCTAAATATATAAGGAAGCAACTCAAATGAATTAGAACAAGAGCCATTTCCCAATAAATAGTCAAAGGACAGGAGAACATATTTCTTCTCAAAGGAAGAAATCCAACCCAAATATATTAAAAACAATACTCCAAATCATTTTAGAAATAATTAGAAAGATGTGAAGTAAAGCAACTCTGAAGGTCCACCCCACACCAATCAGATTATCAATGATGATTTTTTTTAAAAAAAGGAAAATTATAATTATTGAACGGGCTACAGGAAAACAGGCACATTAATGCACCATTGGTGGAGTTATAAATCCATCCACACATTCTGAAAGTAATTTAGAGTAGGTCCCAAAATACTAAACTGTGCACACCCTTTGTTTGACCCAGTTTTATCACTATTAGGCCTTCAAAGAAAGAAACAGATCCATTTGAATAAAAATATTTGACAGCTTTTTTAGTAGCACCAAAAAAATGGAAACAAAGGGAGTGCCCATCTATTAAGGAATGACTAGAAAAATTATCACTTATGAATGTATTAGAATATTTTTGAGTTGTAAGAAATGATGAAAAGAAAGAATAGTTTCAGAGAAATTGGTCTAATTGAGTGCAGTGAGAATAGGTGAACAATTTATACAAAAACAATACCATAAAGAGAAAAAACTTTGAAAGACTCAGGAACTCTGCTCACAGCAAAGACCAAGAGCGCTCCAGAGGGCTATTTATAAAGTGTGTTACCAGCCTTTTGATAAGACTGCCTGGCAATGGATTTAAGAGGCAGAATAACACATACCCTATTGGACACAGCCAATATGGGAAACGATTTGCTTAACTATGCATATTTCTTGTTTGTTTGGGGTTTTATTTTTCTTTTTTGGAGGGGGAATGTAGGGCAGTTGGGGTTAAGTGACTTGCCCAAGGTCACAGGGCGAGTTTTTTGGTGTGTCAAGTGTCTGAGGTCGCATTTGAACTCAGGTCCTCCTAACTCCAGGGCTAGTACTGTTTTCACTGCACCACCGAGCTGCTCCATGCATATTTCTTATAAGGGCTTTTTCTTTTCATTTTATTTCCTCAACTGGTAGGAGAGTGAATAAGGAAGAAAGGATAAGGACAAGATAACAAAACAAAACAAAACAAAACAAACAAAAAAAAAAAAGGGAAAAAAACCAGAAAGAAAACAAGGAAAATGGGACTGATGAAGTACCTTTTTTTTTTAAATGAATAGAAGAGTAGGAAAGGCAGAAAAGTACAGATAGAATAGCTTTGATAGCTACAGGCTCAATTTATTAGAATTAAGAAGAACAACAAGCTGATAAAATAGAGATATCCAGTTTCATGTAAAAATGCTTTCTGTTCTATTAGGAATATGTAAATACCCCCTTTTATTTTATGCTTGTTAAGGGCAGTCAAACAAATTAATTACATAAAAGACAACCTGTTTAGGAATCAAGTGTCCTAGGTTCTAGACAAGGGTTATGGTTCCATTCTGCAATTACCGTTAACTCTGGCCTCAGGATAGTTACTTCAACTTGCTATGCCTTGGTTTTGCTATTCACAAAATGGGGGTGTTATCTTGGGTCACGGCTTTAGAGGTGACAGAGATCTTCAAGGCCATCAAGTTCAATCCTTTCATTTTGCAGATGAGGAAGCTGAGACTCGGAGAAGGTAAGTGACTTCTGCAGGGTCACTCACACAGCCAATAAGTGTCAGAGCTGGGACAAGAGCCCAAGCCTTCCTACATCTGAGTTCATTGCTCTACTCTCAGACTGTACTGCTTCAGGATAAGGGAGCCACTCAATCAATGCGTAGAATCTCTGCGAGGATCAAATGAAATAAGGCTGTTCCCACTCTCAAAGTTAATGCACATCATCTTCATTTATCAAACAGTAAATAACAGAAGAGCTGCACATATAATCATTCACAACCACTTTTCCAAGGTGTTTTGCTTAATTGTTTATAGGATCTTGGGATGTTTGAACGTAATTTTGTTTTGTTAATTGAATAATTGCTTATGTTTGGGAAGAAATTACTTAGTTTCAAAAAAACCTGTACACAGGTATTAATTAAATGTTAAATTCTCCCTCAAATGAAAAATCATTACTTACTGTCTCCGTAGATCTGACAACTTAGAAGTCAGAGCAGAGATTTCTCCAAGGGAACGCAAAATGTCATCTCTTTCCTTGGGATCATCACACAATTCTGCAATTTTCCGAGCTTCAGTCAAAGCACCTCGAATCTGTTCTTCTCCTTCAGGGCCCCCATTTGGATCTGCAAGCCAGTTCTTCACATGAAGAAATGGCAGAAAACAAACAAACCAACAAATGAACAAATACATGAATGAATGACTTGACAGTGAATTACTTAATGAATCTTAAGAACCAAACTACAATATCTTGTTAACAGTGTCTAGCAAAGCAATAGGCCTATTTCCATACAAGTATAAGCACGGTCATTTTTTAAAAGATGGATCTGTTTTTATCCAATTTTTTTTAATACAATGTGTTTTTATACAACATGTTACAAGAGTACTTTGCTAAAAGTCAGTCAATCTCTCCTATTTTTAAAGAAAAATATAGAACCATTTCTCTTTGGAGAAAATAGAGTATTTTCACAAATATTTTCACAAAAAAATGACTTTGGGTCAGTCAAGCCTGATTATTGTGTATTCGCATAAATTTTACATCTGCTTGCCCCTGCTAAGTGCTTTTTTAACAATCACTTACTCTGAACAAATACAGCTATAGTTTCTGGAATGAAAGATTATATGTCCACTCTATTCAACATTAAAACTAGATTCTTTCTGCACCCATCACAGTGCTTGATATCAGCTGTTCAAAATAAAGATCCTGATTCTAAAATATCAAAGCATTAGTCTAAAGCTGTGTGATTTTCAAAGTTAATCTTGTGAAGCTAAGAATCAGTTACTGGACAAGAACAACCCCTCTAGTCAAGACTGATGACAAGATAAATCACCCTCTCCTGACTATCTTTGAGGAAAAGAGAAAAGACAACTTGGGCCATTCACTGAATGCATCTCTGCCCCCACCCCCACTCCCACCCCAAACCAACAGGAGTACCTGGGCAGCATCAATTTTCTTTGCGATGCTTTGTTTTGAATTGGTCATGGCCTCCAGTTTGCGTGCTGCGTTCTCCACCTTTGCCGTGAGCATATCTAGACCCTGAGACACCTGCTGGGCTTTCTGCATGGCCATGGGTGTGGCTCCTTGTCCTCTATTCAAGACAGAGATAGGCTGTTATTGTGACCCTGCAAATACGCAGTTGCAAAATGTTCCACCCAACAGAAAAGTACAAGTCATTTTTGTTCATGTACTTGTATCCCTTCCCTTCTTTGACAAATCTGGAAGAGCACATAGGCATAAACAAAGCAAGGCATCTGCTTTCTCTGCTGCTTTTAAGAACACATCATTAGCTCAGTGGAGAGGCAAAGCCACTTGGAAAACCAGGGCTACAGAAGGAATGACCTCAAAAAACCCTGAAACATTAGGAAATAATTTCTCTTAGCAGTTACTACATAATCCACCTTAAACTCCAAAGAAAACTGTGTTCCCAACTATACCGGTCTTTGTTACCATAGTGGCACACTCTTGAGAAATGTTTACTTTCAAACATTATTAGCAAGTGTACATTTCCAGAGGACCTCAGTTTTCTAATACATAGAACAGTAGACAGTTTCATTTGAAAATCTCTACTCTGCTTCTCTATGACCTAATCCTTCCAAGCAAGCCCCGTCAGTAGACATGTGGTTAAAGAAAACTGAGCATGTCTGTGGTAAACTGAGGACAATACTGACTACATTTTAGGTTATTCCACTAAGACAGCTGCCTCCTAAAGAACCCATTTTCCAACCTGTATTTCTCATAGCCCAGTGATGCTACTGTCATAAGAACTCTGATTTACCATTAGATAAAACTGTGAAAGTGCTGAAGGGCCTCACACTCATCTGACTGGATTTCTTTTCTTTTCTTTTTTGCTCTTTTTTTTTGGGGGGGGGGACAATTGGGGTTAAGTGACTTGTCCAAAGTCACACGGCTAGTAAGTCAAGTATCTGAGGTCGGATTTGAACTCAGGTCCTCCTGACTCCAGTGCTGGTGCTCTATTCATTGCACCACCTAGCTGCCCCCTGGATTTCTTTTCAACAAGACCAGGATAAAGAACAGTCACACTTAGCAGGTCAAAGTGAATTTTTCAAGTCAGAAGAACTACCACACCCCTTCAGATTTGTGATTAATTTAGTCCCATCTTTTCCAACAAGATGACTTCACTTGATAAGTTGTTATTATGAATCTGTCATTCATAAAATAATCAAAACTTTCTTTCCATATTTGTATTCGTTTCTGAATAGTGTGCTCTAAAATTTTATCATCTACTTTGTTAAATTTTTTCATTCAAACCTTGAGGACATGTAAGATTTGTTCTGCTTTTGCATGATTGGGGGAATGGTCTTTATGATTTAAACTCTAATCTTTCAAATCAATCTTAAGCTTTCAATTTTCCAAACTTAAAAAACCTTGATATTTTCCATTTTTCCTCCTATAACAGTTACAGTAACACTTGATATTCTTAATCTCTCTCTTTTTATTGAGAAAGAACAAAATAAACACATAAGCACAAAAAGGTACTTTTGAGAACTCCACATCAAAATCGTCTTTTGGGGAGAAGAAAGATCTGTGAAGGTAGGACATTAGCATGAGGAAAGAAAATGGTGCTCACAATTCTACCAAACCTCCTTAGAACTTCTTAGGATTGAAAAAGGACTTGCTTTTGAATTTTATACAAAGCTCCATTTACATCCATGACACAAAAATTATTTTTTTTAAAAGGTTTGCTAAGATTTTGAGGTTAGGTTTATGTTTCATGTCCTTCCTTTTTAACGTATAGAATACGTGGTTCTTTTGTGTAAGTGAAGTAAGTGATGTCGTGTGATGACTGTATTTCCAGTTACGTACAATACCTAGGACAGTCCCTAGGCCCTGTTTGGAGCCATTCCATGCTGTCTTTCAGGACATTCTGCTAACAAAATTAGTGTTTAAACTTGCCCTACACTACAGCTTGACCTCAGGCTACTGCCTGATGGATGAAACTGTCTTCAAAGAAGAATTTTTCCATACTTTAGTAACTATATATTCCCTTGGACATGCTCTAAAATAAATTTTGTTCTTGAGAAAATGGGGCTATACTCAGGTTTATACTATTTTTTTTCCTTAAATACCAAGAGAGTAGAGTAACAGAAAGGAACAGTTGGACAATCAAAAGAAAACTCACAAGGTATGGTCCAGAGAAAAAACATCTGAGAATGATGAGTCAACAAATGCCAACCAGGACATTGGTTTAGAAAGAAACTACCAAGAAAATACTTCTAATGTCATTTCTCTTCTTTGTCCCTTTCCTTCTTCCTAATGGGGGACTCAAGATCCCCATTCCCTGGCTTTTGCAGTTTTTCCTTTTTACAAAAGTTCTTCTAAATCTACATCAAGAAACTGATAAAGTCCCAACAAATATGATGTCTACTGACTGGGCTTGCTTGGCAGGAGTAGGTCACAGAGAAGCAGAGTGGAAATTTTCAAACGAAACTATTGACTGTTCTATATATCAGAAAACTGAGATACTCTGGAAATGTACACTTGCTAATAATGAACAATTGTAGGCTGAGAACCTTTTTTTTTAAAGCAGGAAGCTCAGCTACAATCACATTAATTTTAATGGTGTGTGAGCTCTATGACAACTGCTTTCTGAACCCTTTTATTTCACCATGGAACAAGTCTACAATGTATGGAGAGCCAGCACAGCTGGGTGTAAAAGCTAACGTGTTATCTGGCCTATGGAAAGTTATCTTCCTCTAGTAATCTTACTGAAATCCCTTTACTTCCAATAATGCTGAGAAGTCTATAACTAAATAAGCCAAAAGTTCTTCTTGACCTACTCCATGAAGCTGCTCATTGGAACCAGAAGCCGTTTACCTGGCTCTTTGTTCAGCCACTTGGTCAGTCATCTGCCCTAACATTTTGCAGGTTCCCAGGATCTCCCTGCGTTCTTTCCCAGCACAGAGTTCACCAACTTTGCCAGCTTCATCCAAGATCTGCCTGATCGCTTGCTCCCCAACATCTCCTGTGGGCAATTATAAGATATACAATATTTACATGCTGATATCATCAGTCACTTCATTCACTGAGAGACAAAATACTTATTGTATTTCTGAACACTAGAACTAGGGGACAGAAGACAATCAATTCAATGGCCCATAGTCAAATGATGCCCCTGCAACCATAGAGATTCCTGCAAAGAGTTCTCAGAACCAAAACCATTTGGAGAAATAAAGAAGCCTGTGCTAAGACTATATGGCTGATAAGACCAGAATGACTATTTAAAGATATTTAGGGACACCAATCTCCTTTGTATATATTGGTTTAAGGAATCTGTCAGCCACAACAGTCCCCAGCTTTATAGAAAATACAACCAGCTCTTCCCAGTTCTCATGAACATCAACTACTCCACTTAAGGACTCTGCTGACTTGAAATCTTACTTTACTCTCAACATAGGAAAGATGGATGAGGTCTTTTAAATCAAAATAATCACTTCCCTGTTCAGGAAACCAGTAATTATAAAAAGTCCTGCCCTACCTTTCTATGGTTCTTTCTGTGTCTGAGAAGTAGAATGATCCATTCCCAAAAGGGAATAGGGGAAAAAAGGGAGCAATTAGCTGGGAAAACTGGACTGAAGAGCTAATGGTATTTCAACATATTGTCTGAAGTAGAATCATGTCTCATTTTTCTGGCAATCAAATGCTCTGAATACATTAATCCCTCAGACAACTGAAGCAACAAAAGTGTTTACCAGAACATTTTCTAAAACACACATTTCCCTGCCTCAGTAAACAGAGTATTCTGAATATTTTCTTGATGACTCAATAGCACCATCATCATTATAAACACGAATTACTTTACTGAACTATATTCTAATACAATGATGCCCACAGATGCTCTTTGGGTCTGTAGGGTAGTTTACTCTTACATCAGAAAGTGCCACACTACTGGGCTTTCCTAGCTGGTATATCCCCTGTTTCCTCGCTCAATGTCTGCTATCCCTTCTTGTTGCTATCAGGGCATTTGCTTCTAATAGTCCCTTTATCCTCTTATTTGCTATCCATCCAGGAAGACTAAAAGTTGCTGGGGAATAAGATTATCAAATCAGTAACCTTAATTTTATAGACAATACAGGTTCACCATCAAGAGACTCAGGCATAAGACTGGTTTGAGTCCTTTCCTATGGTGGAGAGTACATCAACTCATTCTCTCCTTGGGTTAGTCATTGGAAAGGAAGCCCGAGGAAGGCATAAAACTAGGTCTCACATGAATGGAAGAGATCATCCCTCAAAGGGGAGAGAATCCGGGGCTTGGAAGGACACCTGAGCTCTAGACACAGCTTGACCCCTCCTCCTCAGCGGCGTACATTTAAGAAGACAATTCACCCCCACGGACTGGGGCTTTCTCATGGACAAGTTAAAGTGTAATCTCTAAAGCATACGCAAGCTCTAGCAGACTATGAGACTGCATTTTAGATGAGAGGGATTGTTTGGACCAACTTAAGAGCACGGCCTACTTCATAGGAAGGTTCAAACAGATTGGCCGCCGTATGGTAGAACTTTTAGAAGCTGCTGCTTTTGAAGACCCCCTGCTGTGGCGTACTGTGTCTAGAATAGCTAGTATTTAGATAGCACTGCAAGGTTCACAAAGCACTTTACAATTATGATCTCATTTGGTCTTCACAACAACACTAGGAAGTAGGTCCTATTCTTATTCATTTCACAGTTGAGAAAACTGAGATATAAGTGACTTGCCCTGGGTCTCCCAGCTAGTAAGGGTCTGAGCCAGGATTTGAACTCAGGTCTTCCTGACTCCAGGCTGGGAGTTCTATCCACTGTACCACTTATTTGCCTCGGTGCTACAGAGAAGCTAACATCTACACAAATGGAAGGAGCTCCCCTCTATTTGTGTGGTAAATCTTGAGTGGAATGGACAAACATTCATTTTTTAACCCAGGACAGCCAAAGCTACAAAAGTACAACCAAAATCTTACCTGGCGAGGCGGTGGGATCACGAAGCCAACCCTTAGCCTGGTTCAGTTTAGAATCAATGGAGGCCAAAGCTCTCTTCATGGCTTCAGTGTCCTTAGAAGAGAAATTCCTAGTGATTTGCTTGCCAAAATTGTGCTGACATAATACAAAGTAGACAGATGCAGCAGTAACAGAACATAGCGAGGAAACCCCTGCGTTAGCTTTATTCTTTAAAGATACTGCTCACACAACTCTTACTTCAGTTCTCAAAATGCAGCATACCTTGCATGCAAATCTTCTGTTAATTACATTCAAGTTCTTATTGTCCCTTATTGCTCAAATCCCTGGAGCCAAGAGAGTTTTCAAATCTATGTCAAAAAGAGAAGCTGCTGACACAATCCTGATTAACAGTGTTTGTGCCCAACAACATCCATTTGGCATAGTCCTGGTGGTGGAAGCCCTTCCCATTACAGGCAGACTCATTAGTGTGTCAGGCCACAGACACTTTTCTTTTACATCTTGACTTTTAAAACACATAAAAACTGACAAAAATCCTTCATTGTGCTTTAGTGAAACCACAAGAACTGAGTAAATGGTTCCTAAAATGAAAAGTATTAATTTCACAGTTTATTTAGCATTCTACAAAAGAAAATGCTGAACTCTAGTGGAACGGTATTATAGAAGAATGTAAGAGAAAGGGTATTTAAGGTCCAAATTTTTTACATACTCTCTCCCTTTTTCCTCATCTCCTAATCCCATCTACCACTGGTTCCTTACCTGTAACTCCAAGAATGGGAAAAGATCAAACAGGTTTCAATTTGTCACTCACACCTAGAATTCACACTAAGATGAGTATTACTGATACAGCAAGGTGGGCCAGTGGACAGAGCACCAGGCCTGGAGTCAGTGAGACGTGGATTCCAATCCAGCATCATTCACTAACTAGGTGATCCTGGGCAAGTCACTTCACTTCTGTCTGTCTCACTGTCTTCATCTATTAAATGGGGACAATAATAGCACCAACCTGTTGTGTGGATGCAATGAGACAATCATTATAAGGTGCTGAGCTTAGTGAATGCTAGATAAAAGTTAATATTACTATTACTATTGCTATCCATTATAATGACACTAAGAAGTGAGGACATATGTCTGAGGCAGGATTTGAACCAAGTCTTCCCAACTCCTGGCCCAGGGGCCTAAGTGCTGTACAGCAGTTACAATTTACATGAATGAGACATGCAGCCATAATCAGAAATACCTCAAAGTACTAAAGTAAATTCTCTTCCATTTCTGTCGAAGATTTTGGGCTGAACATACACATATTAGATTTTTTTTTTTTTTACCAATAGTAATAACAACAGTTTTGTCTTTCAGGCTATTTTATAAGAATATTAACAAGTCACTTTTTAAAGCAATCTTTGGTATCTCTAAAAGTGTTGTTCTTCACTTAAATGCCACCTTCTTTTCTGCTGGAGAAGGACTGGGTATCATAGCTCCCTTAGAGCAGCCGATCTCTTGACACTCCAGAGAATGTGAAAAATCCTTAACATTCCCTATCCTTGCACTGTCCCCGTCATTCCCAGGATCTTACCACAAGGGGGCAGTGCCCAACAGAGGCCATTGTACTACAGGCTAGTGTGGGGAACCAGCCCAAAGCCCAGTTCTGCACATTTCAATTAAGCACAGGGCGGTCCAATATCTCACTACCCTCTCTTTTCCAAAGTAACACCTTAAGTCTGCAATCCCCACACAGGGCCCGACTACACTGGACAACAAAGGGAGACCACTTACTTCTCTCTGTAATTTTTCATCACAAAGTCTCACTCCCTAAGACTAATTACAGAGGACAAAATAGTTTGTTTAGTTTTAATTTGCCTTAATTCAGTGGAGAAGGAACAGCAAAACACTCTTGTTCTTTGCCAAAAAAACTCCATGGACAGTGTTAGCTTGCCATGGTCCACAGAGTCATGAAAAGTCAGACACAACTGAACAAAGGTTGTTTCCGGCTCAAAAATTCAACTGTTCCAACTTTATTAAAGGCCAATATAATCAAGTCAAGAACAGAACTGATAATACAGTTCCCTTTTAAACAGTTTATCTGGTTTGCAAAGTATCTTCCTCACAGCAGCCCAGTAAGGTGATAATGAAATAAAGCAGAAAATAAAAACTAAAAATAACAATCACACTCATTTTCCAGGTGAGGAAACTGAGGCTCAGAGAACACATGCCTCATCTCTAGCTCCCAATCATGGAAGAATTGGGATGTGAAGCAAAGTCTCCTGCCTCCAAGTGCCAGGTTCTTTCTATTCCACCAAACAGCTTCACAACAGTTTAATTGGAAACCAATCTCCCTAGAGGACAGTTCTATAAATGTAAAAACATATCTGTTCACTAAAAAGAACCCTAATGTATTCAGTAAGAAACCAATGGATAGCTAAATGTATTTCAGGAGCCTGAAACCACATTTTGAAAATATTTAGTGCCCAGTCTCATATTGTATCATACACTATATTGAAGGGCTCCAGGCCATCAGGACTTAGGAGACTCCATACTTTTAGGAATGAAGGGCAGGGGATTCTTGGGGCTTACAATGATTTTGTACGAGAGTCAACAACAACTCTGTACTGTGCTGATTTCAGCTTCCAACTTATAACTACATAAAAACATTGCCCTAAATTATTCATCTCTACATGTAAAATTTCCATCACTTGATCATCAATAACCTAGATAGATGACAACTTTTTGTATCCATTGCCCTAAAAAAAACTGAACCCCAAAGAAACAACCAGAGATTTATTCAGTCCCCTCACAAAATCTTTCATTTGTCTCCCTAATAAAGTAGGATAGTGAATGTGTTAGAAGGAAAGAATGTTATACTCATGAAATGAGTAATTTACAACTGAGTGGAGAGATGGCAGCATCAAGATGTTCAAATTAAGCAACTTGTTTTTCCTCACATAAATATGGGGCAAATTTGGAAGAAGACTACTTTGAAGTGGAGAATTTCACTTAGTTTAACAAGGCTTCCAAAGGGGCAGATGTCTGAAGATTACATACAGTTTTCACCACAGTCACTTGAAAAGAACAAAATTTCCAAAGTTAATTGCCATGAAAAATAAAAGTTATCTATAGGTCTTGGTGTCTTAATCTCCCAAGAATCCCAAGTTCCATTTATGGTGTGACATTTGTTACAGCAGCATTGTATATAGTACAGTTAAATTTAGACATAAGATAAAAATTCAGATACAATGGAAGAAAAGCAATGTTAGGAGAGGGTAATTATTCTGTGCACTCAAGAAGGTGGATCTGGATACAAGCTAGGTGGATCTCTAATAAAGTAAAAAGCTACACCTGCATCCAATTACCTTCCACCTACACCCGTCAGCTTCCTGTCAGTCCCTTCTCAAAGGAAGGCTGAAATAAGTGGGAAATGAAGGATCCTTTCAGCTGGTTTTTCTTCCCTTTATCAACAATTCCTTATGTGAATACATAAGATGTACTAAAAAAGGAAAGCCTGTGTTGATTTAGCATTGTTCCCACTTAGCAAAAGGAGAACCCCCTGTTGCCATTCTACCTCCCCAAGCCACCCATCACCCCTTATCCTGGCCCTGGACCCACACCTCCCATCTAGCCTTACTCAAAAAAATGAGGCTTGTTGAAAAGAATATTCTTATGCTAGAATGAGCTCTTTCAACAGTCAACATGTAAATAAGCCTATACAATTAGATGTTCAGAGTTCATTCCGGTCTGAAGGGGAAAATTCACAAATTCCCAGTGGCAATTCTCACATAATGGTGTTTCTAATGAAAAATACTAAATGACTTGGAGAAATCTATACACTTCTCTATTTGGGGGGAAGGAGAACGTTGTGTAATGTAAAATTTGGCCCTCAGATCTTTCTTCTTTGCAGCAAGTATTCTAGTGATGCAGTTTGTAGCTGATATTTCTACTTTTGAGAATATATAGTGAAGTCTGGCAGGACCACTAGTTTTGTCAGCACTTTGGGCCAGTATCGATCCTGGTGCGTGACAAAGTACTACAGCAGAAGATTCCACGTAACACTACCAAAAGCCTCAGTCCAACGGAAGAAGGGCCTGTGGGGTGCAGGCACTGCTGATCACAGAGTACCTGCCTCTTCTCTCCTCCCAAGTCCTCACCAGTCACAGCAAGGGTTAAAATGATCAAAATAATATTCCGGAGAGCAAGAGAGCTGGGATTAAAACCAAGAGTCACCTACCCAGCAAAACTGAGTATAATGTTCCAGGGGAGGGGCGGCTAGGTGGCGCAGTGAATAGAGCACCGGCCCTGGAGTCAGGAGTACCTGAGTT
>CM053598.1:42550813-42571385 GCA_028646575.1 Pseudocheirus occidentalis | reverse complement strand
ATGGTTTTCTCGCATCATTCTCATTTCTCTTCCCAATTTTTCTTCCACTTCTCTTATTTGGTTTTCAAAGTCCTTTTTCATTTGATGTATAGCTTCTAGGCATTCTTCAATTGTCTTGGAAGCATTTGGTGTGGGAGTTCTGAGTTCTGGGCTTTCTTCCTCCCGTTCCATGCTTTGACCCTTTTTATCCATTAAAAAAGGATTCTAGAGTTTTATTGGTGTTTTTATTTTGCTTCCTCTTTCTCATGTTGGTCAGTCAATTAATTGGTTGGGTTTTTTAGGTCTGTGAAACTTTGCTTCCAAGGTGGGAAGCTCTGTTCCAAATCGCTGGAGTTTTCCCAACTGCTGGAGCTATTAGGGGGGTGTTGCAAGTCCCCTCAGCTTTAGCTTGCTGAAAGTGCACCCCAGGACCACCACCAAAGACCACGATCCAGATCCAGGCTGCTCAACGCAAGAGCACTTGGCCCTGATCAACTGATTCAGCCTCCCTGCAGAGTCCACAGGCCAGGGGCTCTGAAGCAGCCTGGTGGGGGCCGCTGTGGTTCCAGCAGTTCACTTCCCTCACTGCTTCCTTGCCCCAGGGCAGATTGGCTGAACTGCTTTATTACCCACGAATTAATTTTCAAAGTTTCACTTTCACTAAGGGTCTCTGAGGATTTTAACATCCCCTTAGGCAGGTGCTTTAGATTTTCTTTGAAGTAGACTCCCTGCTGTGTCTTGCCTGGCCATGGCTACGATTTTGGGCTGGCCTTCTCTGCTCCATTGTGGTGCGAGCTGTCTCTCTCCCATCCCGTTCCTCATGCCTTGGCAGATGTGGATGTGCTGGAGGCTGTAGGACTTGTGCAGGCTGGCTGCGGTGCCCACTCGGCTCAGCTCAGCCCGGCTCCTTCCCACCGTCCCAGCCCTGGCCACGGTCTCGGCTTCAGGCTGTTTCAGTCTCCGTTCCAGGCTGCCACGATGAGCCCCTGCTGCCGAGCTGCCTTCAGCGAGAGGTGTGTTCTCTGTATTTTTGTGAGTCTGAGAGTCCTAGACTTTCTCTGGACTCATAATTTTATGGGTGTTTAGGGTGGCGGTGTGGGAGCTGCGGGACCTTGCTGCTTCTACACCGCCATCTTGGCTCTGCCCCATAACTTCGCTTCTTTGATTTCTTGATTCTGAACTGTATTTTCAGTCACATTTTTTTGCCATTCTTCCCTGTACCCATTTTCACAAAAGTAAGGGAGATGTTACAATGCTTTGGAAGATTATGTCCTTTTTTTGTAGATTGATCTCATTCTCTCTCCTCTGTAATGGACATTGGCTTGTTCTCATGGTCATCTGCTTGCCAGTGCTTATCATGAGTGCTGCCCAACTCTCCTTATTAGATAATAAATAAATAATTAGTGTTATTTTTGTTTTCTGGGTATGTAATGAAGCAAACTCTGTCTGATCCTTGGCTGTCTCCCCAGGGCACCTGTGAGCTATACCTCTATTTGGTTATAACTACTTTATGCCCTCTGGTTTCACTTAGAGCAGGACTTGTTAACCTAATTTTGCATCATGGACCCCTTTGGCAGACTGGTGAAGTCTATGGGCTCCTCTCAGAATTTTGTTTCTATACTCATAAGATAAAATACTTAGGATTTCATAGGAAACCAAAGGTTAGTAAAAACAAAGGCGTGATCTTTTTTTCTCCTACTCAAGTTCATACACCCCAAGTTAAGACTTTCAGATTTAGAGGAAGACTATCAATATGGATGCCATTTAATGTCTTCCACAGTGAATTTTAAAAATGGATGAAAAAGCACTTCTTAGGCATGTACTACATGCCAAGTGTTGTGCTAAGGGTAGAGGATACAGCTGGAAATGCAGACACAGCTCCTGCTCTCAAGAAGCTTGCATTTCAAGGGGGAAGACAACACATTTAGGAGATTTCACCTGCAAGTCAGATGGATAGGCAGTGGTCCTTAGTGTACAATGGCAAAGCAGACAGATATGCACCTTTTATGTCATTTCCACTTATAAAAATATTATATGTTTCTTATGTATCATTTGGTGGCAGGGCTGGGCACTTGGCACATAGTAGGCTCTCAATAAATGTTTCTTGATTGATTGACTGATAGTGAGAACTTTCTTTTCTGGGTATTCAGTAGCTATGGCTGCCAAAGAGGAAGGGGCTCAGCCCCTATGGAGCTCGTTATCATCTCGACAAATTCTGCTTCCTAGAATAATGGCACCAGGGAATAAGCTGGAAGCAGGACCCATTTTCTTGGGTGGGGGTGGGGGGTGCTGCCATTCTTGTGGCTCCTGGGCCTACCTGCCCAAATTCGTAGCCTAATTGGGCACTGGAAAAAGATTATACATTGAAAGTACCAGTGATTGTTTGTACATGGCCTCAAAATGCTGTCTTTCTTAGTACCTTCTGGCCCAATTCCTGCCATTTTGACACAATCACTATGGAAACAGAAAGGGGTCATCAAGGCTTGAGGAGCATTTTGTATTTTAGTCATTGTGGTCAATCTAATCCATTGCCTGGTATCTGTCCTTCTAATCATAGCCTCTCCCTACTGGTTCTTGGATAGCTTATGGAGTCAGTCACCATGAACATATGCTCCCAGTCTCTCCAGCTCAGTCCTTCCCCTAAGCTGGATCTTTTGTTCTGTTATTATAAACTTTGAGAAGCCAGAGGTTATTTCCCACCAAGATGGAGCATTCAAATAGGAGTTCTGTAGAAAACACAAGTAGTTTGTGGCACATCTCCCCAGGGGTAAGGGCATTTTTGTAAAACTGCAGGCATCAGAAAACAAAACACTTTGTCAGAAGAAAACTGCTGAGTGACCCTCAAATTACCCCACTAGACACCTGCTGGATCCATTTAGTCAGCCCTGGTGACAGCTGCATCCCAGGACTTGAATGGCAAAGAATCGGGGAACTTCGAGATTCTTTACAAAAGCGAGGGAATTTTCCATGGAAATACACAGTGATTCCTTGAAGAGCTCAGTGAGTGTCACATAATAAGTGTTTAGTAAATGCTAGATTCATTACTGAATTGTAGAGGGGATCTACAGGTGCAGAATGTTGCTTATAAATTTCAGACGTGGCCACAGTGTTGATTGATTTTGCTTAACTGTCTTCCTCTTTAAAAAAGAAAATGCTGCTCACTGTGGATGTTGAGAAGGTATGTCTAGAAATGGAAATGACTTTGTTACACAACCAAAAGGCACCCCAAAAGTGTTCATTTCAAAAAAAAAAGAAATAAACCAGAGGAGGCAGAGTTCTCATAATTCTGTCAAAAGAAAATGAGAACATTGGGAAAGCAGGTTCCCAAAAGTTGAGTTTAACATGCCTCTGGGTTTCAGAGATTTCGCAAGTCTCTAGAAGAGTGCTGTCCTCTACTAGACAGGAGACTAAAAGGCAGCAAGTGCCTCAAGTATTTGATATCATGCTCCACGAAAGTGAGCATCATCAAAGTAGAGGAGCCTTCTTTAAGCAAACAATTTCACATACCCCTTGATAGAACGAGGGGTAGGAAACAGCATTAGGAAAGAGGAAAATGATTTTTCTTGGCTTTTCTTCAAGCAGTTGTATTCTTAGACAAATCAATTAGACTTTTCAGACTTCAGTTTTTCAGTCCATAAAATGAACATAATAATATCTCTCCTGCCTATGTGTAATGTGTATCTTATGACGGTCTCATCTAGTATGGGGCCAGGAGCTTTGTAAATGTCTGTTGAACTGGATCAAACCTTATGAACCCGGATAAACCAGCTCTCTCTCACCCCCAATATCCAGTCTATTGCCAAGTCCATGAATATAGATATTCATGCAAAACATGCATAATTGGGAATTTGGGAGAGGGTAGAGTTGGAGTGGAAGGATAATATTTCTGTTTTAGACATAAGCGTTTTTATGGGACATCCAGTTTGAGATGTCCAATAGACAGTTGAATTTAATGGAATATTACTGGGCTATAAGCAATGGTGAATGACAAATAAAGATAAGCACAAAAAGACTTAGATGAACTGAAAAAAGTGAAATAAGCAAAATCAAGGTAATAATACATATAAGGACTACAAAATGTAAGTAGAAAGAACACCCACAAAACAAACGAAAATAAATGCATAATGACCAAGAACAAGCTTGACTCCAAAGGCGAGATTATGAGAAGACTCTCTTCCTCCCACATTTACAGACATGGGAGGTCCATGGGGACAGAATATTGCATAATAGATTTTCAGGCTTTTTTTTGAAGTACTGATGAACTTTGATGATTTCCCCCCTTCCTCTTTTTTCCTCTTAAAAAATTCTTTGTAATTGGGTAGGGGGAAGGGAGGAACGCAGGAACTTATTTAATATAAAAACAAGAAATACCAACAAAATTTGATTTTGAGAAAGCATATAAATGATGTATACTTATATATGTGAATATGTATATGTGTAATGCATGTTTCTGTGGCATATTAAAGTTCAGCAATCATTTGAATACATTATTTCATTTAATATTCATGACAACTTTGCAAAATGGAGATTATTGGCTCCATTTTACAGATGAGGTTCATACCATAGAGGTTAGGTGACTTGAACTAAGTCATACAAGGAGTGTCAGAACCAGGATTTGAACCCAGGTACTCAGATTTTAGTTCCCTATTTATAAGACCACATTGTGCCAAAACCTACCTTATTCTTAGCACTTTAAATCGTATGAAGACCTGACATCTAATTTTATCCTCACTGAAAAAGCTGCTGTGAAGTAGGAGAGGCAAGGATTAGTATCTGAGTCTTCTGGAGAGAGGCTAAATGGCCCTTAGTCCCCTACTTTTTTCCTAATTCTCCATTGGCTGACTATAGGTGACTCTTTAACCATCTGGTCTGTAGATACTCCTTTGAGTAACGGCAACGTAATAGTAGGGAATGGGAGACAGAGCTTTCATTGGGACACTTCCCCTATGCCTTTGTGTAATTACAGCCCCAGCTATGGTTTCATTATCAGAACTCAAGTGTGATTAGAAGTGCCCTTAGTTAAGTGCCCTCAGTAGGTTTCTAGGAGCAGTGAGGTGAATACCATTTGCCCAAGTTGGGATAGCTCTGTTGACAGGTCTGTGATGTTTAAAGTAAGGCTTATGGGACAAGTTCTTCATTTAGCTCAGAATCCAATACTGACATCTCCTTCTGAGCTGGGGAAGGGAAGTTCATATCAGTTTACCAGCTGTGCACAAATTTGATATATGAATAGAAAAGAGAAACCATAGAATTGCCTATACCTAGCAATGTAATTAGAAAATTATTTGTTGAGTACTTATTGTATATCTGATAAGGAAAATTCACTTGGAAGACTGAGAATTGAGCAGTTTTCCTGGGCCCAAAGCAAAAATGTTGTGGTTTTTAAAATTATTAATGAATATTTCATTTACAGCATTCACTTTTATAAGATTTTAAGTTCTAAATTTTACCTCTCCCTCCCCTATCCCCTCTCCAAGATGGCATGCAAGCTGACATAGACTATATATGTACAAGCATATTAAACATATTTCCACATTCATCATGCTGTGAATGAAGAATCAGAACAAAAGGTGGAAACCACAAGAAAGGGGAAAAAAAAAAGAGAAAATAGTCTGCTTTGATCTCTATTCAGACTCCATAGTTCTTTCTCTGGATGTGAATAGCATTTTCCATCATGAGTCTTTTGGAATTATCTTATTTAGATCATTGCATTGCTCAGAAAAACTAAGTGTAACAAAATCGTACCTCCCACAATGTAGCTGTTAATTGTGTACAATGTTCTCTTAGTTCTGCTCACTTTGCTCAGCATCAGAGTATGCAGGTCTTTCAAGGTTTTTCTGAAATCTGCCTGCTCACCGTTTCTTATGGAACAATAGTATTCCATTACATTCATATACCACAGCTTGTTCAGCCATTCCCCAAAGGAGCTGCTATAAATATTTTTGCACATGTGGGTCCTTTTCTCTTTTTTATGATCTCTTTGAGATAACAGACCTAGTAGTTGGTATTTCTGGATCAAAGGGTATGCACAGTTGTATAGTCCTTTGGGCATAGTTCCAAATTGCTCTTCAGAATGGTTGGATCAGTTCCCAATTCCCCCAATAATGCATTAGTATCCTACTTATCCCACATCTTCTCCAACATTTATCATTTTCCTGTTTTGTCACGTTGGCCAATCTCAAAGCAGAAATTTTAGGGCTGAGTAGCAGAGCTAGTACAGTAGTTCCAAAGATAAGGCTATCCCTAAGAGAGTTTAAGCTCTAGGACAGATCACACCATGTTCCCTCCTTCCCTCTCTCCACCTTTCTCTGTCCCAATACTTTTAACGAAAGAAATTACATTTAAATATACAACAACGGTCACCTTGAAGTGAAAGAGGTCAAACAACAGGCAGCTATAGCCAATTAGCCAACATATTAAGTACCTACTGCATGCCAGAACTATGTGAAATGTTGGGGTTGCAAATGAAAAAATGAGCCAGTCCTGTCCTTCAGGAGTCGACACTCTGCTAGAACGGGCAGAGATTTGTGGAAAAGACTGAGGTTGTGTGGAAGGCTTTGGTGGTGATGGTGGTAGTGTCAGTGGAAACACAGATGCCTCTGTTTTATCTCTATGAGTCTTGGGTGGTTTCTAGTCACTTCCTTCTTCCTCCTGTACTGAATATTTAAGGGAACAAGACAGATCTCCTAAGTTCTAGAGATGGGGGTAGGAGGAGAGCTAGGAGAGAGATGACAGCTAACCAGCCTAGTTTTCAATTCATTTCATACAAAGACAAGAAAGAAAAACAATGAAATAGTATGACCTCGAGGAGCTTATATTCCTTTTTTTTTTTTTGGCAATTTTTGGGGGGAGGAGGAAGGCAGGGCAGTTGGGGTTAAGTGACTCGCCCAAGGTCACACGGCTAGTAAGTGTCAAGTGTCTGAGGCTGGATTTGAACTCAGGTCCTCCTGATTCCAGGGCTGGTGCTCTATTCATTGCACCACCTAGCCTCCCTCAAAGGGGATACAACATGTCATGGGATAAAAAGGATGGTTTGAGAACACTAACAAGCAAGAAGACCAGGGAAGGTTCATTAGACTGTGAGCCGTTTGGGCAGAAACTGTATTTTGGCTCTCTTTGTATCCCTAACACTCAGCATAGTGACCAGCACATTGTAGGTGTTATTGATGTGACTGACTTTACGAGGCGTTCTCTAAGCTCGGCCTTTAAAGAGGCTGAGGACTGTTCTGCCCCCTATGTAGCTCTCACCCAACACTGACTTCAAGAGGCCTTCTAGCTACCATTTGTTATGGCTTAGCCTGTCCAGCACAGTTGAGGAACTTCCTCTGATCCTAACCCGAAGCCTTCTCATCCCCCTTTCTAAAAACCATGAAACCACCAAGCGGAACCTTAGTTTTATTTTATAGACTCACAGATATAAAGCTGGAAGGGACCTCAGAGAGACTGAGCAACAGAATTTGAACCCAGGTCCCTGTCTTTTCTGTCTCATACTGTTTCTCTGCTGTTGGCTTGTTCTCAGGTAAAATGCATTTGATGCCATGATCTAGTTATAGAGCAGATTATAGTAAAGGTGTACCATCTTTGGAGTACTAGTCTTATTCCTTTCTTTTTTCCTTGGGGGGGAGGGGTGGCATGTGGGTAGGATCAGGCTGAGTTTTGTTCTTAAAGCAGCAGGGTCATAGTGTATTCTGTTATGACCAGGATGGCAGCAGGCCTATGTACTGTCCCTTTAAGTTCATGGTCATGTTCCAAGTTGGCTGCTTTGCTGTTGTTCTCAGAGCCTCAGGATACCCTGGAGTTTGCTTCTTGTCACACTGAGCATGTCTCCTGCAACCTCTGCTGGGCCCACATTCTCCCATATTTGGGAGTTAGTCTGAGACTTGGAAAACCCATGTGGGTTTCTGTTTAAAATTCCAAAGTCAGCGGGGCGGGGCGTATATTATATTATCGTTTTCCTTAAGCCCAGCCTCCAGAAAAAGCATGAGTCAGAGGGAGATAAGCTCCTTCCCTAGGGAAGCTAGGTCTGCTCATAAGTAAATGTAATTAAGTAGGTCTGTTGCTCTTTTGAATTAATCACAGTTTGGAGCAAAGGAAAAAAATCTCATTTTTTATTTTTATAATATTCTTGCCAGGGAAGATCTCCAAGACTAGGGCTGGCCTCATGTGTAGGTCAAGTAGCTAGCTACCTATCCCGCAAGATTCAAGAGAAACTCCAGCCTGAATCCCCAGCATTACTCCTTAAGAGGACCTTAAAATATCTTAATTGGGTTGTACTATGTTATCTGGGCAGGGGTGATATATAAGCCAGCTAACATATTAGCAGGCATTGTGTTATCTGAATAACCGTGTCAGGTAGTGAGAACACCCTAGGGATAGCTCTGTCCCCACTGTCTTCAAGAAACCTTCTACCAGACTCTTCCCCACCTTCCTTGCAGAGGTAAGGCACTCCTAGATATGGGACGCTGCACATAATGTCAGACTTTTCAAATATGTCGATCAGTTTGTTCAATTATTTATTAATCTCTTTTTTATTTTTCTGTTATAAGGGATGACTGTTTGGAAAGTAGATGGAGAAAAAAACAATGGGAATTATACATAATGAAAAAACAAAATATTTTATATATACATATATGTGTATGTATATAGGTATATGTATGTATATAGGTATGTATATAGGTATATAGGTATATATATATATATGAAATATTTTAACAGGCTTTCTTACCTGCAGCTTGTTCTGGGCCTGAAATAGCTCAGCCTGGCCTGCTCAGCTCAAAAGCACTGTCCCTTTGATCGTCTAAGGTCATTTTGTTGCCCTTTCTAATGTGTAGCTGCTTTCAGTACTATTACTTGAAGGAGCAACAGGGTGCTATGGAATGAGTGTTGGGTTTTATGGAAGAAGACTCAGGTTCACACCCAGCTCTCCTACTTACTATTTTGAATTTTTTATTTTAATTTTTTTTGGAAGGGGAAGGTAGGGCAATTGGGGTTAAGTGACTTGCCCAAGGTCACATGACTAGTAAGTGTTAAGTGTCTGAGGCTGGAATTGAACTCAGGTCCTCCCAACTCCAGGGCTGGTGCTCTATTCACTGCCCCATCTAGCTGCCTCTCTACTTACTATTTTGTATAACCTAGAGAGAGCCTCGGTATCCCCATGTATAAAATAAGGGACTTGAATTAGGTGATATGTGAGGTGTCTTCCAGATCTAAATCAATGATTTTAAAAGCCACCAAATGAAAAATATGGACCTGCCCTGGAACTGTGAAGGCTTGGGGACCTAAAATAAGTAAGATTTAAGAAGGGTTGGGGGGTGAAAAGTGAGGGGTCCTGTGGAAATGCTGCCAAAGAAGGGTCCTCAGGAGCCAGAGAACAGAAGGAGGGCAAGGGGGACAGAAGGAAAAAATAACCCATTTATATAGGTATTTAAGGTTTGCAAAGGGCCATCTTCGAAAGCCTGTGAAGAGGTCAATTATCACCCCCAATTTATAGGTGAGAAAACTGAGACTGTAGGTAAAGAAGGGGTTTGTTCAGGGTCACTTGTACAACCAGTATGAGTGAGCGAGATCATTTGAACCTCTCCTGACTCCAGTCTCGTCACTCCACAGTGCTGTCTCTGATGAAGAGATGCCCAGAGTTGCTAGGCAGCCCGGAAAAAGAGGGGTGGAGAGGCATCAAAGATGAACTTTGTTCATGTCACAATTCTGCCTGGGACCAGTTCTGCCCATGATGTCAGACCACTGGGCAGAGTTTCTGGAGAGTTTGTTTACTGCTGTTCCTTCCTCCAACCAAACATAGAAGTGCAAGTCTCAGAATTACTTCCCAGGCCACCCAGAAAATGCCAGATGGCCCTCTGGGGGCGTATGACTTGGGATCATAGACATAGGTCAGTAGGAATAATGTCAAATCATATCACTCAGGCTTCAAATAGAGCTCTGGCTGCCTGGGGAAATGTTGAAAAGGAATGAACTTGAGGGCAAATGATACAGGTTCAAATATTGGCTCTGCCTCTTTCATAACCTGTGTGGTTTGGGGTAAATCACTTAACCACCCTGGGTCTCAGTTCCCTCAACAATAAAATGAGAACTTTGGGCTACATATTCTCTGAGCTGCTGTTTAGCTCTGAACCTGTGATTCTAAATAGGATTTAAAAAAACCCTTTGGTTATCATTCTTGTTGCTGCTGTCATCTGAATTTTACTTTTACCAAACGTGTCGAACAGAGAGTTAGAAAAAAGAAATCAGAATAGAATTTTTGTTTTCTGATACAGAAACAAACAAAGAGGACCTCACTTCTACCTCTTCCCCTCCAAAAAATAGAGTGAGGCAGTGAGAAATCCTTATAGAGCATTTCCAGGATTTGGGTATTCTCAAGTCTCTGCTGATTGAGGTTGGAGCATTTTGTTTTTATTCAATTTTAGATTATGTCCTTTTCCCGAGATAGGATGGAAAAGACTTTCCCTAATAAGGACATTCTGCTAGGGAGCGTGTGGCCCAGGCAGCTGGATTTCCTGTGGTCCTAACTTAGTCAAGACCGGCAGCTCTTCAGAATTGGAAGCATTTAGGGCCTCAAAACAGAGACTGCTTCATGGGACTGACCCAGGAGCATGGGAATGGTACAGGGCAGAGAGACTTATAAAATTGGTTAAGGAGAATGAGTTTGCTTTAGAGTCCTTCTACCTTTTGACTTCCACCTCTCTTTTTGTCCCTCAGAACCTTCCTGGTTTCCCAAAGTTCCTCATTTTAGTGCCCCACTAGAACATTCCATGACCCAGAATTTCCTTGGCACCCAAATGATCAGTTCTGCCTTATGATCAAAAATTCCATTTTCTTTTAGCACAGTTCTTTGCAGGAAGGTGTTAGATCACTAAGCTAATTTGCATTAAGGTGCAAATGATTTCATTGCCAAAGAAGAAACTTGTTAACCCAAAGGAATCTCTAATTGATATGATAGTGTGTCTAAGTAAACTGATTTAATCTTGTGGAAGGTATTTGGGATAAAGGTATCAAATGAGGCAGATTCTTCAGCATGATGCTTAATTGATTAATTCATTAACAACTATTTGGATTTAGAAACGGAAGGGACCTTACAGAGCCTTTAGTCAAATCCTCTCATTTTACAGATGAGAAGATTGAGACCTGGAAAAGTTAAGTGACTTGACCAAGGTAACGATAAGTTACCCAGCATTTAGTAAGTACCATCTATGAGCCAGGCACTAGGCCAAGCACTGAGGATATAAAGAAATTAAAAAAAAAAAACCCAGCCTCTGTTCTCAAAGAGCTCGCAATCTAATGGGGGAGACTACATACAAACAATTATGTATGAACTAGATCTATACAGGATAAACTGGAAGTAATCTCTGAGGGAGGGCATTTAGATTAATGAGGACCAGGAAAGGCTTCTGAAGAAAGTTAGATTGTAGTTGAGACTTGAAAGAAGCCAAGTTAATCAGGAGGTAGAGGGAAGGAGATGCAGAGGGAAGGAATTCCAAGCATGGGGGGCAGTCAGTGGAAACATTTAAGATCTGGAGATGCAGCATCTCGTTCAGGAGCAAGGAGCACAGAGTCACTGGATTGAAGAGTACGTGGAAGGGAGTAAGGTGTAAGGAGACTAGAAAGGGAAGAGGGCACCAGTTTATGAAGTTTTTGTATGATCCTGGAGGTAATAGAGAGAGAGAACCAATGGAGTTTATTGAGTAGGGATGTGATTTGATCAGATTTATGTATAAAGATCAATATGACGGCTCAGTGGAGATTGGACTGGAGTGGAGAGAGACTTGTAGGAAGGTAGACCAACCAGTTGGCTATTGCAATAGTCCAGGTATGAGATGATGAAAGTCTGAACCAGGGTGAGTGCAAAGTACAAAGAGAGAAAGGGGCATATTAGACTGATATTGGTATGGAGGTAGAAACAAGATTTGACAACTGATTTGATACATAAGATGAGAGTGAGGATACCTAAATTGTGAACCTAGATGACTGGAAAGATAGTGTCAAGATACTATTAGGAAACACTTTTTCAGAGCTAAGACTCAGGAAGCAAGCTGTGCCCTGAGCTTGGCATAACAACAATCCTTTTGCTCATCTTCTGGAACTGATGGTCCATGAGCTTGGGCAAGAACCAGCCTGCACAGACATGAAACTCTGATATAAACCCACTATTCCTCACTAGACAACCTTGGCTCACTGTTGCTGTTGTGCCTTACTACTGTTGCTGCACTACACTGCTTGTCTAGTCACAAATATATAAATCAAGGTTCAGTCACATTGAAGTGGGTCTGTCCCACTAGGGACAGGTCCCTGGCACATGTGTCTGATCTGCCTCCTTGTTTGTAAATCATTTCCCCCACTTTGAAATTAAACCTTTGTTTGATTTCTTACTCTCCTGTGTCTAGCCTGTTTTATTTGGCTCCAACTACCCACCTACAGGTTAGCCTGCAGGAGTGGGGAACCTGTGGCCTCCTGGCCACATGTGGCCTTTTAGGTCCTCAGATGTGGCCTAGGTCCTTTTGTCTGAGTCTGTTTTATAAAACAAATGCTTTTATTAAGGGGATTTGTTCTATAAAGTTTGAATTCAGTCAAATGGCCACACTTGAGGACCTAGAGGGTCATATGTGGCCTTGAGGCTGCAGGTTCCCTATCCCTGGTTAGAGGCTGGTTTGGTCCAGCTGACCAAACTTTTATAATACTTTTTTCTTTAAACTTTTTTTCATTTATTTCTTAAACATTTTCCAATTACATGTAAATTTTTTAAACAATCAGTTCCAAAACATTTGAATTCCAAATTCTCTCTTTTCCTTCTACCCCTACCCACTCCTTGAGAAGGCTAGCAATTTGATTTCAATTATACATGTGGGGTCAAGCAAAACACAGCTCCATATTAGCCAGGTTGCAGAAGAAAATGCAGATATAATACTTCAATAAAAATAAAGAAATTTTTAAAATGTATATTTCAATCCATATCAGAATTCATCAGGTCTCTCTCTGGAGGTGGAGAAAATTTGTCATCATGGAGCCTTTGGAATTGTCTTGGATCATTATCTTGATCAGAGTAGCTATGTTTTCCACAGTTGATTATTATAATATTATTATTATGATATTATCATTATATTATAGTATATTATAGTATATCATATCATATTATATTATATTGTATTATATTATGTTATGTTATGTCATGTTATGTTATATCATATTACATAATATATAAATATATTACATATTTGTATATTATTTCTATACAATTTATATTTATTTTTTACATGATTTATATGCATAAATTATATAAATATATAATAAATATATAACTATATAGATAAATGTACATATTATATAAATATATAAATAAATATAATATATAATATAATGATATATTGTATATTATAACATTTGCTATATTGTGCTATATACATGTACACAATGTTCTCTTACTTCTACTCACTTCACTTTGCATGAGTTCATATAAGTCTTCCCAGGTTTTTCTGAAAAGAAGATAGTAATATTCTTTTTTTTTTTTTTTTTTTGCTTTTTGGAGGGCAGTTGGGGTTAAGTGACTTACCCAAGGTCACACGGCTAGTTTTTTTGTGTTAAGTGTCTGAGGCCGGATTTGAACTCAGGTACTCCTGACTCCAGGGCCGGTGCTCTATTCACTGCGCCACCTAGCCGCCCCAGATAGTAATATTCTTGACAGTATTGGGAAGTTAGGAAGAAAGAAGGGGCAGGCGGGAAAATGATTCTAGTTTTGGACATGTTGAGTTAAGATGTCTAAGGGACATCTAGTTTAAGATGTCTAATAAGCAGAGGATATGTGAGACTAGAGGTCAGGGGAAAGATTATGATCATAACAAGTAGCAGAGATGAGACTCGGACTGAGGTCTCGACTCCAACTCTTTCCACATAATAGGTTTATAATTGTTTTAACCAAAGACTGAAATTCATAAGCAGAGAGTGATCAATAAAATAAGGAGGGCAAATCAATCTAAGAAGATTTTTTAAAAGTCAGCATCTGTTTTAGGAGTAAGTCTTGGGGGAAAAAAAGGTCATGTTGCCACTGTGTTCTAAAGTCTTATGTCTACGAAAAATTTGTCAATTTGTTAAAATGAAAAATGATGATACTTTAATGTGTTAATAATGCCAGTTCCTTTGGCAAATATAGATCTGAAAATTCAGACAGCAAATTGTTGTGTCACTTTAATAATGATTTGATGAATTATCATTACAATACCAATTTAAACATGATATATTTAGATTGATAGGCACCCAGAATGAAGGTCAAAAATCCAGTAGAGAGGTGACTAGGTGGCACAGCAAATAGAGCACCCGCCCTGGAGTCAGGAGGACCCTGAGTTCAAATCCAGTCTCAGACATTTAACACAAAACTAGCTTGTGACCTTGGGCAAATCACTTAACCCCAACTGCCCTAGCTTTCCTCCTCCAAACAAACAAACAAAAACATAAGTCCAGTGGATCTGAAAAACTATGTAGGAATACAATGATTTTGGTTGATGATGAGAAATATAGGGCAAATGTTGCCAGCTCCACCAACCTCATCTGGTTCTTTTTTTGGCCTCACTTCCAAAGTTGATTTATATGGCAACCAGGAATTGTTGAGAAATACCACACTCTTGAATGCTATCTAACTTCTTTGCAGTTTGCCTAAGTGAAGTTTCCAGGATATCTTGAAGTGGACCCAGACTTCAGACCCAGGAGGAAGAGTTACAAGAAATTTTGGACTACTACTAAGGTAAGATTTTAGACTAAGGGACCACTTGGGTAACCACAGGAGAAAGGGAACCAATTTAACAACACCTAAGGGCTTCTTGGATGAAGTACTGGACCTGGAGTGAAGAAGACTCAACCCCCAAAGTTCAAATCTGCCCTCAGACACTTACTAGCTGTGTGACCCTGGGCAAGTCACTTAACCCTATTTGCCTCAGTTCCTCATTTGTTAAATGAGCTGAAAAAGGAAATAGCAAACACTCCAGTATCTTTGCCAAAACAAAAAGCAAAACCAACTCCTAACTAGAGTTAGACACAATTGTAACTACGGAATCACAACAAAGGCTTCTCTGGCAGGGTTGTTGCTATTTCGAATCTATCAGAAAAATATATAATGTAGGGCATTAACTAAATAGCTGCTATGGTAGTTGAAATCCAGCAGAGAGCAGCAGAGGGAAGCAGAGGATGGCTAAAGACCAGCAGATGGTAGCAGACAGCAGCTCAGTGGAAGTAACCAGCAGAAAACACAGCAGCAAAGAACATCAAAGGATGCCAGCTTGATAGAGAAAATAGTTCATCTTCTTCCACCAGAAGACCATTAGTGATCTACTTTACTGGAGACACAAGTTGCTTTGGCCATGTGTTTGCTACCTAGTCACATGTGTCTCTTACTTGAGTACACCTCTATGTGTACTCAATCACTCTAATCATGCTTGTTTCCTTAGAAGCAGGGTAGATATGTAGTGGTTAGTGTAGGGTTTAGAGTCAGGGAGGCCAAAGTTGAAATCTTGCCTCAGACACAAGTTGTGTGACCCTGGACAAATCACTTAACCCCAATTGCCTCAGTTTCCTCATCTGTATAATGGAGTTGGACTTGAGAGTCTCTAAGATCCCTTTTAGCTCGAAATTTGTGATCCTATGATAACTATGTCCCTCCTTCTCCCATTGGTTATATGCTAATTTCTGGGAAAGTATACTTTCTCTGTATATTGTCTATGTGGGATAGGAATCTTTTATTTCCCTTATTCAGCTGCACTATATTAACAAGCTAGTCAAGAAGCATTTATTAAGTTCTTACTATGAGCCTGGCACCATGCTAAATGATTGACTGTCTTTGCTTTGGCCTAATGTGTCTCATAGACGACCTCACAAAAGTTAATATATAAGTAGGGGCCTATAAGTGATGATTTCTAGTTGATGCTTTCTCACAGGGTTGCTAAAATCTGGGGAAACTTTCTAGAGACCCACAAATGAGGAAGATTCCCAGATGCTACTGCTATATTCCTTGTTCAATGTCAGGTAAACACTAACTTATGATAATAAAATAGCCTTATAATAAAAACTCATCCATTTATTTCAAGTAGTTCTGGAGATTTTAAAAATCAACAAACCATTGCTGCCAAAGCATTCAATTTGAAATTCATATACATCTTACAACAACAAGTAAGCAGCTTTGACTAACCATAAGAAATGACCATGATGTCACTTACCAGCCATGCTGGGGAGAGAAAAGTTAAGGTCTACAGCATTTTTTTTTAAAGAAAGGTTTCATCCATTTCATCTTGATCCATATTTGACTTTTAAAATGAATTATTTTACAATATTTTAAAACAGCGGTTCACAACCCTTTGGGGGCTGAACGGGGTCACATAAGACCATGGGAAAACACATATTCCCATGGTCTTAGGAACCAAGACACTGCTCCTCTATCTGTCTCCAAGCAGGTCCGCCCACATATAAGTATTAAAGGGTTGGGGCATTAGGAAGGTTGAGAACCACTGTTTTAAAATATAATATTACATTTATGAAAAGGAGAAAAATGAATTAGTCAGTGGTAGGGTGGTTGGGGGTTTTTCTTAGTTATTTTAAATAATTGTAAATAGAAACTTAGGTTGGCACCTATAAACACATACAACAAATAACTATTTTGACCAGATAGAACAGACCATTCATTAAGTGGCAAAAGGCACAAGCAAAGCTGTTTACCAGTTCCCTATGTTCTCCCCAAACGAGATTTTTAGCAAACCAGACTTTCATTCTGTAAGCTATTCACTGTCAGGTTCCAAACCACTGTAGAGAAGATCATGTTCTAGAATGATTGTTTTCCTCTTACAAATCCATTATTACCGTAATAAGAATATGGCATCTCATGCTTTTGTGTAGGCTTAAGGTTTAGAGTTTCTCTCCATTTGGAAGATAATAATAAAACTCCATGGGAAATAGCCTCCAATATAGGGCCACACATGTAGGTAAATGATGGTATAGATATATAAGTAGTTAGTGATGAGTAAGAGTGTCCCTCACTCTATAAATAACCTCACTCCAGTAAATGACTGAAAGGGAAGGTAAGTATAGGGGAATTGCGATGAGTATAACAACAACAATGTTCTAAAGAGAATTCACACATTCTGCCTAGAAGGCAACCCCCCTCCTTCCTTTCCTTCCCACTCCATCCCCATTTCTTCATCAAGTTTCCCAGTGACTAAACACTTTTGTGAGAAAAGGAATTTCAGGGAAGGAGCTGTGAGTTACTCCTTTGCTATGTGTATTTTATACAAGTGTGTCTCATTGCTATTGAATTCTCAGTTTGTGAGAGAATGTGCTGCAAGTTTTGAGGGGTTTTGTACTGACAGTTCTTATTATATTAGTACCTTTTCTAAAATCTAATTAAGGCTACTATATGATTGTTAATGCGGAGTACACTGGTAGGGGTTCAGGAAATAGAGATGTTTAGCTCCTTAGAATTACCCCTAGAACTATGAGAGATTAGGTAGCAGCCATACCTCTGAGGAGACCAAGCCATGTGTTCAAATACAGGTTGAGAGAGTGTTTTCAGATTTAACAGTGATAAACTGTGATATAGGTAAATGCTAATAACTAAAAAAATTAGGAAAGGCTTCTTGAACAAGGTGACATTTACACTGAGCTTCACAAGGAGCTAGCATTCCAAAGAGGTAGAGATGACTAGGGAGTACATTCCAGACTGTATAAAGACATGGAACATTTCTAGACTTATTCGTTTTATGCTGCCCCACGTTTGCTATATTTCAACCAAACTGGCCTTCTTCCTGAATTAAGCATTCCATTTCTGGTCTCCATGCCTTTGCATAGGCTGTCCCTCTTTAGTGAAATATGCTCCCTTTTCATCTCTACTTTTTAGAATCTCTAGTTTCCTTTAAGGCTCAGCTTGGCTGTCATGGTCTACAGTATGTTTCCTAACTTCCCTAATTGTTGGTGCTCCCTCCCTCAAATTATCTTACATTCACTTATCTGTTAACTGTGAATTCCTTGAAGGCAAGGACTATTAATTATCATTTTTTTGTCTCTATTTCCCTAGAGCCTAACATGTATTAGGGACTTAATAAATGTCTGAATTGAATTAAATTCTCTTGTTGACTTTCATTATGAAATTTTGAATGTGTTCCACTGGAAACATAATAAAATCATATTTAGAAACTTAGTAATTTTTTTTTTTAAATCACACATCTGAAGGAAAGGCAATAGCTGTCTGGTAAAACATTAAAAAGAATAATCTATACAGGTTGGATAAGAGAACTCAGAAACAATTAAACTCAATAACCCAGTGCTTGACAAATTATTTAAGAACTCCCCATTAGATGAGACCTTCCAGGAAAACTGGAAAGCAGTTTGTCAGATATTAGGCTTAGACCAACATATTATTTCATAACAAATTCAAAATGGATATGTGACTCTATTATTAAGGATTGTACCACAATAAATTTCAAAAGAAGCAGACTATACACCTTTGATACCTATGGGCAAAAGATATATTCTTGATCACATTAGAGACAGAGATAAATTACAAAAGACAGAATAGATAACTTTAATTATAAGAAATTTAAAAGCTTTTGCATAAACAGAAAGAAGGGAAACAGTTGAATGAGGGGGAAAACCCAAACTTTGTATCAAATTTCTTAGATAAAAATTTGGCATCCTAGATAGACACCTCTTTGAAATATGCGACCAAAAGTCAAAGAACATTAAAAGAATTCTCAAAGGGAGAGTTTCAAACTATTAACAACTATATAAAAGAATGATCCAAATCACTATTAATAAAAAAATGTAAATCAATATTGTCCTGAATTTTTATCTCACACCCCAGCAAACTGGTAACAAAAAAGATGAGAATTGTCATCTGCGCTGGAGGAAGTGTGGAAACATAGGCACACAGACATTGTTGGTGAAGTTGTGAATTACTACACCCACTTTGCAAAGCAATTTGGAATTATGCGGATAAAGTAACTAAAATATCCGAACCTTTTTATGCTGGGGTTCCACTAGTAGGTTCCTTCCCAAGAAGAATAATGATGAAAGGAAAGAATTCACATACACTGTAACAGTTACAGCAACATTTTTTTTTTGTAGTGAAAAGAACTTGAAACAAAGTAGATGTTCATAGATTGAGAAGTGGCTAAACAAATTATGATACATAAATGTGATGGACTTTTACTGTGCTATAAGAAGTAATGACTATAAGGAATAGAGAGAAGAATAGAAAGACATGGACTGTTGCAGAAGGAAATAACTAAAGCCAAGAAAACAAGGTGCAACAATGTAAATGGACAGAAAAACCACTACAAAACAATCAAAAGTAAAGGATGCAAAATACAAAGCAAAGGCATAGCCTGAATACTTTCCCCTCCTCCTTTGTAAAAGTGAAGGTCTGCAGAGGTGGGACACTGCATATATTTTCAGACTTTTTCTATATATTTATTTTCTTTATAAAAATATTATTTGTTCTATGTGATAACATACACCTGGCTCTCTGGGAGAGTGAGAGGGGAGAAATACTGGGAGAAATTTAGATAATATAAAAACAAAATCAATAAAATTTTAAAAGAAAAAACCAATTTAATCCTACTACAATGATATTCATGATAATTATAATTATGTAATTTGTAGGATCATAGATTTAGAACTGGAAGGGAATTCAGAGAGTGTATAGTTCATCCAACCCACCACTGATTTTGCATATGGGAAAATGAGGCCCAGAGAGAATTGATTTGCCCACAGATCCTATGGTTTGGAAGTAAAGTAACTAGGATTCTAGTATAGGTCATCAAACTCCAAATCCAGCCCTAGCTCCACTATATCATGCTACCTTCCTCTTCTCCAAGTCATTCACAAAATAAAAAAAATATAAAAAGTGAAAGCAGGAGTACTTGATGCCAGAAGTGGCATACATAGAAGCTGTGTTTCTCTCTTTTTAGTTGATTTTAATTGTCCTACTTCTGAGTTAGTGCAAACCACCTTGGAGAACCTTCCATTCCCACCCCCCCTTCCTTTTTCAATGCTCCCTATATTCTAAATGTTGAAGAAGAGTGGGGAATGAGGAGTCTTCAAGGCTAAGATGGCTAGAACAGGAGGAACATGGTTAGCATAAGAGATAGAGGGAGAGAGGCAGAGATGACAACAACTACTAGTACTAGTACTAGTACTACTACTAGCTATCATTTCTATAGTAATTTGTGGTTGGTGAAGCACTACACAGGAAATCTTATTTAATACATACAACAATCCTGTAAAATAGGTCCTATTATTCCCATTTTACAGATGAGGAAACTGAGGAGAAGAGAGATTACATGAGTTGCCCAAAGTCAATATTTGGAGTCAGGTCTTCCGTACCAACACTTTAACTAATCCAACCTAATAACCCATAAAGCTCCCCATCTCACTTCAAATTCTTAACTGATCTCCTATATCCTCTTTCTGTTGTAGGCCAAGACTTTCAGGGTCCTTGGCCACATTAGCTCCCCAGTTCTACAAAGGTCATTAGGCAGATATGCAAGGAAAGTATCATCTTGTTGGGTGGATGCTCTCAATCTAAAGAAAGTACTGAGTTAATTTGCAAGTCTTG
>CM053598.1:42459806-42550313 GCA_028646575.1 Pseudocheirus occidentalis | reverse complement strand
ATGAAATAGGTCTGCAATAAACAGACTATGGAATACATCCCTGTCTCTCTCCCTCTTTCTTATTCAGCTAGAAGCTTTCTCTCTGTCCCTTTATTTCACTCAGCTGGTAGCTAGGCCCAGACTTGCTAGCCACAGCACTTTCCACTGTAAAAGTAACAATCCTTAAAATCATAGGGAGTTGGGCAAATTTTTCATGAATTTTTCAAATTATTTTACCTAAATTTCATTAATTTTTCAAATTGCCTAAACTTTCTTCAGGTATCTAAATTCCTGTGTGAGGATTTTTCCTTCACCAGTGCAGATTACAACTTCTCTCTACCTCTGTAGATGATCTTGGAAAGGTGCTCTGGATGAAAAAATTCATTACCCTGCAGCTAATCTGGTGATGGAGCTTTTCACTCTCCAAGCTTAGCTAAATTGGCCTTCAGATTATAGTCATATATAGCCTTTCAGCCCAGAAAGACCTGCCAAAACTTGTGTAACTCTGGTAAGGTTTTGAAAAACTCAGGCTCACCTTTGTATTGCAATGAAGTATCAGAGAAATAATTCAGTAGTTGTTATAATACATCGTTGAAAGGAATTCTGGGACTCTCTCTCTCTCCCCCCTTTTTAATAATATCAACCCAAATTTTATAAAAAGTACTATAAACACCCCATAAAAGAAAAAGAAAAAAAATTCAGACTTCATCCCTGGTATGAAGGGAGGACTAAAAATTTTATCTGGATTTTCCAGATTGCAGGGGCATCGTGCTCCTAAGCTCCCTTCCCCACCCCTATTATATGGAAGGGATAACTGTATTTTTACAGGGAAAAGGTATATCTGAAGTACTATAGGATTAGAGATAATTTCCCTATGGCTCCCTATTATAACTGGAAAGAACTTAGAAATCTTTGAGCCCAAACCCCTCATTTTATATGTATAAACGCCCTACCCTTGTATGGTATTCAGTGAGGTGGGGCCCGTGAGAACTGGATTCTTGGGTGTATAAGTATGTGCCAAGGGATCTCAATGCCTGCTGAGTTTAACAGTAGCAGCAGCAAACCTCAGTCACTTTAGAATTCAACACTGAACAAGACTGGCAATAGCTTCAAACCATAGTTGTCTCCATGCCAAGGTGTTCTCAGACAAAAAAAAATGGCACCAACTGCACACCCTTTGCCCCCCCCCCATAGCTTTTTATCTTGTTTTCTTCATTAGTCTCTGTCTCTCCAGGTTCTAAAGGGAAAAGTCCAAGGGTAGGATGTGTAAGTATATTTATGCATATGTGTTCTAGAAAAGTATTAAAAATAATGGGTGCAGTTTCTCTTAATTGGCTTTGCTCCCACATCAACTTGAGCTGCAGAAAATAATCTCATTTCCCCTTTTGGGTTAAATTCTAGCTTCTCAGTCTTGCTCTACTCTTTCATAGCAAACAAGACTCATGATCTATGGCCATCAAATTTCTAATAATAACTACAAACTGTATATTAACAAAAAAACTCAGCAATTAAATGAATAAAACTTCCACACTGTAGACTTGGGTGCTTTGGTTAGCAGCCAAGAAGGGAGAACAAAGGACTTACTCCCAGTCACACCCCTGGATGGCAAGGGAAAACAAGAAGAGAGTACTGGATGGATAAAGGAAAATATTCCCCACTCCAAGGACATAAGAAGTAGTGAATGGACTTGTGGACTGGTCTCAAGTCATTTCATTAACTGTAACTTGCTGTTTTGGCTTGATAGTCTTTTTCTTCCTTTTGGTTCTAGCTTATCTATCTCCTGCTTACAACAAGTCAACAACTCTTCTCTACTCCTGATCTGATCATCCTTATGGCCCATGTTTATACCTGTCAGGTGAGCAACAGCCTTCTGGGTCATCATGCTGCTCCAAGTTCCCCATGGTCTAGAATAGAATCCCAAAGGGTGCTTCATTATTATTTCCCATCAGTCTCTCATGGCTACCACTACTCCACAGAAATCCTTCAAGGTTAATGAGACTTCTGGACCATCATGCATATATTATCATGTCTCTAAAGGATGGGCAATTGGTAACTAATCAATTCCCCTCTATGGAGTATAGACATGAGCATTGGTGCTTTGCTGAGAGGACTCAGATACCTCCTAGATGGGCTTTAAGGATCAAGGCTGTCCCAAGATGATTGACTGTTTGAAATTCAGGGGGATAGACTCATGTAGGAAGAGCTGTTCCTCTGGCCTTTCTACAAAGGACAACATAACAGTATTCCCAGTCCCTTTGTCACCTACCTTTTCCCTACTTAGAGGATGGACTGTAGTATAACAGAGCATATCTAGGTCCCAGGGTAGGGAAGACTTCATATGTACACAGTCACTCATTCCCAGGAACCAGTAAAGATTGCCTTGTGGCAGGAGCCCATGGGAGTCACATGTTTGTCCACAACTTTCTGAGCACAGTCAAGACCAGAGACCTGCATTCCTGCAGAAACATATTGCAGAAGCTTTGACTTGATAGACATGTGCTTGTCTCCTTGGTCAAGCAGGGAATTTGTCGGCAATGCATCCTGCTTGGGAAAAGAAAGAGGACTGCCTATATAGTTCCTGAACCTTGCCCTCAATAGAGAAATTAGAAGATTATCAAATCATTCCTGAACATAGTCCTTCTCAGAGAAAGAAGAGGATAATCGACTGACCCCTTGCAGTTGGAGTGAAGGTGACTTTTGACTTAGGGAAGTCAAAAACCTTTTTTTGCCTCCCAGGATTAAGTGAGTGATTCAGACAGTGCAGGTTCAATGGGAAATTATGCTACTTGTTCACTTTGGTTAGTCATGTCCAATTTTTAGTGACCCCATTTGGGGTTTTGTTGGCAAAGATATTGTTGGGGTGGTTTGTCATTTTCTTCTCCAGTTTGTTTTACAGATGAGGAAACTGAGGCAAACAGGGTTAAATACATTGCCCAGGGTCACATAGCTAGTGTCTGAGGCTGAATTCAGGTCTTTTTGATTCCAGACTTGGCACTGTGCCCTCTAATTTCCCTTAATTGTTCACTAGCAAAAAATATCATTGGAGTTCATTAGTTATATTATGTGCCTTCTGTACCTATTTATGAGCTCCTGTGAGTCCTTCCTGTCTTCTACATTTACAGTGGAGTAAAATAAAGGCTGTCCCATATGTGGTTTTCATTTGTTACCTTGAGTGCTTGTACGAGAGCTAAGGACCTCTTTTGCCCCATCTGGGGAAAACTTGATCTGAACTATACCTAAATTATATTTCCCAAAGAGAGAAAATGACCCTTTGTGTATCAGCCCCCAGAACTGGCCCTGACCTGCGTGAGCCCAGAGTCTTCAGAGGGCTGGGAGCCTTACTCCGTTGCTTACATAAAGATGAGTAAATAGTAGTTCAATGGAAAGAACCCTTGGACTTGGGAGTTAGTGGATCTGGGCTAATTCCACTTTGCTATATCATACATTAATTAGTCCCTCTTTGCACTGTTTCTGAGGTAGCTAGATGGTTCAATGGATAGAGTGCTGGCCTTAAATCAGGGAGACCCTGAATTCAAGTCTGATCTTAGACACTAGCTGTGTGACCTTAGGTAATTCACTTAAGTAAGTCACCCTTTTTTACCTTGGTTCCTCTTCTGTAAAATGAACTGGAGAAGGAAAAGGCAAACTACTCCAGAATCTTTGTCAAGAAAACCCCCACGGGGTGGCTAGTGGTACAGTGAATAGAGCACTGGCCCTGGAGTCAGGAGGACCTGAGTTCAAATCCAGCCTCAGACACTTAACACAAAAAAAACTAGCCATGTGATGTTGGGCAAGTCACTTAACCCCAATTGCCCTACCTTGCCCTCCCCCAAAAGCAAAAAACAGCAAGAAAGAAAGAGAGAGAGAGAGAGAGAGAGAGAGAGAGAGAGAGAGAGAGAGAGAGAGAGAGAGAGAGAGAGAGAGAGAGAGAGAGAGAGAGAGAGAGAGAGAGAGAGAGAGAGAGAGAGAGAGAGAGAGAGAGAGGAAGGAAGAAAGAAAGAAAGAAAGAAAGAAAGAAAGAAAGAAAGAAAGAAAGAAAGAAAGGAAGGAAGGAAGGAAGGAAGAAAAAAAGCCCCCCACATCAGGTCACAAAGAGTCTGACAGGACTGAACAATAGCACTCTTCCAAGTAGAGAAGTTACTTCAAAAGGCCCTGAATCAAGACAAAAAGCTAGAAACAAAACATTGTGCCATAAGGAATGACAAATGTGAAGAATTGGGAATAACATGGGAAGACTTGTATGAAACAATGAAGGGTGAAGGCAATAAAGCCAAACATGACATATACAATGCCTAAAACGACATATGTCAACTTGGAAGGACAAGAAAATTCTGGGCATATGTGTTAGTCTATGTTAGCGTCAGATAGAGTTAAAGTATATACTCCTTTCTGCTACTATCATTAGATAAACTATGGGGAGGAGGGAGAGTGTCATGTCCTTTGCAAGGGTCTTTAGGTACTTGTTGGGAAATGACTATTGTGTTAAAACAAAAAGTATGAATGCTTTTTTTTTTATAAGGTACTGTTAAGAGTAGGAAACTTGGGGAAACTAAAGCTTCTTTTTTTGCCATGGATCTCTTTACCATTTGTGGAAAATTATAAACTTTTCTCAGAATGGTGTTTTAAAATGCAGAAAATAAAATACATTGGATTAAAAAGGGAATCAATGTTTTTGAAATAAAGATGTAAATTTTTCCCATCTAAGTTTATGTTGAGGGGAAAAAAACCCCGCTGTCGTTCAGTCATTTTTCAGTTGTGTCTTTGTGACCAAACTTGGGGTTTTCTTGGCAGAAGCACTGAAATGGTTTTGCCATTTCCTTCTCCAGGTCGTTTTACAGATAAGGAACTGAGGTAAGTAGGGTAAAATGACTTGCTCAGGGTCACACAGCTAGGAAGTGTCTGAGGCCAGATTTGAATTCAAGAAGATGAGTCTTTCTGACTTCAGTTCCACTGTACCACTTAGCTGCCTATCTAAATCCATAGACCTCCTGAAATTTATCCAAAGACTCTTTTGTTCTATGAACCCGAACCCTGTTGTGTTATTTATGCCTAGACTTTTGCAAACTCAACCACAAATGTCAGTCAATAAACTTTTATTAAGCACCTAATGTGTACCAAGCACTGTGCAAAGTCCTGGGGATACAAAAGAGGCAGAAGAAGTCCCTACCCTCAAGGACCTTAAAATCTAATGGGGGTAGACAACAAGCTATATGCAGGATAAATAATGCATAATATATTTTAAAAAAACACAAATGGGAGGAAACATTGACTTATTTCATTCCTTCTATGTTCTAGGCATTGTACTAAATGCTTTACAAATCTCATCTGATTCCATCCTTCCAACAACCTCAGGAGATAGGGGCTATTATGATTGCCATTTTGCAGTTGAGTAAACTGAGGCAGAGAATGACTTGTCCAAGGTCACAAAACTAGTAAATATCTGAGGTTAGATCTGAATTAAGTCCCCCTAAATCCCACACCCAGTACTCTATCCACTGTGGCACCTATCAGTCTCTTGGTTAGATGGGAAGTGACTTACTGGTTTCCTTTTACAGCAAAATGCAAGAACACCCTGGGACTTCAGAGAGCTATAGCACAGGGTTTCCCTTGCCTCTGAAGTCCCACCTTTTGTTTGTTTGTTTTTTTCTTTTTGCTCCCAGTTGCTCTATTTTTCTGGTATTTTAAGGGTTGGAATAAAGATCAATATCAGCCTTTTGACAGTTCTGCCCCTACACTATGCTGCCTGCCCTGCAAGTAGCTTTAGCAGGAACAAAGAACCATAGGAATAGAGCTGGAAAGTTCTTTTCCACAAGGCAACCCCATTTCTCCCCTCCTCACTTTGCCTCCCTCAGTTCTCTACCATTTGTTGAGTCACCTAATCTCTCTAGATGGAACCTCACTTTTCTTTATCTGTGTTATGTTAATGGGATTTAAGATCTTCTCCACTCATTAATAGGCCTCATGTGGAGCCCATTAAGGGAAGCTTGCTTGGGGAGGCATGCTTGTAGAAGGCTTTCACACCTTTTGTTAATTTCTAATTAAGCACGGAGACCTTGTGATGCCCTCTGGCTCTAAAAAGGATATATAAACTCTGAGGTTAGCATTTTGCTTTCAGGCTCACTCATTGGAAGAGTGTTCTTCTGATCTGACCAGATTGGAGACTCTGGTTATCTGTTAAGGAGACTGTAATGGGAATCTGAAGCTCTTTCCTGACCCTAGCCCCTTTGCTTATGTGGCTCCAAGAATGTTCAAGTGGAGCCCGTGGTGAGAAGCTTGTTTTTTGGGGGGGGAATGGCCACACTTTGTTGCTTTGCAATTGGACAGTGGGTCAAGAGGGCTGACCCAGGAGAAGCCTATATATACGCCCTGATGTAAGGCTTTGCTTTGGGGCTCACTTTGAGAAGAGTTGTGTATTTGACCAGATGAGACTCTGGGAAGCTGTTGTAACTGCCCCCCCACCCCTTTGAAAAACCCACATGTTGGTGCTTCCCTCTCTGGTATCTTGAATAGGTAATGGATGTAATGGTCAGATGGTTGGAAGCCCATTTGCTGATCTGTTTCTTGGTCTGCTTGTAACTTGTGTTTGTAAATTGTGCCTGTAACTTGGGTTTGTATTCTCTGGAGTTCAGGATGCTGGCTTTTTCCCTGAACTAGATAAATGATAAGTTTGTTTGAGTAAGGAAAGATTGTTAACCCACTTTGAGTTGCTTTCCTTTAGAAAAGCAGATCTAAGAACCTGTGCTAGCAGCTGCCCTGGGTATGCTAGGGTGCTTGCTGATACAGACACCCTCACCCCAACTTTGAAAAACCTAGATGTTGCTTCTCTCTCTGGTAACTATGTATGTATTGCCTTGGTCAGACAGTTGGATCTGTCTGTTGATCTGTGCTAATTTCTCAGACAGTTAGAAGCCCTGTCTGTTGGCCTTTATTTCTCTGCTTCTATTTTCTCTATTTTCTTTGTTTGAATTTTCTCTGAAATTCAGGGTGCTGACTTTTCCCCTAACTAATGAATGTAATTTAAAACAGACTGTTGACCCCTTAAACAGTTGTATTTCCTAGTGAGGCAGATCTAAGAACCTGTGCAAGCAGGCATCCTGGGTATGCCAGTGTGGTTGCTGCTACAATCTGTGAAATGGAGATAATGAAAATAGCTATTTTGCCCAACCAACTTGGGTTGTTGTGAAGGTCAGTTTATTTCAACAAACTCAATAAATATTGAGTCTTCTGTATACTAAGGCTGCTAGGCTAAAAGGAAGGGCAATTGGGGTAGGAGAATTTTTGTAAAGGTAGTTTGAAAAATGTGGAAAAATATACAAGTTTAAGTGAGTATTATTGATTATTATTATTAAGCAACTTGTCCAAGGGCTTATAGAAAATAAGCAGCATAGCCAGAACTCAGATTCTGGCCTTGAGAATCTCAAATCTAGTGAACTTTCCATTACTTTGACTCCTTATGCTCACTGGAGGCAGCTTTGGCTTTATTCGTTGATAGATTAGGCAGCCAGTCACTGAAGGGATATTATTTGAGGGAAATGAAAGACTCCTAGCCCCCCCCCCCCAATATTTCTTTTGTTCTGCTGCAGGGCTTGAGATTCCAACCTTAGTTCCTCATTAGAGTCTCACTTTAAAGGTCAATATTATATTGAAAGTGTAGTCTGGGACAGAGAGGGGGATGGGAGGTTGCCCATTAAGTTTTTATCATATTGAAACATTTAAACATAAATTAATTTACTGATCATTCAATTAATTATATCAATGCAATTAATATAATTCAATTAATATATTAATCATGCAACTAATTGAATTTAGCCTCTCTTGGTTGGGCCTGGAGGCTGAACTCACTGGTCTGGTAATTTCTGGTGGGGACAAGAGCCTTAGGAAAATGGTAGGGGACTAATCTGTCTGTTTCAAAATTTTCTTGTCTCCTAACCCAACAGGTATCTCCAAAGTCATCATCATTATTATTTTTTGCCTTTTTGCAGGGGGGAAGGCAAGGTAATTGGGGTTTAAGTGTTAAATGGGGTTAAGTTGCCCAAGGTCAGACAGCTAGTGTTAAGTGTCTGAGCCCACATTTGGACTCAGATCCTCCTGACCCCAGGGTGGATGCTCTTTTCACTGCACCACCTAGCTGCCCCTCCAAAGTCATTATTAAAATAGCCAGGGAAGATTAAGAAGTTCATTTGACCTATCAGGATGAACCTGTGGGAATTAAGAAATCAAGAAGTGTTTACTTTCTGTAGAAGTGAAAAAGGAACCATGCACACGTTCCCAAAACATGAAACTTTGAACATTTTTCTTCCTTGTCCATTTGAAACAGTCAAAATGGCAAATGTCAAGATAGTTGTATTTACAAGCTATTTTATAGAAGGGGCAGGAAAACTCCACTTAGTAAAATGAAGCAGGAGGATGAGGAGGTTAGAAGAAGAGGAGCAAAGATGACCTTATCTCTCAGGTTAAAAACTGTCTTTAAAGTGGAAGGGGAAGTGGTTACACTTGTAGCCACACCCGAGCAAATGGTGTGGTTTCCTAGGGTGGGGAAAGGCGAGAATGTGTCAGCATTTATTGGGGTGGGGGGAAAGCCTGTTGTAGTGGGGAAGGTTGTTAGAGAAGGGGAATCTGAGATGAACGGGGGAGAGTGAAAATACTTTTGTGTGTTGGAGGTTTGCCTAATGGGGGCAAGAAATGTGGGTCTGTGTCTAGAGGTGTGTCTGTTGACAGGCTGTGGAGGAGTCCCTGGAAATATATCCGGCTGTACAGATATCTCTATGCCAGAAATATATCTGGCAGGACATTACATTGCACAACCCACAAACTGACAGGGGGAGGAGCTTAGCAGAACTCCTTAGGGAAAAGTTTAGGAGAGACATGGGTTCAAAATCTGCTTCCATTTTTTACTCCATAGGAGAGCTTAGGTAAATCGATGCCCCTGCTCTGCCTCAACATTCCCATGTAAACAGATGAGAGAATACCAGTAACTACTCAGTCATGTGCCCACTTCCCTATTTCTATGAGAACCCTTTTAATAAGAGAATGGGAAGGCTTTTGCAAAGAACTTTTTACATAGGATTATAGATTTTGAGCTGGAAGGGTCCTTAGAGTTAATCTAATCCAACTTGTTTATTTTACTAATGAGATAACTAAGATCTAAGTAAGTTAAATCCAAAGTCATCCACCTAAAAAGTGCAGACAAGATGTCAACCCGAGTACTCCGATTTCAAATACTTTCCAGTACTGTAGCACTTTGCCTACCACATAAAGTGTTGCCAAAGCATCTGTTAAATGCTTTGCTACAGATATAACTTTGGGATATAACTTTGTTCCATAACTTTTTTTTTAATTTTTAAATTTTATTCCATAACTTTCCTTCCAGTGATTAATATCAAGAAACTGAGAACAGGACAAAAAACAGGATGTGTGCCCACCAGTGTCATGGAAAAGGTCCATTCCAGAGCCAAATTGGATACGGGATTTCCTATAGATGGTGAGGTCCTCCACCTGCTGTTTTAAGAGGGCATCCTTAATTCTTCTAGAGTCTCCTAAATTAGAACTATAATCACCAAAAGAACTTCGTCATACACGCCGGGGAAACCAAGTGGATGAGTCTTGTCATTGTGACAGAGAAGCTTAAGCAAAAGGGAGATCGGGAAGCGTTTTGAAATGTTTAGTTTGAGGTCTTTAGAGCTGGACGGGACTTTAGATATTATCTAATATTTGACATTTAAAGTGCTAGCACTTTAGAGTGAAAAATGATTATGCGCGTTAACTCATTTGACCCTCAAAATCCTTGTGAGGCAAGTGTTATTACCCCATTTACAGATGAATAAACTGAGGCAAATGGAGGTTAAGTGATTTACTCGGGTAATAAGTACGCAGGTCTTCCTTGCTCCAAGTTCCCTACTCCATCTGTTGCATCTAGCTATTTCTACTGCAGGAGGCAAGTGACTGGCCAACAGATTTAAAAGTGGCGGGGGTCCGAGGGAACATTCAAACCCAGGTGTCTCCAAAACTCCGGGTCCAGCATTCTATGCGGTACACCAGGCTGGCCAGTGACCTTATGGAAATTGAGGCCTGAGTCTAGGACTCTAGGGAAGACCCGGGTGGTGGAGACTTTATTCAGTGGGAGAGGGCGTAGTCGGAGCAGACAGATCGACTTCCCGAGATTGGAGCGGCTGCAGCTTCACCGCTGTCCTTCTAGGGAGGGGGGAGGGGGCGGGGCCTCGAGGGGGAGGGGCCAACAGTCTCCTTGGGCGCTCCGCTCCCACTATGCCCTTATAAGGCGCGCCCCCTTGCTGGAGCTCGGGAATCCGGTCTCAATCCCGGCGGCGCAGCCCCTATCCTCGACCCCGCCCCGCCCCCATTCCCGAGGGCGGGGTCCGGGAGAGGGGCAGCGGCCCTGGCGGGAGGGAGGGCGGAGTTGATGGGAGGAGGCCCAATGAGAGCGGCCGCCCAGGTCTGCGCGGAGCCACGATTGGGTGCGGCGACGCGAGGGGCGGGGCAGCCTCGAGGTGGGTTACGCCGAGGGAAGCCCGGAGTCGGCAGTCACAGCCCAGCTCGCAGCCGCCGGCAACCGTCGCGCCTCCTGTTCTCAGCGCCAGCCGGCCGGTCTCCATCTCCCCTAGCCCGCGGCTCGCCGCCCCGCCCGCCGCCACCATGCCGGTGTTCCACACGCGTACGATCGAAAGCATCCTGGAGCCGGTGGCGCAGCAGATCTCGCATTTGGTGATCATGCACGAGGAGGGCGAAGTGGACGGCAAAGCCATCCCTGACCTCACCGCGCCCGTGGCCGCCGTGCAGGCGGCCGTCAGCAACCTCGTCCGGGTGAGCGCCGGCCCGACCGGGGCGGGTGGGAGGGAGGCCCCTGGGTGCCCCGGAGCTCCCGAGACCCCGGCCCCGCCGCCCTCTCGGGGCTCGGCTCCTCCTCTGCCCCTGCCCTGCCCCGCCGCCTCCGCCCCACTCGCGCGCCTGCTCTTTAACCCTTCGTGTACCGAACTCCCCTGCTGCGGGCCCCGCGCGGACCCCGGCCTCCGTCCCGCCACAAAACTTACTGAGAAGCCCATTGTTGCACTCCACCCCCTCCGAGAATCCACCCGTCCTGGATCCTTTGTCCAGCGTGCCTCACTTTCCCCTTTGTGCTGACCCACCTTCCCGGGGCCATCCCTGGTCGCTGCTTCTCTTTTTTCCCACTCCGGGTCTCCCCCTTTTCTCCCCTTCTCCCTCCCCTCTTCTTTCCCCCTTCCTCCTCTCCCGTTCCCTTTTCCCCCTCTCCCTCCCTTTTCCGTCCCCCTTTCCTCTCCCCTCCCTTTTACCCCTTCCTTCCCTTTCTTACCCCCTTTTCTTCCCCCCTCCTCTTCCCTTCCCTTCCTTTCCTCTCCTTTTCCCTTCCCTCTCCTCTTTCCCTTCCCCCCTTTCCTTTCTCCCCTCCCCCCAAAATTCACCTCTCTTCCCACTTTGGGGGTATGTAGAGCCCAGTATTGAGTCAGTGTTGAGTATGGAGTCAGCCCTCATTCCGAAGTTACCCCCTATATTTTAAACCTTCTTGTCCAGGTTCCCTTTTACCTGCTGTCAGACTGCTTCCTCCCCCTCACTGGCCTTTCCCAGACTCAGGTCCCTCCCACTGTTCCTCCTCCTGGCAGGAAGCAAGATGGAGCTGCCTGGAGAGGCCTGTGGGGATGACCAGCTAGATCCCTGAGAGCAGGAAGGAGGGGATCCCTTGAGTTCTAGCAGCCTTTCTGGAGGGGTGAGCAGTCCACCCTCTCAGCTAGCGATTTGGTTTTTCCAAATGCCATGACTAATTCTTAAAGTTATTGCTGTGGGAGGCTGAGCCCACTGAGGAAGGGAGAACAGGGGAGAGCTGTTGGCTGGATGATACAGAGGCACCAGTGACTGATGAGACCAGGGTTCCATAACCAGTTTCACACTTTGCTGTCTCTGTTATGTCAGAGAGGGTAGTTTGGCCTCTTCCTGTGAAAAACCACTCTGGACAAAAATTAATACACTTCCTTACAGAGGGGGTATAGGTTTGTGAACAGCCCTATAAATGCTCTGAGAGTTCAGGAAGGGTGGACAAGTTGAGAAGCCTAGGATCTGGGTGGGGCTTTGATTATTTATCTGATGGGGGACACCCACAGTTGGGGTCAAGACTGCACCATGGCCACTGATGCTGGTTTAGTTAGGGTTGGACTTCCCCTTTAGCTACTGGGGTTCCTCCTCTGTCTATTAAGTTCAGTAAATATTAAGTACCTACTATGTGCAAGGCAGTTCATTGGTGATCCCTGAATTTAAACCATTCTACACAGCAGCATCATAACTGGGAAGGCTTAAGTGGTAACTTAAGTGGTCCACTAAGCTAGAGTTCTTGAGGTAAAGTCCTTATTTAGACCCAAACTCTTAATGTATGAATGAAATAAGAGTTCCAGCATTCTTTTAAAATGCTTAGCTTTATGTTCTATCTATACTTTATGGAGCCAATATTGATTATAATTTTAAGGACTCAGAAATGAGTTCATTCTTAGGTAGTCACAGGAACTTCATAGGATACCTGACTTTAAATCAATATACTTTATTATTTCATAGCATTACTCCAGGACTACATCTTGCAGTAGTATGAAAGAATGTAAACAGGCCAAGAGTAGTTAAAGCATTATTTTAGGGAATATAGTTGTTGGAGTTTTTTTTTTTAATTATAAGCCCAAACTTAGCATTTTTTTTTTACTATCTGATTAGATCTTGACCTGGGTAAATGTTTAAGAGAGAATTTCCACACTGGTTGTTTTCTGTATGAGGAAGTAGAAAAGAAGGGGAAAAAACCCTTTATCCTAATAAAATAATTAGTTATTAAATATAAGAGAGAAATATTCGTTTCTCACATTCCCTCATTTGATTCTAATTGAGGGACAAAGTCTCCTCAATCAGTCACTGATATCAAAAACACTTCATCAAGGGTTCTTAACTAGGGGGCTCATGGTGGGTAACTGTGAAGGGGAAAAGGGAAAGAGATAATCAAACTGAAAAATCAAAGGAGACAGTCCCCTCTCTATTAAGCAAACCTTACACATAAAAGGTGCACAGGGAAACTGTAAGCAATAAAAAGAAAATTGTACATTTAAGACTCAGAAGTCGAATCTCTTAACAGCTCTGTGATAGTTGGGACACCGACTGATGCAGCTCTCTGATCTGGGCGTTATCTCAGAGCAGTGTCCAGCTGACTGTTTTAGACTTAGGTCTCTTGTAGGGATTCCCTTTCTCTGTTAAAAATCTCTTACAAAATTGGTCTTAGCACAATTTTGAATTTACTTTGACAATAACCAGGTCAGATACTGAAAGTTAACTCAAACCTTAATGTCCGTTACTAGAAGATCAAATTCAGAACCTTTTAGACCAGGGAATTTACATTTTTAGGTTGACCAATTGTCATATTGATATATATGTATATCTATACATCTACATACACACATATGAAATTCAGATAGAAACAGAACATTAGAACCTAATTTTTATGCTTGGCATTATTTATTCCCGTGTTAGTAGGATGAGATTCTGCTAAGGAATTAATAACAATACTTTTTATAAGAAGATGGACTCTAATACAAAAGTGAATTCATTTAAAAGTTGCCAGATTAACTTTAGTTTTTGTATAACAAACCAATATACAAAAAAGTATACAACTTTTTTAGTTGTAACAAAAGGTTCTAGGATGGGATATATAAATACATGGAGTAATACATTTCAAAATAGTGTATATCAAGTAAGTTATTTATAAAAAACACTTTCAGCTTCTGGTTATGTTCAAATGAATAATGCTAACAGAAGTGGCTATCTGCTTAAGTCATTTACAAACTAGACTACAAGCCATTCTTCTAAGATAACTAATTGTACTGGTATTCCTTTTACTAACACAGAACTGAGACAGTTATGATATTCACTAGATTATGGATTCATATTCTGGTTTCGCAAATCTGCATCATTTACCTGCTTTTCTCCATACCATTATGAGAATTTAAAGGGTCTTAACTTACATAGGAATATATAACTAGTAACAGATGTCAAATCTAAATACTTAGTTAGTTGTTGGGAATATAGAAAGAACTAAAATTCTAAGCCAAATAGTTCAGATGTTTACCCGTATCTTATTATAGTAGCTCAGATATTCTCCAGTATTAGCCTATAAGATTGTGTTCACACTGGTCATCTGACATGATTATAGAAATTTGCTGTTAAGAGAAGAATAGGGACATAACAATAAGGGAATAATGCTTGCCTAACTTTATGTCAATTCCTGGCAAAAGTTATATAGGTAGCCAATTGCATTGAGTGGCGTAAAGTTAGCCAGGTGGAATATTTTCCTTTCAAAAAATGTGAGATTAGGGAAATTGAGTCAGGAGAAGAATCCTGTCTTCATCCATGTCAAGAGTTGTTCCTGGGGCGGCTGGGTGGTACAGTGACTAGAGCACTGGCCCTGGAGACAGGAGGACCCGAGTTCAAATTTGGCCTCAGACACTTGTCGCACTTAGTAGCCACGTGACTTTGGGCAAGTCAACCCCAATTGCCCTCCAAAAGGCCAAAAAAAGAAAAGAGTTGTTCCCCCTAGCCTTTCCCAGGAGAAATCCACCTGCAGTTCGTGAATGTAAAACCCCAGAGAACTGCTGGCATCATGGATCATTGGATGGATTAGATTCCCTAATGATCATACCTGGAGTCAGATGCAGAATAGTATCAGTTACAGTCCCATAAAATCTTAAATAGCAAGTTCCAATAATCAGAGCTTCAGATAGATTCAGCTTTTAAAGATCACATACCCTAGATAACAAGTATTGACTATAATATCACATTGGTAACAGTAAAGAGATTCATTATGAAAAATCACATCTTGATATAGCTAGTGCTAAGTAGATAATTTTTTTCATTGCCAAGTTCGACATTTACACAAATGAGTTTGCTTTAAGGTGCTTAATGGCAAGTCACAAAAGACTTGGGATGTATAAATACAGTAATCCCAAATTGTATACAGAGAACAGATTATGTAAAGAGCTGTCTATAGTAAAACATGTTGGGGAATATGGTGTTACAACTGTGTAATTGGAATGTAACTGTTTGGAATAATTTTGACTGTGGAAGAGCCAACTCAGAAAAAACACATGTGAAAGCTAAGGTGTTTAGGATTTTACAAGTATTGATTGGGCACCTTTTGGTGGTAGGGGAAGGTCAGATATTGGGATCAGATGAGATAATGAACATGAAATGCTTTGTGAGCCAATAATTTGTTAACTATTTCGTATTACAGTCATGTATAGAGAGACTAGAGGATCTGTATCCTGAACTCCAGTGCATATCCTGTTGTATTTGTGTGCATGTCTTGTCTTCCCAACTAGACTGTAAGCTTTTGGACAGCAGGGACTGTGTACTTCATATGACTGTCTTTCCCTCAGCCACCTCATCAGTACCTTGCACACCATAGGAGTTCACTGAGTACTTAATTACAGAGTGAATGAACAACTCTAGAAGGTTTGTAAGGAGATTTGACACAAAGTGGCAAGGGCCTACATGAGGATAGTGATGGGGAAATGGAAGAGGATTAGGTCAGAAACTGTTGAAGAATTAATAGGGTTTGGTGATGAATTTGAGAATGAGAAGGAGGGATGCTTACAGTTTTTTTTAAGGAATAAAATGCAGATGATTACTTAGAGAGTGATGAGATTTTTTTGTCGTTTCAGGTATGTCCTATTCTTTGTGACCCAATGTGGGTTTTTTTTTTGTTTTTTGCAAAAATGCTGTGTGGTTTGCCATTTCCTTCTCCAGCTCATTTTACAGATGAGGAAATTGAGGCAAAAAGGGTTAAGTGACTTTCCCCAGGGTCATATAGCTAGTAAGTGTCTGAAGCTGGATTTGAACTCAGGTCCTTCTGACTCCAGGATCAGTTTTAAAAAAAACACCAAATATGCCACAACTCTTAGGCAAATGAGCGTTTTTTTTTTTTTTTTTAAAGATTCACCTTGGGAGTGTAAATATAGAAATGCTGCAAAAAGTTTTTGGAGTTCCTTTTTAATAATTGCCTTTGAACAAGCTTATGAACCACACACACACAATTAGTCTCATTCCTTTATAGTTAAACCTAGTTTTTTTATCCCACAGGATTTAACTTAGCTTGTTCACCCTCCTAATTAACCAGAATTGGCTTCAAAAGACTTTTTGGCTGTTTATAGAAATCACATCCACTCTCAAAGGATGAAAAGTCCTCTGACTGGAATAGTGCTTATTTGGATATTTAAGCCGCTGGTATGTTGTTGAAAAAAAAAATCGGTCACATCATAGTTAAGGGTGTATCTTTTCTTGTGCCTTTGCTTGAGGAGGACTCTTGTTACTTCTTTGGTTCTTTCCTCCAGCGCTCAGGGAAGAGGTAGAGGAGGAATATTTATTTACTCTTCCTTTTCCTCAATCCCTGTGCAGTTTTAATTTTTAGTAACATTTCTAATGGAGCAGTAAAAAAAAGCAGAGGGCAGTAAGAGTGCTCAGAGTAGGGTGGGCACAAAAGAATGGGTGCCCAGTCCTGGGGAGGGACAGCAGTGTTTCAGTCAGAGGCCCAGCTGATGATTTACTGCTGTTTTGTAGTGTGGCATATGTATTGCAGTTTTTTTCTTTTTCTTCTGAGGAAAAATCCTTAGCCATTAATCTCGGTTTTGATGGTTTTATTTCATAATTCAGAAGATTTAGAGCTGGGTGAGGTCTTCAGAGGCAACTGGGTGGCACTGTGGGTAAGTGCCACCCAGGAGTCAGGAAGACCCTGACTTCAAATCCAGTCTCAGAGCCTGGGCAGGTCGCTTCACCTCTGTTTCCTCATCTGTAAAAATAGGGATAATAATAGTACTTGCTTTCCAGGGCTGTTGCGAGAATCAGATAGGATAATAATTGTAAAGTGCTTAGTATGTTGTTTGGCATAGAGGATGCACTATATATGAATGTTACCTGTTACTGTTACTTACTTCAGCCTTCTCAATAACTGGTCGTTGGACCGTAAATTTCAGGCAAGTCATCCTGTCCAGTCACATCATTTTACAGATAAGGAAACTGAGGCCCAGAGAGGCCAAGTGACTTCCTTAAGGCCAAAGACAGTAAGTGGGTTTGAATTCTGGTCCTCTAAATCTCTACTTGAGTGCTTTTTTGCAGTGAGGTACTGCTGAGGTTCTGGAAAGTTAAGTAACTTCCCCAAGGCCAATGACTAACCCAGCCATTCGGGTCTTCTTTCCAGAATTAGAAATGTCTCCCTGAGGGCAGGGTCTGTCTTTCTTTTCTGCTTATCCCAATGTTTGGCACTAAGACAGCATTTAATAAATACTTTTCCATTCCAATCCGACTCCAGATCTTGTATGGTTTTCATTTGTTTTAGGCATTTTGCTTTACATCCTTGTACTTGATGTTATGTTTTAATGCTATCCTTTGCTAGACCCATGACATTTTTATTCATTGAATAATTTTTTTCCTTCCAGTCCTGACTCTTAAACCACACCCCGGGATAAATAGCTGCATTACCATATGACTTGGTAAAGAATGCTCAAGGCAGAGTTGGTTGTATATTACCAGTTTTAAAATCCGAAAGTTATTTTAGTTTCAAGTTTTGCTTTCATGTTGGGGGGAATATGGGAATTTGCGCTAATTCCAAAGTTGTGAGGGTTGTTTGGAGTTGGTTTTTTTTTGATGGGTTTAGAAGTAAAAAAAAATATTTCTAGTCTAGTCATATTTTTTGTTGTTTTTAGTTTTGGTTAGTTTACCTGTTCTTAGTCAAGTTCTGACTATATGAGAATTATGTTAAAATAGTGTTATATTTTATAGACATTTTCATTTGTACATTGGAGTTTTTCTTTTTTTTAAAGTGATGAGATCAGCACATAAACATTTTAAGATGGTATATATATATATATATATATATATATATATATATATGTATATGTATATATGGTTGCTGAATTTGACCCCTTTAAAATTTTATACCACTTATATCAGATGTGTTGTGACTTTGCAGACCAGGGAGGTTTCACTTGGAAACCTTTGGCCCAGAGATGTTAGAAGAGCTAGATGTGTTGCCTATACCCCTTTAATAGCCAGAATTCACTTATGTGGATACTTGTGGGAATTAGATTCATCTTAAAAGTTTTCTTCAAATTAGATATGACTTTAAAAGTTTTTTCATATTGATCTTCTATAATTATAATGCTGCACTCTCCTAAAGCTATTTCGTGAGATCAGCAGTTCTCAAGTGAATTTTGTCCCTGAACCTTTACCCCATGGCCTGGGTGTAGATTGCTTGGCCTGGGTGTAGATTGCTTGCCCCGAGCATAAATAGGGCTTGGGAAAACTCGGATGTAAAAGAGAAGACATGAAGCCTATTTTCAGTCCCAAGAATGACTTCATGTATTTTTGATATCCAAGTTCATATTGTAGTAGGAAAAAATCACTAACTTGACATTTTCTCACAAAGTCCCCTTCTTGTTGGATGACATACCCCAGGGAACTAGGAAGTACAGAGTCTGAAAAGATGCCGTGGAGCAGAGCCAACAAACTGGAGGAGGCAGCGCTGTTGCCAGCATGTCGCAGCAAGGTTGTTGCCTATGCACATGAAACCATATGTGTCTTTGCCTCTTTACATATTAATGGCAATTTCTTTATAATAAATCTTTGGAACCCAAACATTTGGTATGATCCCATTCTAGCGCAATTAAGAAGTTTTGAATTTGACCTGTATAACCACACACACACACACACACACACAGACACACACTCTCACATACTCTCTCACCCTCTTCTCTCTCTCTCACTCACTCACTCTTGAGGGTTGGGTTCCCCAATATTGAGGGTAAAAAAAGATTCCAGTCAGTTTGGAGTTGTGATTGTTCATCTTACTTTCATTCCAACTCTGAGGGCCACTTAACTAAATTAACAACAGGGGAGTATCTGGAAATGCAGTATTTCAGATCTTCTTGCTAAGAATGTCTTTTTTAGAAGACATGTAAAAAATGTAAGTCAAGTTTTGATTAAAAAAAAAGACATTTGGAAGTCTGTTGGTCATATAGTATTATGCCTGTTTTAATATGACTAATGAATAACTCTTTAATAAAGATCTTGGACTCCTTGAATTTTACATCAGTAGACAAACGGAAAGATTGGGCTTTTTAATTCAACTAAGGTATTATAGCCAAATGTGGCCAAGCTTATTCATTAATCTCTGTCAAGAGAATGATAGTAGGGTGAATTTCTGTGTAACATTAGCATTAGAGCAATTTAAAAGACTCAGTACTGTTCAGCAAAGCAAATACAGGGTTTGAGCTGGCTCGGTACCCAGGTTTGTCCCTAGGTTAATAACATATACAAGTTAAGGGGCAGGAAGGAACCTGGAAAAGTCATATAGGCGATCACCCTACATTTAGGTAGGGGCCTCATAAGCTAGAGTAATAATACTAGCTGATTTTTATATAGTGCTTCATGGTTTGCACTTGACATGACTTGATTAATTGAATCCTCTCCACAAGCTTGTGAGAGAAATACTGGGGATATTATCCTCTTCTCAGTTGAGGAAACCAAGGCTTAGGACAAATTAAATGACTTTCTCCTCGTCAAACAACTAGTTAGTTTGTGAAGTAGAATTCAAACTCAGGGCCAGTCTGATTAGCAGTGGAGCCCTCTTTCCATCATTCCATTGCGCCTCTCCTCCATAAAGACCTTTAAGGAAAGAGATTGCATACATTTCCTTGCCAATCCATCCTAATGTTCAGTCAACCTACATACACTGTTAGGAAATTCACTTGGCATTTAGTTCCATTTCTTAATCGTAGGCAGGCTGAAAGTACAGCATGAGACTCGGAAAACCTAGAGAACATTGACTCAGATGGCTTTTTAAAAAGGAGGCAGAGGAGGAAAGCGCCACTTCTGTTTTCAGTCTGTACCTCTCAATCACTGGGACTCCTGGGGTGGCCTGGCAACCCTTAATCATGGTAGGGTGCATGTGGTTCATCAGAGCTGCTTTTCCTTTGATTGTTCTCAGTGCATAAGGCCATTGGAATGGAGCACGTCCATTCCATTGAGAGTGGGAAGGGAAAGGAAGGCTGCTTCTTTTTTCTTTATAGTTTTAGAAGAAAATTAAAACTAATAGCGAAAAGAGAACTGGATGTGGAATGAGAAGACCTGGGTTCATTTCTTGGTTATACTACTTTGAGCCCTTAAGTAAGGCACATAACTTCTTGAGGGGTGTTCTTCATCTGAAATCATCTCATCTAGCTCCTCTAAAGATCCCTCTTAATCCTGTGATTACATGTATATTAAAAAAAAATCCTAAAAAGATAACATTAAAATATTATAAATGTGTACATTTCAAATAGCAATGTTCATGTACTGTTAGTTATTTTTCTAGGAGTGCTGGCCATTATATATTCTTAACTGGATTTGTGTTTGGAGTTATGGCCTCTGGATATGGAATTGCTTTCTTACTAAAGCTAAGGTGAATAAGCCTTAACAACTTTGTGCCCTCATCAGCACTCTGTTTGAATTGAATATCCATTCTCAGTTGGTGAGCTTGCTGTGAGAGGAGATAGAATATTGCTTTGCTTAAGTTTTGGACTTCCAGCCATAAAGTTTTATAAGTATGAAAACACACACACACACACACACACACACACACACACACAGCCACGAACACATGCCAACCTAACTTCTTTCCGTTTAGAATCTCAAACCACCACCCCCCCCCCAACCCCAAAACCTCAAAACCAAAACTATTTCGTTGGCTTGGTCAAGAATTGATAAAGAGGAGTGGGGAAATTCACCCAGGCTGTTGCTACACATCAAGGTTATTTTTATGATGCATGTTGGAGAGGCAGTGCACTACCTTAATGAAATACCAGTTGGTTAGTGCCATAGAGTGAATTCAAGAGACATCTGGGCTCTCCTGGAGCTCCTAAACCACTTTGCTGGTCTAAGAAAGACATATCATCAAACTGATCCATCTTGAACATCCAGCTTGTGCAATGAAGAGTACATGCATAATAATAGAGGTTGGGAATGAAGGTCCAAATAAGTGTTTAGACCTAGACCAGTTGAGACCGGGAACAAATTGTCACTTCATTTTCAGTTATTTGGAGATTACCTCATGGAATAGGTTGACTTTTCCAACAAATACCAGACTGAAAAATTCTGGGTATGTACTTTCTCAGATAAGTTATCTGGTTATTTAAAATAGAAATATTTTTAAATCTGGGCAGTTATGATTACAGTAGTAACACTCTAGTATTCTGAAGATGGGAGCCATAATGAATAATGTATGCTCCCAGGAGACTTGGGCCAACTTAAAAAAAACATTTGACTGGAGGTCCTAGACCATTTGCACCGTCTTTCTGCTGTATTTCTGAGCTACTCTGTCAAACAGCTTTGTTGTTGAGTCATTTCAGTCACATTTGACTCTTCTGTGACCCTGTGTAGCATTTTCTTGGCCAAGATAGTGGTAAAGATATTGCCATATCCTTCTCCAGCTCATTTTACAGATGAGGAAACTGAGGCAAACAGTTAGTAAGTGAGACTGGATTGAACTCAGGTCTTCCTCCCTCTGGGCCCAGCACTATCCACTCACCCACCTAGCTGCCCATGGTCAAACAGCTAGCTATTGTATAATTGAGTAGAAATTTGGGATTGTTTCTGGAAGGTGAGGACAGCACACCTTGTAATGTTTGATCTCTTTTGCTGCCATGTTCAGATGTTGGTAGGAGAGGGTAATGGAAAAAAGGACTAAACCGGGTTGTCATAATAGCCAGCATTTATCTGCTGTTTTAAGATTCACAAAATGTCTTACAAATATTATATAATTTTGTCCTTATGATAACCCTTGGAGCTAGGGGCTATTATTATGCCCATTTCTTAGGTTGGGAAGATGAGGCAGACAGGTTAAGTGATCCATCTGGTGAGTGACTGAGGCTGTTTTTGAACCTGAGGCTTCCTGATTCTATAGGCCCAGTGCTCTTTCCATTGTACCACCTGGCTGCCTTTTGCTTTAAATTTGATCTTTAGTCTCAGCTCTTCCACAGTCTGGTTTCTTTTCACCTTGAGCAAATCGCTTTACCTGGGTCTCTTTCCTTGCATGCAGAAGAAGGGCATTAGATTAGATGATCTGTAAGGTGTTTCAAAGGACAAAGATTCCATGATCCTAATGCCCATTCTTAATACAAAGGAAAAAACAGTTCCATAGAGTCAGTCTTTTTTTTTTAATTTTTGCTTTTTGGAGGGCAGTTGGGGTTAAGTGACTTGCTCAAGGTCACACGGCTAGTTTTTGTGTTGTGTCTGAGGCCTTATTTGAACTGAGGTCCTCCTGACTCCAGGGCCAGCGCTCTATTCACTGCGCCACCTAGCCGCCCCCATTAGTCTCACTAAACTCCTGCTATGTAGAAAATATTTCATTCAGTGAAATCCTCTTATTTTTTTTTTAAATCTCTCTCAGACTTTTAAAGTTTTAAATGTACCTCCAACCATCTGCAACAACAGTAGCTAACAAAGTGTGACCTGCAGGGTGGTGGGGAGGGGGCGAGAATGTTAGAACTTAAATGTTTTATAAATATTGTTAAGTTGTAGGAAATGGAATCCATGACTTCCTGTATGGAGAATTTCCCACTTTTGTACTTTTGCACTGAATGACTCAGTGGGAAAGTGGCTAAACTCTACTGTGGTATTTACTTAGTGCATCTGACACAATCCAAGTCAAAGCCATAGCCTCTCTTGAAATAAGATTCACTTGTTCTCATGAGTAAGGTTTAAATGGAAGAAGGGAAATCGCCTATATCATTTCTAAAAATGGAGACCTCTGTTCTCTGACTTGCCCTCATTACTAACCTCCCTTTTCATTTGAGGAAACTGTTTCCTTTCACTGGAAGACTGAACTCTGGATAGATTCTTCAAGTAGTCTCAGTCAGAGGCAGTATTTAAAAAATGAATTTTTGGTCTCTCTCATTTCCATCAATATTTTATAGATGGAAACCAAGTTTAGAGGAGTTTAGTGATTTGTCCAAAATTAATGGTAATTAGGGGTGGCTAGGTGGTGCAGTGAATAGAGCACCTGCCTTGAAGTCAGGAGAACCTGAGTTCAAATCTGGCCTCAGACATGTAACACTTACTAGCTGTGTGACCTTGGGCAAGTCATTTAACCCCAATTGCCCTGCCTTCCCCCCTCCAAAAAGCAAAAAACAAAATGAAACAAAGTTAGTGGTAGTCACTTTAATTGTTCAGAGAGTCAAGACAGACTCAGCTCTCCTAACTACCACTTCATATGTCTTTGCCCACTCTGTCTATTGTTTTGAAATTACATGAAATAAATTTCTCTAATTTTAACTCCAGGGATGGAGGATTCTGGGTAATGTCACCTACCCAGATTCTTCTGGAGGCTGGAGTTGTCAAACACAATAGGCAGGTCCCCAAACAAAATTGAAATGTAATTGGGAAATATTTAACAAATTAAATAAAAATACGTTAGAACATAGAGAGTGTTAATAGGATATCACTGCACTAGGCAGCTCTTTCAGACTTCAAGTTGCAGAGGAGGGGCTAAGCTATATTGATGGAGGGAGTTTGCTCAGCCAGGAATTCCCTGTACCAATGAGAGGATGAGGCTAGTCCTTGTCTCCTATCCAGGGATATATGATTTAACTTAAGCAACCAGAATTGTCCAGTGTAGTCATCTGGTCACATAGTCCATCTGCCTCCCTGAACAACATTCCTCCCCTGATGATCTGGACTCTGTTGGAGTATTTACATAGGCGAGGCAGTTGCCTATTGTTGACTAGTTCTGATTGTAGGAAGCTCTTTTTTTTTTTTTTTTTTTGCTGCTTTTTGGAGGGTGGAAGGCAGAGCAGTTGGGGTCAAGTGACTTGTCTGAGGTCACAAGGCTAGTAAGTATTAAATGTCCGAGGCAAGATTTGAACTCAGGTCCTCCTGACTTTAGAGCCAGTGCTCTATTCACTGCACCACCTAGCCACCCCTGAAGCTCTTTCTGTTGATCTGTAATTTCACATAAGATTTTTTTTACCATCATTTGATCATAATTCATAATATCATAAATCTATTCCCTTGTTCATTTGAGAGATAATTCTTCAATACTGTAATACACCCATACACTTCCTCTCCCATCTTTCTTTTTTCAGTTTAAACATCTGGAATTTCTTCAAACATTTCTCCTACGCCTAGGCCAGGTTTTTAGCTTTTGTCCAGTAAAGCATTGTCAGTGGGAATTGTCAGTGAAGTGACAGATGCTGAAGGGTAGCAGTGTAGAAAACACCATTAAACCGTTTGGGATGCACGGACCCACAGAGGCAAGGCCCATACCAGGACGGATGCAGCCCCATTGGGGTGCTAGCTATTCACAATAAAATTAACTACATACAATTATTTGTTAGTGACTCCTTTCTTTTGAGAAATTTTAAGAAATATTTGCCCCCCAAATGACCCTTAGAAGATTTTTTTTGTTTTGTTCTGTTTTGTTTTTGCAGTTTGGGGGCTGGGATTGAAGCAGGGTTAGGATTTTTAAAAAGCTTAACAAGCTTTTCTTTTCTTTTTCTTTTTTTTTGCTTATTATAGACCCATACCAAAGATGAGGATCAATAGGGAGCCCAGTAAAAGAGCAAGAACAGCCCAGGCTCTTAGTCTCTGGATGGAACTGTTGATGAGTAGAATATATCTGAAAACAATGCATTCATTTCTGGAGTCACCAGATTCATCCACAGTTTGTTAATGGATTTAAAATTGTTTAACTGTTTCCTCTTTACTAAGTGCTAGAGATAGCAAGATTTTTAAAAATGGCAGTTTCTGCCCTCTACAGTCTTGCTTCTAACTCATTTGTATAGAGCTTTATAGCTTTTTCACAGATGAGATACTGAGTTATAGAGGTTAGGTAGCTCGGCAAACATCTTATAGCCATTAACTGTTGAACCCAGGACTTAATCCCAAGTTTCTGAATTCCAAATTCTGGTCACTTTTGGCTCTATCGTATTGTGTCTTTGTGAATGAAATGTATCAGATAATGATGAAACAAATTGGTTTGAAGTTTAAACACATAGTACCCTTTATCTCAAAAGTAGATCACTAAAAATATTGAGTATTATTTATACAAACTATATAAATTTAAACATAGTGTTCTTCATCTCAGCAGGAGATCAATAAAAATATAAATGTATCTAATACAAAAATATAGGTATTATCCCTACAAATGGTATACTGTTATCTGTATCAAAATCAGGGTAGTAAAGAACAGAAGATATTGACATCTTATTGAACACTTAATTTAAGTTGTACCTACAACTTTTTGGTTATGTGCAGTTCAGGGAAAAGTTCTATCTGGTGGGTACACTGTGGCTATGTCTGAAGAGGACTCTGAAAAAAGAATATTCAGAAACAATTCAGAAAAGAGCTCTAATGTTGTTCAGTTGTGTCTGACTTTTTGTGACCCTGTATGCGATTTCCTTTGCCAAAGATATGGAGTGGTTTTGCCATTTCCTTACCCAGTGCGTCAAAGCAAACAGAGGTTATGTGACTTATCTAGGGTCACACAGCTACCGAGTACCTGAGGCTGGATTTGAACTGACTCCAGGCACAGCACTCTATCTCCTGAGAGCTCTAAAGAAAGGGGTGGGGCGGGAATTCTCACTAATTCCAGAGAGAATGGATAGAGCAAGGAATCAGCATTTTCCTTTTTAGGTGAGGTCAGGTAACAAGTTACAATGCAGTCACATATACTCATGTAATGAGGCAGGGGAAAGGGAGAAAAAGAGTGGGAGATGGAGAGAGAGAGAGAGAGACAAAGAGGGAGAGGAAGAGGGAAGGAAAAGGGGCAGAGGAGGGAAAAGAAGAAGGGAGGAGAGAAATTTTCTTTCATTCTGTTCAGTGAGCATATAAACCAAAGTAATTGTGAGTTGGAAGATTGGAGTCTGCTGTTCCCTCAGGTACTCATCTCCTGGAGTTGAGTGTGATTATATAATCTTCCATTTGCACAGTCTGGTCATTCTCTGTGGACTATTGGAGCTAATGAAAACCTTGGCCTTAGCTGGCTTTCCCAGCCTTCCTGGTCATCTAGAAGATCCCTCTGTGTTTCCTTTGGTGTCTTTGCATCCTTTCTTTCCTTATGGGGAAGCAAAAAAAGAAACCATTGTGTCATGATGTAATCACCCTCAACTAGGAAACCACCAGCTTTTTCAAGAATATTTTTTTCTCTAATCATCAGTCTTTGCCTGCTTTGAAAATAATTTTTCTATTTGAATAGAAGTCATTGTTCCTGTCTCTCTCCTGATCAGTAGCTTAACTGGTGAAAATTAAAATTTACTTTCAGTTGTTTTCAAACTAATTATCTCACATCTATACAGACTGTTGTCTTTTAAAGCTCCTGCCCTTCAACTTCCTCCAGCTATAATTAAAGAAACTATACTTTGCCTGATGGATGATTTAAGAGATCTTCTTATACTTCTTATTCTTCTTATACTGACCTAGAACCTAATCTCTACATAAGATGTGACTCTATTATATTAGAAAAAGTCAGCTCTAGGTAATGCACACTCTTCCAGAAACTGGTATTTCTCCACCTTTGATTCATATTAAGGCTCCCCAGAACCTCCTGGTCTTTCTGTCATCTATTTATAGGTTCATGGAATTCGCGAATCTCAAGAGTTAGAAGTGAACTCTGAGGGCCTCTAATTCAGCCCACACTTGGACAAGAATCCTTTCTATGATATGTGGTCATCATACAATATGTGGTCGTCTGCCCTTTGCTTCAAGAGCCCTCTAGTGAGGGGAATCCATCAACTCCCAAGGCAGCCCTTGCCATTTTTGGATACTTCTAAGACAAAAGTTTTTCTTTCCAGTGGAAATGTACTTCTTTGTAATGTTGACTCCTCGTTCTTTGTTCTTCCTTCTGAGGCCAAGAAAAAGCCTCATCCCTCTTCTGCTCCTGGCTCCAAGACAGCTGTTGTGTCTCCCTATTAAGACATTTTCCCCCCCTAAACAAAACATTAATAGGTCCTTGAATGGATCCTCAGATGGCATGGTGTCAAGTCCCTTTGACATCCTGGTTGCTGTTATTTTGGATATTCTCCAGCCTGTTACGGTTCTTCCTTAAAAGTGGTTCCCTGTACTGAAGACAGTATCTTTGGGGATGATCTAACCAGGGCAGAGTGCACGTGGAGTGGGACTGCCACCTTGCTATTACTGAACATTATCCCTTGACTCCTTGTACTACCTTATTTTGGGCTGTCATATACTGCGGACTGGGTGATATGCCAATGTATTAGCTATCCCTTATAGCTTTGGGCCTTCTGCAGATTGGATAAACATGCCATGTATGCATTTATCCAAGTTAATGACAAACAGTTTAAACAACACAAAGCAAAGGAAAGATTCCTGGGGCACTCAGCCATCTACCTTTCTGGTTCACATCGAGTCCTTGATGACAACTCTGGGTCCTGGTCACACCATTCTGATTCCATATACCTAGGTTGTTTAGACTTATATCACTTCCTTTTTTCCCCATGAGGTTAGCATGAGAGCCTTTGTCAAAAGGTTTGCTAAAATCTAGGTAAACCATTGGGTATTCCTCTGACCTACCCGTTTTGTAAATGTCAAGAGAACAAATGGGGCTAGTCCAGTCTGACTTGTTCTTGAAGCTAAACTAGCTCTCTGTGACTCCTGCTCCCTTAAAGCTGTCTCTGAAATAAGACGCTCTGATTTCTCCTGTGAGTCAGTTAAGTTCACTGGCCTCTAAGTTTATAGACTTCACTTTCTTCCCTTTTTTGAGAATTGGGCCATTTTCCTTCTCATTTCCTCTCTCATCTTCTGTGATCTTTCAGGATCACTGACAGTGGTCTAGCAGCAAAACTCACTTATTCTTTTATTTCCCGGAGATGTTGTATGTTTGGGCCTGGTGACGTGAACTCCTGGGGAAAGCAGGTTCTGTTATTATCTTTCTGACCCATATATGGCCTTTCAAGTTCAAAGATCATTCTTTGTGGCAGAGAAAAGAGAAGCAAAACGAATTGGAGTCTGTGTGCTGTCCTTCCCTCACCTATTATCATTCTGCCCTTCGTCCCAAGCAGTGGTACTATCTTAACCTTATTTGGGCCTTTTTTCTCTCATAGAACCAAACTGCCTTTTTTTTTTTTTCTTTAGCCTTACTCAGCAACTGTAACTCTAGTGGTCCTGACTCTGGCTTTGTAGGGTTATGCTATGCTTTTGTGTTCACTTCCAGTTACTTGCTTTTCCTTTCACCTTCTATATAAGTCTTAAAACTAATCTGTGTAGGTTGAGTTCCAAGTGTTTCCATATTTGTCTGTTTGCCTAGCTTCCCTAGTCCCTCCTAATCAGAACTGTTTCTCTTTGGGTCTTCAGCATTTATGTGAGCTTCCCAAACATCTGGGGCTGATGCCCCTGAAGAATTTTAGTCCAGGGGCTCTAATAATAATAATAATAATAATAATAGCAATAATCAGCACTTATATAGGGCTTACTGTGTGCTAGGCACAAATATTATCTCAGATGATCCTCACAACAACTCTGTGAGGTAGTGCTGTTATTTATTCCCATTTTACAGTTGAGGAAACTGAGGCAGACAGTGGTTAAATGACTTGCCCAGGGTCTCACAGCTAGTAAGTGTCTGGGATAACTGTTTCAAGGGATGCATTTGACCATGTATATTGATAATGATAATAGTTTAGAGACCTTTCTCACTGCCCTCTTAATTCGAGTGCCTTCCCCCTGTTTGTTATTTCCTATTTATCCTCTGTATAGCTTGCTTTGTATATATTTGTTTTCATGTTGTTATCCTCTTAGATTGTAAGCTCCTTGAGGTCAGGGACTGTCTTGCCTCTTTTGGAGACCCTGGCACTTAACAAAGTGCCTGGTACACAGTAGGAGCTTAATATATGTTTATGACTGATTGCTTACTATATGTCATGTGGTGTGCTAAGTGCTTTACAGTTATCCCATCTGATCTCAGAACAACCTGGGGAGGTAGGTGCTGTTGTTGTCCCCATTTTACAGATGAAGAAACTGAGGCAAACAGAAGTAAAGTGACTTCCCCAGGGTCACATAATTAGTGAGTGTGAATTTCAGCTTGGGTCTTCATAACTCCAGGTCTGATGCTCTATCCACCGTCCCATCTAGCTACCCAGTGTATGCAGCATACTCTTTTTATAATTCCTGTCTTCATTTCTCAGCAGAGAGGTATGCTTCATTACCTGTTCTGGTATTGGTTTTTCATAACTTAGAGTTTGGCTTCCTTTAAGTGTTTTTAAAATTTATGTTGAAGTAATTGTGTATATTTTGCTATTTTATTCTGCATCAGTTCAGACAGGTCTTTCATTGTTTCTTTAAATTTCTCTTGTTACAATGCATATGCAATAGGCAATGCAGCCCCTGTTACATAGCAGCACTGACATGATTACTTCTAGAAATATCATTTGAACCACCAGAAGTGGGTAGTAGTCTTTGGGAGAGATGTCTGTGGAAGACAACTGTGCACTCTCTGGTTACTATTAAATGGATTCATAGCAAGCAGCCTCCTTACTGCTCAGCACAGGTGCTGGCCCCTGGCTGCTCTCCTTTCTCTGACCCTTACAAGATAATTTTTCTCTTGAGGGCATCTGCGAATCCATAACATTATTCTTTGGAATGCAGGCAGATGCTTCCTACTCTGAAGTCCTGGTTCTCTCCCCCATGGGAAAAGATTCCTTGCTTTCGTTTATCTCCAAATGTTCAGTGCTTCCTTTTCTTTCTATGTTACATTTTTTCCTCCTCCAACCTCCTGTTTAGGTTGAGATCTAAACTCCTCTGCTCCTTTCTTCCATTTTAAAAACAAGGGACACCTTCTGCCTGATAATCTGAAGCTGGAAGAGTTGTCCCTCCTGCCTATTTACCTTCTCTATTAGGTGGTAGACTAACCTGTTCTTTGATCATAGATTACACTGGATTTCTGTATCCTGATAAGTGTTGAGAATTTCAGTATCCTAGTGGTAATTTACAAACATCACGATTTCTGGTAACAGTAGTACTCTCACAAGACAGGAAAATTTAGGTATATATTCTGACTCATCAGCAGTAGGATTTTCAAATTCTAAGGAATGATATATGTTTCTAATTTTAGTACATGTGATGCTGCCAGAGAAGGCACTGATCTCTCCACTGCCTTCAGATGAGTATTTTTTGCTATTTTGGGATAGCTGCTGAAAATTTACAAGGTAGAAAATAAGACATGGTCAAAAATAGCCAATGTCTCCAAAATCACCATTTCCTTTGTATGTCTGCAGCAGAAACATAAATGCTGCTATGTGATGGGTATTAAGAAATTGATTCAAGTGAGTTCATTTTACTTAACAGGCATATTGAAGGGCTAAGTCCTTGGATTCATATTTCCGGGATAAGTGATCTGTGTTCCTTCTGCGATTCTTCATCAGAAACTCAGAGTTCAGTGATTTTAGCTCAGGGTTGTTCTCCCTTCTTAGAGTGTTCTCCTTCCTAATGTTTGCTTCATGGAATTCCTGACTCCCTCTAAAGCTTGCCTCAGGTGCTATCTCTCATGAGACTTTTTCTTAACCCCACCCATGCTTCCCCTAGTGGCTGGTTCTCTCTCATGCCCCTGAAATTACTTTGTATTATTGTCCTTCCCAATACTCTTCCATTTGACAACACCCCCACCCCCCCACCCTGGCCCATTAAAGAGGCTGTATCTCTAGTGTTTGGCCATTGCTTTGGGACATAGTAGGCACCTAATACTTGTTGAATTAAAGTGATGTAAATTTCAGCCAAATTAGCTATGCTCTGGAACTTACCACCCCATTTCTCCATCTCTCCATTCCCTTCGCCTTTTATGTACCCTCATTTCTCATCTTAGAATCTTTTGTCTTCTTTTGAGGCTCAGTTCTCAGATGTTTCTTCTTCCTTGAAGCCTTTCTTGATTCCCCTGATGATTACTGTTTTTCTTTTAGGAATTAGCTTGTATAATTTTGAAGTGTGTAAATGCTATATATTCATCCTTATACATACTTCTTGAGGGCTGAGATTGATTTTGGTTTTTGTCTTTGTGTTCCTACATAATAGACATAATAGACATACCTTTGATTTCATTGAGGGCCATTCTCTGTAATTAATAATACAGAGCAGTGGTTTTTAAACCTTTAAATCTCAGGATCCTTTTACACTCTTAACATTATTGAGGACTTCCTAAAAAGCTTTTGTTTAATTGGGTTGTAGCTATTAATATTTATAGTATTAGAAATGGAAGCATCTTAATATTTTTATGAAAATAGTTTTGATTTTTCAGACCCCATGAAAAGGTCTCAGGACCCTCCAAGGTCCCTGGGCCACATTTTGAGAGCCACTGATACCACTGAGGCTCTGAGAAATTGTAACTTGCCTCACTGAAATCTTTTATGTCTCAGATGATGAAATTTGAACCTATGTATATAACTCATTAGTTGAATTGAATTATCATTGTATGTGAGCAACAAACTTGGAAGGCTGAGCATACACATTTTTTGATTTATAATTAAATGATTTATAACAAAATGCATCTGACAAATTTTAGTGAAATATGTAATCGTTGCATGGCATGGTTACTAGAAATAAGTGTTGTCAGTTCATATCCATGACTAATTGATTTTATCACATAATCAGATGTTTCTAGAATCAACTGTAGGGAACTAATCTGATAGCTGGCTGAAAACCCCAGCATTTGTAACCTAGGCTTCTCATGCAAAGCCTTCCAGTGCTCTGGGTGTTATAGGAACTAAAGGTGATCAACTCTTCTTTCCCTCCCTTAGCCCAGTGTTTCCATGTCTTATACATAGAATTCCATTCTACAGTGTAAGTGAAAGCCCTGCCGTTGTTCCGTCATTTTTCAGTTCTGTCTGATTCTTTGTGACCCCCATTTGGGGTTTTCTTGGCAGAGATTCTGGATTGGTTTGCCATTTCCTTCTCAGGCTCATATGTTTAAGTGGGTCATACAGCTAGTAAGTGTCTGAGGCCAAATTTGAACTCAGGCCCACCTGCCTTACCCCAATTTTTTTTTTAGCATACTTTTATCAAATTATTTTCCTGTGGTCTGTCACTGAGTTGCATATGACTAGGAGCCATCACTGTCACTTAGCCATTCCTGGGGTGTTTACTTGTCAATCAGCTCTAATCTAAGGATGTCAGGGAGCCAAGGAAGATGAAGCCAAGAATCACCATCAGTTTAGGAGCTACTAAGGGAACTTAGCTATAGCCTAGTTCACATCTTTCATTTTGCAGATGATGAAATGGAGACCCAGAAACATTGTGACTTGGCCAAGACAAACCTAGTAATAAATAGCAGAGCCAGAATTTAAGCCTTTGGTGCCACATTCTTTTTTTACTTGTATGTATTTTTTAATTGCAAAACAGCAACTGGCTTGGACTTTTGGAGAAAGTGACTGGGTTAGTTAGGTAAATTGTGAAATTTGGTAATCTTCTCAGAATTGTATATGCTTCATTCTCTTGCCCTCCAGAGTCCTGGTGCCTTCTGGCTATCCCTGATGCCCTTCTTGCCACACTGTGTGGAGACTTGGCCTCCCCACTTGCCAGAAAAGCCCTGTTCTTGTTCCTTCTTCAATCAGCCAAAACTCATTGTGTAAATTGCAGTAGATTCTTGGTAAATTGGGGTTCCAGAGGCTCCAGGAATAGTGAAATCCCTCATTAATATGTTGATGAAGGAGGTAGAAGAGGCAAAACAGGCCTACAAATGTTTTTTCTTTCCTTATGTCCTTGTCTTCCTTGTCCTTTTTTCTCTTTCTTTCCATTAGGATGGAGATAGGACTGAACAGGGAGCAGTAGTAACAGCGGAAAGAGCAGTGAGTTTGCAGTTACAAAGTCTCAGTTCAGATGTTGCCTCTGACACTGTGTAGGTAACCATGGGAACAATAGCTTCTCTCTATGCCTTTGTTTCCTCATCTGTAAAATGAAGGTATTGGCCCAGATCAAGGGCTCTTAATGTATCAAGAGTCCGTGGATAGATTGCTGGGCATCTGTGCTTTAGGTAAAAAAAAAAAAAGACATCTTTATTTCAGCAGAATTGACTTTCTTTGTAACCTTATGTATTTTATTCTGTGTGTTCTAGAAAGGTGTCTATAGGCTTCATTAGATGCTGCCAAAGGATCTGTGACCCAAAAAGAGGTTAAGAATCTTTCTTAGATGACATCAAAGGTCCCTTCCAGCCCAAGTTCTGTATCTAAGGTTTGTGAAGGAGATTCCAGTAGTGACCTTCCAAAATAGTTCTCAGTTCTTATCTTAATTCTGGCATAAATGCCTGTGGTAAACTGTTGTCGCTTTCTTATGTCTGTCTGGGAACCCCCTATTCTTTCTACCTCTTCTTCAGTAGTCCTTTTCTTGTACCCACTCCACAATTCAGAACTGGTGTTAGGAGGCTGCCTGATCAAAGTAATGCACAGTGGTGTGGGAATAAAACCTCACTCTAGAAGTGTTAAAGAAAAACTTAGAATGGGTAAATCTTAGTTGATTGGAGTGGGTATGGAAGATATTTCATTCACCTAGTTAGCCAAAGGGCACATAGTGCAAAACTTTACCCATTATTATCTTTTGCCTCCACTTTCTTTTTAAAAATAGGTTTTTGTTAATATCACCTTTTCTTATAGTGCCTAGATTTCCCCTTGCATTCCTTTTCCTCCTCCCTTCCAGAGATTTATCTCTTATGACAGCGGATCTTGAAGAAAGGAAGAGAAGAAGATTCAGTGAAATGGAAGAACATTTTGGAAAAATCTGCCTTATGTAATGTTTGCCACCATGGAAGCCAACCTCTGCAAAGGAGGCGGAGGGGAGATGTCTTATATATCTTCTTGGGGGGGCTAAGCTTCTTTTTTTTTTTTTGTCCTTCTATAATCATTTATTTACAAATTATATGTCTATATAATGTGTATATAAATGCACCGTGCACTGAACATGACCAACCTGCAGGTCTGAACATTACAGGAGAGACTCCTGGAAGAGATGGCCTTGCATTAGTATCTTTTAGTTTAAAAAAGAGGAAAATGTCTGGCCATGATGGGAACTGAACAGATAGGAACGCTTCAGAGTGCAAAGCAGAGGAGAAGGAAGCTACCTGTCTCTCTTCAGAGGGTAGAGGTGGTGCTAAGGGAAAGGACACATCATGCACAAAATATATTTTACAAAACACATACCCATCCCACCCTTAGCCCCTCAAAAAAGGATTTTTTAGAAAAAGAAAAAAGAAAAAAAGCTCCACTTAATACCAAACAGCAACGTTATCAAAGAACACTTCCTCACTTTCAGGCTGCTGCCCATGCCTTGTTTGAAAGAGAAGGCATGTGAAGACAGGGGGAAAAGAGAATCAGGGAGAGGGAAGGATATCTGGGTATTAGTCTATTTTCCAATTTCTGTTTTTCTTGGGAGGATGTCTTCAGTCATCTAATGTCTGGCACTGAGCTCTGACTGGTAACCGAGTAAGTAGTGCCCATAACCACGGTGCTGTTTTTTGCCATGCAGCCTTGCCTCAAAGTTTCAAAGTTTGAGGCCTGCATGGGTTTGTGATGCTGCAGCACTTTTATGGCATCTTCGATTTTAAACCAATCCCTTTTCCTTCCAATATTGACTGAGTCCTCCCAATCTTCCAACACTTTCGTGACAATAAGCACATAGACATATGTTCTGTGTTTCCTTTCCTGGTTCTCAAAAATGCCTACCAATCTTCCCAAAGTCCCTTTCACTCCAGCCTCTTCACACACTTCTCGAACAGCTGCCATGCCTGGCTCCTCATCAGGCTCCATGCCTCCTCCAGGGACAATCCATTTGTCTGGATGACGACTACTGCTCACCAGCAGCACCTCCTCCTCGCTCTCCCTGCGGAAGCACAGACACGCGGCCCACTTCTTGTAGCCGTCACCGTCGTAGGTCCGGGTCTGGTTTGACTTGAGCATCATCATCGTCCGGGCCCGGGGTTGCGGGGTCAGGGCAGTAGTGGGGTGGGGCGCGGAGGGGAGAGGCCGCCAAGGGAAGGGTCCGGGTTGGGTCCTGGTCGGGATCTGGAGGTCGCTCCCAGGCGCGTCGGGAGAGAGGAGGGTAAGGAGCCGCTGTCTCTGCTACACGGCTCTGCCGCTGTCCATTCTCGTCCACCTCATTCCTCCTGCCCCAGACCCGTCGTGGTCGCCGTCGTTGTTGTCGTTGCCGCTGTCAAGATTCTTTATAATTTTGCAACATTAGGTTTTGATTATTTTGTGGTTCTTTTCTATTTACATTATGTAAAATATGGTTATGAGTTCCACCCCAATGGAAGTGCACAGAATGAACTGGAATAATGCAACCACTTCACAGGACTCATTGTTTGCACTAAACTGGACCTAGCTGTACTTTGTTGTAATGTTTAGTAGTCATTGGGTATTATCCTGACTCTGCATTGATTCATGAAAGTGGATCCATGCTTCACATTTCATATAGCACAGCGATATTCCATGCTGCCATTGCCCTGGACTTCTACTTTCTTTCCATTTCTTTGTTACCACAAAAAGTGAACGTGGAGTTAAAAAAAGTGATTGGTTCTTTCGTTTCTCTATTGCCTACCTTTCTCAGTTAAAAGGATTCTGATGGTATCCCTTTGGGCCATATAAAAGCATATGTAAATGTGAATCACAAATGAAATTTACTTTTTCAGTTAATTAGATTGCTAGAGTGGATACAGTCAGGCACTAAAAGTAAAAGGGGCATCTTAGGGCTGCCCATTGCTGTGGTACTGAAGGGCAGGAAATGGTATTTTAGATTTTGGGTAAATTTCTGCCTTTCCAAGAAGTGTGCACTTGTCTTAAATCCACTATCTGTATATCCTTAGGAAATACTTGAGTAATATAATCTCTTGGATGACAGGCAAACTGTATTTATTGGTTGTCTGAGGATCAGCGTAGCTGTTAATAATAATATTCATTTTTATAGAACCATAGATTATTTAACTTGATCTTTGCAACAGCTTTGTGAGGCATGTTATTTCCATTTTACAAAAGAAGTTGAGAATCAGAGGTTGTGTCTTATCCATGGTCACACAGAAAGCAGGTTTTGAATTGAGGATTTCCAGACTACCTAGTGAAGTTCAGAGAGACCTGTCACCAGTTTGACCACATTTGGTTATAGTCACTCTAGGAGACTGTTGGCTAAACTACAGGGCAATTGGGATTTGTGCTTGTGGAGCCAGTATTTACATCAGTGAAATTGAATAATTTAACCTATAATCAACTCTTGTTTATCTACAATATCCTTTTCAAAGGCTACTTGTTGAGTTGTACTGATTAAAAAATATGGTTGTATGATTGTCTTCTTTCCAGAGCTATTAAATAATTCAAAATTGGATTACCCATATGAAAATTATCCTCTACCTTCTGTGTTAGCATGGATAATTTAACATTGATTGTATACTATAGTTGAAAATTTTAAATTTCTATTTAGAGAAAAATGGAGTGAACCCAAAGTTTATTCTACGTACTATAGGCATTACATTAGTAGTAATACAATAACTTCACATATAACTTATAGACGGAGAAGGAATTTGGAGAAATAGTTGAGTCTGTCTTTTTGCCTTCAGACTGGACTCTGTTTAAGCCAGTAGAATAGACATTTCATACCCTCCTTTAGTTATGACAGTGTTTCCAGTCTTTTTACTGTTAGGAAGCTTACTTCAAGGAAACACTATACAGTTTTGTAGAATTAGTGGATTGTGATGGATTAACACAACACTGTTGAGTGCTGTGGCATTGGTGGAATTTAGCAAGGAATTTAACATCGTGAACAAGATGTAGAGATAAAGTTTACGTGTTAAATTATGGCCTACATTTAAGTGAAATCAAGACTGATTGAACACTTGAACCCAAGGAATATTGATTGATATAATCTCAGAGGAAAGTGCTGCAGGGCTCTGTCCTTGGTCTTGTTCTGATCAGTTTTTGTCAGTGATTTAGGTGAAGATATGACCGGCATATTTATTAGCTTAACAAATGACACGAAGGTGGAATCTGAGAGCTGCTTTATTGGGCAACAGAATCATGATCTAAAAAGATCTCAACAGGCTAGATAAATGGACCCCATTTAATAAGATGAGATTTAATTAGGTCTAAGGGTAAAGGCCTATTTTGATGCTCAGTTGTTTCAGTCATGTCTGACTTCAGGACCCCATTTGCTTTCTTGGCAGAGATACTGGAGTGGTTTGCCATTTCTGTCTCCAGCTCATTTTACAGATGAAGAAACTGAGGCAAACAGGGTTAAGTGTCTTGCTTAGAGTTACAAAGAGCTAGTAAGTATGTGTGACCAGATTTGAACTCAGGAATATGAGTCTTCCTGCCTCTGGGCATAGCACTCGATGCACTATACCACACAGCTTCAAAAAAATTAAGTGCCTGATGGGTAAGACATGCCTGGGCTACTAGAAAAGAACTAAGGATCTCAGAGGAATGCAGGCTGAGTTGTGATCAGCATTGTGACATGGCAGCCCAAAAAAGCTCATGTGAACTTAGACTCCTTTAAAATAGGCCCAGTGTTCAGAATGAAGAAGGTCCTCTGCTTTGGTTATATGAAATCTGGGGGATTGTGTTCATTTTGGGGTGCCACATTTTAGTTAGGCCATTGTTAAGTTAGAATATGTCCAAGGCAGAGTGATCAGGATGGCGAGGTGGCTGGAGACTATGCCACATAAAGACCAGTTGAGAAAACTAGGGATATTTAACTTGGAGAAAACATGGTAGTTATTTTTAAGTATTTGAAGAGTTGTTATGGAAGAGGGATTAGATTTGTTCTTCTTGGCCCCAGAAAGCCAAACTTAAGCAATAAATGGAAATTGCTAGGGGCAGATTTTGGCTTGAATTAAAGAAAAGATTTCTAATATTTAGATCTTTCCAACAATGACTTGGGCTGCCTAAGGAAGTAGTCAATTCCAGCAGGTCTTCAAGTGGAAGTTAGATGGCTGATTGCCTGGCATGTTGTAGCAGGAATTCTTGTCTAGACATTGGAACAGATAAACTTCTACTCCTTTGAACTGTTATTCTGAGCCTCTAAGTCCAAAACCTTTCCCAGGAGTATCTGAATTGCCCGTGGAGAAGGAGACCTGGGTGTAGCCAACACTTAATGTATTGACACTTGTGACCAAAGCATAAAATCTTAATTAAACAAAGGTAGCACTTTGTGTGTGTGTGTGAGTGTGAGTGTGTGTGTGTGTGTGTGTGTGTGTGAGAGACAAAGAGTGTAAAATTTGAAGTAGAAAACTTGAGCTTTAATTCTGACTCTGCCTATTACTACTGCTTTATCTTAGGTTATCTCCTTATCAGCAAAACAAGGACTAGTTGATCTCCATGTTCCTTTATGACTCTAACAGTCCCTTGATTTTAGTTCTTTATCTTTGTTGGTCATTTAGATGTTGTCTTTATATAGGTCCCTTTTGTATCATGATGTGGAATTTTTTTTTTACTATTATTAATAATGTTTGTTATATTGTTAATGGCCTCTTAATAGCCAATAATTTGGGACAGTTCAGAGTTCCCCCTTTTTCTTTTATCCTCATTTCAAGACCTCAGTCTCTGAAGGTTGAGCTAACCTCCTGTATCCAGACCCCATCCAGGTGAGGAAGCCATTGTGTTCTTCTCAGGCTTGGGTGGGGATAAATTCATTGAATATGTTGCCCAAGACTGGGGCTGGCTTAGTAGTAAATGACATAATCCAACCCCTGGTTGTGATATTTTTTCTCTCGTTAATCAGTTGATTGCCCCCCTTGGGAATACCCAGTCGAAATGGGCATATAAGCCATAAGCCTTCCCTGTCTTCCCCCAGTGATTGTCTTTAGTCTAAGAGACAGCTAAATGACCATCATTTTATAAAATGTTGGCATTATTTTAAAAATGGTTACCCAGAGATTGTTTCTCAATCCTTCGTAAGCACTGTAGCAGCACATTCACCTTTTGGATTTTGTGCAATTCCTGCCCATGTCTTTATGTAAGTCTTCAAGATATAATCTACTATAGAAGTCCTTGACTTATATTTGCTTATAGTAACTATTTAGATCATTTTATAAGTCTAATTTGAAGTCTGTCTAAGGATAGGTAATGGATCCATGATTTCTTTGGTGTAAGGGAACTTTGATGGGTGCACTTTCTCTACAATTTATATTTTAAGGAACACCTAGGGCACTGATAGGAGATGTGCCCAATCACCTGTCACAGGTAGTACTTGAGTCAAGGGATTCCTGGCCTTGAGGCAAGCACACACACTCTCTCTGTCTCTGTCTCTCTCTGTTTCTCTCTCTCCCTCTCTTTCTTTCCTCCTCTCCTCCTCTCCTCTCTCCCTCTCTCCTCTTCTTCCTCTTTCTTCCCTTCCTCCCTCCCCTATGCCTGGCTGCTCTGTCTCTAGAAAAGCAGGTGGATTTTCTTGACAGCTTGCAGAGAAGTAAGCTATTCAGCTGTAATCATCGTTGAACGTATAGGCTTCTTACACTTCTGAATAATAGTATGCTGTATTATGAATAAAATGACTGTTTACGTTTGCTTATCAGTTTACACTCCCACTGTGCTTTCACAGACATCATTTCATTTCTTTTCCAAACAGTCCGATGAAGTAAATAGTGCAGACATTATTATCTTTCTTTTACAAATGAAGAGACTGGCTCAGACCATTGAGAGGACTTGCCTCCAGTCCTCTGGCTAGTGAGGGCTCCCTGCTCATGAGTCCCAGTTCCCTCTGGGCCTCCACACTGCAGCTCTTTATAGCATCATACTTGAAGCTATATCTTATGTATCTATATAAGCTATGTCTTATTGTAGATTCTCTTTCTTGGGTTCTGGGATTAAGTTTTACAAACTTGAATGTGCCAATGATTAGCTTTCACAGCTCTCAAAGGCATGCACATACATTAACTTGATATTACTTCCAAATGTTTGAATGCTATTTTTTCTCCTCTTGAAGAAGCAGACTGCTCAGACATAAAACATGGCCATTGCTCTTTTATTTGCTAGGAGTAATCGGAGCAAAAGTTAACATTATTGACATCATCTTGCCTCACAGTAGATGACCAGGATGCTTTAGTATATAGCTAACATGTCCCAGAAATAGGGGGCGTGGGGGTGCTTTGGGTTTCTTTTGGATTGGTTTCTGTCCCTTTCTCCTTTTCCGCAGAGCCCAGTTTTAGAGCTTACACGATTGCATCAGTTTTTATATAAACAAGTCCTTTTTTTCCTTAGTGATATTTTTTCAGGTATAGTCCCAGCAATGGGATATCTGAGTCAGAGAAATTCCACTTTTATAACTATTATTATTATTATTATATTATTATTATTATTATTATTATATACTAGCAGATTGTGCTAAAAAATATTTGTACCAGTCTGCAACCCCCACCAAAAATAATATGTGGCCTATTTTTCTTCAGCGCTTGCCAAGAATGTATTTTATCTTTTGTTTCTGTTTTTGTCTATGAAAGTGGTATTTTGAGGTTGTTTTGATGTGCATTTCTCTGACTATTAGAGAATTTGAACAGCTTTTTATGTGGTTATCAAGTGTATTTTTTCCTTTAAAATATTTCCTCTCCTTTGAGGAGTAAATCTTACTCTAATTTAAATTTCTTTAAAGTAAGTTTTTATTCATATCTTTTGTTTCTTACAGTCATCATAGTTATCCCAAGTATTCCTCCTCCTCCCCCTCCCAGAGGGCCATTCCATATGACAAATACTATTTTTGAGGGAGAAAAAAAATCAGCACAAGCTGATCAGTACACTGAAAAAGTCTGAAAACGTGCAATTCTGTGGACTTCCCACCTCCACTAAGCCCTTTCACACCTCTTCATTCAAGTCCTGCTGCAAGAGCTTTATAATTTTGTTATATTGTTACTTTTAGTTTGGGGGGGGCATGTCATTCTTTACATTTGCATTGCTGTAGTTACTGTGTATGTTGTTTTCTTGGCTCTGCTGGCTTCAGCCTGCACCAGTTCATAGAGAGCCCTGCTTTTCCATATTCATCACACACATCATTTCTCACAGCACAGGAACATTCTATTACATTCACGTAGCACAATTTCTTTAGCCATTCCCTAACTGATGGGCATCTCCTTTGTTTCTGTTTCTCAGCTGTCACAAAAAGTTCTGCTCTAAATATTTTGATGTCCATGGGGACTTTATTCGTCTGACTTCCTAGGGATATAAACTCAGTAATTGAGGCTCTGGTTCAAAGGGTATGGAGGTGTGTCTGTCTCTTATCCATCCCGTAAACTACTGATATTTTGCCATGTTCTCTTTCTTTTAAAGGTAATATATTTTCTTGTGCAAAGTCCTTTTATTTTTTGTGTACTGAAGCTCATCAGTTTTGTTTCCAGTCATTTCTTCTTTTTTTTTTTTTTTTTTTTTTTGCTTTTTGGAGGGCAGTTGGGGTTAAGTGACTTGCCCAAAGTCACATGGGTAGTTAGTGTGTGTCAAGTGTCTGAGGCTAGATTTGAACGCAGCTCCTCTTGACTCTAGGGCTGGTGCTCTACTCACTGTGCCACCTAGCCGCCCCTATTTCTTCCATTTTCATACTGAATTTTTTCTTCTTCCCATATTTGAGACAAAGATAATATTCTTTCTCCTCCCTAAATTTCTTTATAATTAAAAATTTTTAGCTTGTTGATCTTTATAGACTTTGCTGTAGTAAATAGCATGATGTTGGCATCTCTTTGAGACAGAAAACATTGGGTATTCCCTCCCACCAATAAATCATAGGTCTAGACCTTCCCAAGTAATGTGAAACATAGATCCTCCCCGCACCTTTTTATGTGCTGAGGAAACTATCGACATTTCCTAATTTTAAAAAGTTGAATTCCATTTCTCAGTTTCTTATACATTATATTCTATTTCACTATTGAATTTAATGAACATTGTCTGGTTTCTTTACATTTATGCAACACCTGAGAAAATGTTGCCTAATTATGTGATTAAAAAAAAAAAGGCCCAGATATCCTTCTTGTTTAGAGGGGTTTATGTAAGGCATCTGTTAAGGAATGGGTTTGAACTTGAAATTCACGAAGCAGCCACCGATGATGAAAGTTTATATTCTTCATGAGTCTCTAAGGATTCTCTATTGTTGTTTCCTTCTTCTGAGCTCCTATCTTAGAAAAGTTTTTCCATATGCAAACCAGTTATATAGCCTTTGGTAGATAATTAGCCATCTGGAGTAGGCTAAGGAGTAAAGATAAAAGAAGGAATTTAGCTTAGTGAATAAATGCTTTGCTGGTATTAACCTTAGTATTTTTGTTTTTGAAAATTTTTTTGTTTACTAAAGGCTTAATGGATCATCAGTTTTGGCTAATATTATTTTCCCTTTTGCCCAGTTGAGTTGGTTATTTGTTGGCCTTCACTAATGCATTTGGTTGTAGTTGGTACTGACTGCTCATCCTCCAGTCTTTGGGCCTTGATATTTTGTTATAATAAGGGAAAAAGAAGGAAAAAAACCCCACAGTTGTTTCTTCTATGTTGGGCAAAGACTGCGTTTAATATTCAGGTGTTTCACTGTAAAGCAGTCTAGTCAGTGTCAGGCTCAGACACAAGTTGTTTTGGCTGGGATGACTTACAGCCTCTTTATTTGTATATCTCTGCTGGTTTAGGCTGTAAATGTCGCAGCTGTTCTCAGATTTCACTTTCCAGCAGGTTTAGAAGTGGGTCTGCTTTCAGTCTAGTTGTAGACACAATGTATTTGTGCATGCAGTAGTTGAAAAGGAAACAATGAGGGTCTTAAATCGTTCCCATCTTCCTCCCCTCCCTTCTAAACAGGATAATTAAAAGGAAAACTCTTGGTTCAGCATTAGTTTAACAGACAGGAATCTTTATTTTCTGAGGAATAGTCTGGGAAGGGTCATCCTAAATCTTCTGTGATTAATGATCTCTGTACTCTGCACAGAGGGAAACTTTATCTAAATATTTAAAATATCTCCAGGAGCATTTTGGGAAGCAGGTGGGGTGGGGATAATGATGGCAGCCTGCAGCCATTGATAAATTGATGCAATATAACAGGACCTAATTTCATGACCAATGTTTGTGAGAAGTGTTTGCTGGCATGAATCAGGACACCAGTACTAACAGGTATGTATTTTTACTGGCACGGACCTAGGTCAGGCTACTTGTTAAAGACTGGAGCACTTAGCATATTGTGAAAGTGGCACCAAATTCAGCCTCTAATTAGCAAGTAAGGTGCTTCTAAAATTAGTAATAGCAGTTAAACAGGAATTTGATCCTCTCAGGCATTAAAAAAAGCCCAAAGCCCAAACCACACCTGTAGTCCAAATGAACATGTGTTCTGTCGTCTTGTGTTTGGTTGATTGGCTGTCCAGTGGACTTATGGATAAGAAACTTCATTCAGAGCTCTAGTCCAGTACTCCGTAGTTGGTGTCCAAAGATCTGAGGCCTTTCTTTTCTACTTATTTATTTTATTGTTGCATTTTAGTAATTTTATTGAAAGATAAATTCTTTAAGCATAATGCACTTTATTCCATTTCTTTTGCCAACTCAAAGTTGAAATCGATAAATTGGATGGGAAATTCTTCAGTGAATCAGGTGTTTGAGACTAGTAGAGGAGTTTGACTGCAAAACACGTTTGTCAAGAAGTTGGACATAGACTTTGTCCTTTGGCTTATCTTTAAAGGGAAGGTTTTCTTTAAAGAGGTAGTTGAATTGCTTGATAATAGCCAGCATTTATGTGGCACTTGAAGGTTTGCAAAGCACTTTGCATGAACTCTCTCATTTGGCTTAATTGTAGTCATTTCAGAAGTTAAATTGTACATTGCACTGATGAACAATTTGTAACTCTTGACCTTGTCCATAGAGGTTCCATCCTTAGATGTTTAGCTAGAGGCTGGTCTTCGACAATGAGTTGGCAAAACAGACATTTATTGACTGAAATTATGTGTTGATTACTGGAGGTACAAAACCTCAAATGAAATGGTCCTTGTCCTTGAAGAACTTAAATTCTCTTCACAGAATTAATGCTATTCTTTTAAGTTATCCATTACCTGAATACAGGAAACCACAAAACCATTTTGGTTGCTCTAGATTATCTTTTGGTATGGGAACTTGAATCTATGATAGCCTATCCCATCTGTATTCCTTTGTAAAACTCTAAATTGAAAGCTTGTTTCATAACCAATAGTAATCCTTTTATAAAAGCTCTACTGTTAATATTAGCATTTGCTTCTTGAGCAGAGTGGAATTTCATATTAGTAAAGTGACAGTTGCTTATACAATGTAGATATTTTTTAAAAAAGGGGTTAGAGATAGGCCATACAAATTATTCCACATAAAACTTTGTTATTATGATAGTGATAAAAATCTTATTTCCTAGGATAATGTTTGAGGATCACTTAAATTGAACAGATTAAGATCCTTTTATAGGATCTTACAATAAAATTTCAATGTCATGTGTCCAACCAAAATAACTTATGATCATCATTGGATGATTTAGAGCCGTAGAATTTAATGAGGTAGTTTATGCTATTGTAAGGACTCATAACCTCAACTTTATACTGAAGTATATCACTCCATTTTTCTGAAGTTGATCTGCTTTGAAGGAAACTTGTATCCCAATTCAAATAATACTGTAACTTGTCTAGTATCAGTTTTAAGCAGATCAGAATTTGCCTTCAAAATCACCTGTAAGCTATATACTCATCTAATGCAGAAGTAAATTTGCCAGTGTTTTTCATCCTTCTCATAACATATTAGAGTTTCACATTCATATTTTAGTGTTGACACATGCTTTAAAGGATCATAATTTAGGTCTATCAGTATGTTCAGCTATAACCTATCCATTTCTTACTCTAGTCCTTTAAGTCTGGAAACACCAGCGTTCACTTTCTTGCTATGTTTCAGGCTTTACAGCCTAAATGGAATCTGGTTTTTCACTGTAAGAATCCTGTTAAGGCTCAATTTCAAGAATTTCTGTAAGTTGGGCTATTTTGTAACAGTTCATCAACTTATTTGTGGTTATGTCTAAAAACACAATCTATTTCAGCTTCCAAGCATTGGCAGAGGGAACTTGTCTAAGTATTCAGTTAGGCACTTGTGACAAGTTCCTGCCAGAAGCTCAGAGCCTTGCCCTTGATTTTGGAATATTTCTGAAGACATTCTCCTCATGTGAATTTCATCAGTTTTTGCACTTGAATCTTCAGCTGTAAACAGTGCCGACACAGAGCTATGAGATGATGCTTTACTTGATGATGGAGAAAAGGCGGCCTGCTCAGCCTCTGGAGTGTTGTTGCTGTCATTTTCAGTCCTTTTCTATTGTGTCCATCTCTCTGTGACCCCATCTGGGGTTTTCTTGGCGAAGATACTGGAATGGTTTGTCATTTCCTTCTCCAGTTCATTTACAGATGAGGAAACTAAGGCTAACAAGGTTAAGTGACTTGTTCAGGGTCACACAGGAAGTGTCTGAGGCCAGATTTGAACTTGGGAAGTTGCATTTTCCTGACTTCTGGTCCTGCACTCTATCCATTGTGCCACCTAGCCACCCCAGGGAGTTGGTACCCTGGATAAATAAGGAAGTTGTAAGAGACCCACTTGTTTTAACTTGGTGAGTTCAACCTGGCTTAAATGAACCATGTGCTTGAATACCGCAGATGTGATGGCTGAGTCACTGTCGGTGTGAGCTCTGAAAGATGGTAGATAAAGAACAGGAGAGAGAACTCAGGACTGGAAAAGACCAAATGTTTTTTAAGAGGGATTATAGATTTAAAGCTGGAAGAAACATCTAGTTCAATCCTCTCATTTTCTAGATAAAGAAATGGAGACACAAGGAGGTATAACAGTTGCAATGAGAAGAGGCAGAATTTGAACCCATGCTGTCTAACTTCCTATCTAGGGCTCTTTTCACTGTACAATGAGAATGGAGTCTACAAATCATAGGGAAATCAGCACAATATGGATTCCTGGTGAAATTTTGGAACACATTAAATGGCTCGGGTTGGTGACATCTAGAAAAAGAAGCAGTGATTACAAATGGCCAGCATGATGTCATAGACGGGTCCTGCCAGTCTACCATTGTTTGCTTTTCTAATCGCTAATAATTGCTAATTAATAATTACTGCAATTAATATTTTCTATCAAGGAAATGCTATAGGTCAGAGGTTTCAGACACAAATTGTGGTTCACAAGGGGAATGCACATCAACCAGATTAAAATGTAATTGGGAAATATTTAACAAAATAAGTAAAAATACAATTGAACATAGATTATATTAGTATATGATTGTTCAGCACAACAGGCACCACCCACAGGAATTCTTGTGTATGGGTGTGGTTCAGTGGCCCTGTTTCTGTTTGAGTTTGATGTCACTGCTGCAAGTAATGTTTAATTAGATTTTAGCAAAGCATTTGACAGTCATTTGATTCTTCCGGAAAAGATGAAAAGATGTAGGCTAGATGATAGTCTAATTGGATGGATTTGGAATTGACTGACGGGACAGACTCAGGGAAGAGTCATTAATAATTTGATGTCATCCTAGAAAGAAGTCTTAAGTACAGTGTTGCTTGTGATTGGTAACTGGCACTGTGCTATTTAACATTTTTATTAAGTGAGTTACGTAACGGTAAAGATGGTGTGTCGGATGGCATCCAGTTTGCAGGTGACCTAAAGATGGTAAGGATAGTTATTACGTTGGATGGTCTGAATTTGTAAAGATTTTGAAGGCCAAATTAATAAGCCTACCTTGATATTGGGGGCTATTTTCATGTTTGTATCTCCAGCGTCTAGCACGGTGCGGGAATAAAGGTATTTCATAAATGCTTATTAAACTGAATCTGAGATGAAATTTAATGGAGATTAACATAGTGTCTCTCCCTTTGGTTTTACAAAGTCAGTTTCACCGGGTCGAGATGGTGCAGGTTTGTTTGGGCAGCAGCAACTGGAGTTCATTTGAAAAGACCTGGGGGCTCTGGTGAACAACACCACAGAAGGCGAATGAATGTGTGTGGGTGATTCTGGCACTCCCCGAGCTAGTCACTTATGTCTCTAGGCCTCAGTGTCCTCTTTAAAGTGAAAGGGTTGGCCTGAGTGACCACTTAGGGCCCTCCTTGCTTCACAGTTAGGATACCATGGTCCTGGGCAGATCGTGCCTAGGCTCTTTGGTTCAGTTCTGGGAATCGCATTTTAGGAAGGACGAAAAGCACGGTGAAGGGCTTCCCTTCTGGGCCATGGAATACCAGCTGCAAGAGACCTAGATTGATTCTCCAACCTACATTGAGGTTGGAGAAGATTGATTGAAAGGGGTGTGGAGGGGAAGGACCTGTGACAGCTGGCTACAGTGCTGGAGAGTTGTCCCGTGTAAGAGGTGTTGGTCTGCTCAGCCTCAGAGGACAGAATCAAAAGTAATGGATGGGAGTTGCAAAGAGACAGATTTAGGCTTGATGTGAAGGAAAACTTCTTAACAATGAGGACCATCCCTGAGGGCAATGATCAGCCTCGGGAGGCATTTGATTCCCCTAGCTGGGGGGCCCAGCAGATAGAGCCCTGGGCCTGGTGTCATAAGGACCCTTGTTCACTGTGACCTTGGGCAGGTTACTTAACCACATTTTGTCTTAGTTTCTTCAACTGTAAAATGGGGATAACAGCACCCCCCTTGCCAGGTTCTGAGGATCAAATGAGATAATTGTAAAACCCTTGGCACCATGCACTGGCACATAGTAGGTGCTGTATAAATACACATTCCTTTCTTTTTTCCCCCTTCCCCTCCCTGGAGGCTTTTAAGCCAAAGCTCTCTGGCCTTCCAAATAAGGATGCTGCGCCAGATCTCTGGTTTCCCTACAAGCTTTGAATGCTCTTGGCCTCCCCTGCCCAGGGCCCTGGTTCTATCCACGCCCTGGGAGATGCAGAGAAAATCTATACAACAAAGTGTAGGGATGGTTCATGTATACTCTCTTTTCAAAATAACAGATGTAGGGTAGCTGTTTCTTTTCTATCCATAGGAATCATATAAGATCCAGCGTGCACAGAAACAACTGCAGAGTCCACAAAACACTGCAATAATTCCTGGTACTTCTGCTCCCATTGGAAAAGGATGACTTTGTGGGGTGGCTGAATAGAGATTTTGCATGTGCCAAGCAAGTCACAAGGCCTATGAGCCAGGGCATTGCTTGTGTGAAGAGTGTTGTTGTGGAGCTTTATACCCCCTCTCCCCACCCTGGAAAGCTGGTACCTGATCAAGGAGCCCTTCACCCAACAGAGTAGCTATCAGGGCTGGAAAGGTCCGTTTTTCGGGACTGCTTATTGCTGACCTGTGCTTAGGGAAGGAAACAAAAATGCAGAAGCAGGTGGTGGGGGACTTAGCATTCTTTAGGCAGGCATGTACTCCTGTTCACCTGCACTTGGGCTACAAGCTGCCATCATTAGAAGGGAGGGTGTGGAAGAGAAGACCTCTCTCCCTCTCACTGGAAGTTCAAGGAAGAAAAGTGTATGGTAGAAGAGTGATCCAGAAGAACGAGCAGGGCCACTCCCACAGTTCTTATAGCCTGAGTCTCTCCTCCTGACTCTAGTGGCCCATCATTTCTGCCCCAGGTCCCATCCAGCAAGGAGCCAGAGAAAGGGTGGCCTGGCTATTGCTGTGTCTCCATGGGAGATGACCATCTCTGACAAAGGACTGGGCTCTATCATCTTGTCTGGTGGGTAGAGGGGACTCAGGTTCCTGATAATCAGTTCCCTTTTGCCCTTCCTGCCCCCTGCCTTGCACTGAGTGCCACTGATCCATAACAAGAGCAGCCTTTGGGCTTTTTGATGTCTTAAGAATATGGTGGTTTTTTGTATTCTGGTGACTGTAATTGCAGCTCGGTGCTGTGGATGTTCACCTAGCCAGAAGTGGAAGCTTGAGGCCGAGAATGCTGCAGCCCATATTGTCCTGTGAGAATGGAAGGCAGCACTCCAGGGTTTAGAATCCTAGAATGTTAGAGTTGAAATGAATCTTAGAAACCATAATGTTCAATTTTAGGAGGAAAACAAGACCTTGAGAGCTGATGCTCATCACCAAAGTCACATGGTGGAGTCTGAACTAGAACCCAGAGTTTTGTGGGAAAGAAGCTAAATCACTCTTCCTCATTGAGTGAAATCTGATAAAATAGAACTAAGAATTGTATTAGAAATATTATCAGCAATGGAAGATGAAAGGCTTCTTGTGTTGAATTCTGGTGTTATTTCTAGAAGACTTAGGAATCATTAACTTAAGCTTAATCCACGCTCCTTACTGTTAGCTTAGAGAGATCTTTTGTAGGCCGCTTAGTTAGCTTTGTACTTTCCATGGTCACATACTCCACACCTAAACCTGACCAGCTGCCTTGTAAATGTATGCTCTGGGAGCAAAGGTGGTCCAGTGAAAATACTGGTGGGGAACATAAATCTGTCACATCACTGCTGCTCATTAATAACTCAAGCATTAGTTGTATTGCTAGTGAGGCAGTAAAACCATCTTCATGCATAAAAAAAAGCAGGTGTTCCTGTTCTCAGAACAGTCCCTGCTAGATATGGGAACAGTTTGTTCTTAGGGGAGTTGATTTAGGGACTGAGGTTTGAGTGATCATTCTAATAGGTGATTGACTTCATTCAGCTTTTGTTGTAGCACTCTGGAGTCCAAAGCAGGAAGGTGATTTGCAGGCTCCTTTAGTCAGAGTTTAATGGCTTTGTAGCTTGATAGTGATTGTACTTGGTTAATAGCACCACACTAACCAAAGGAGATTGAAGGCTTCTAAGGAGAATTCAGGTCTGTTGTCTGAATATGTCAAGAAGTCTCCCAGTAGAAGAGCTTAAAAAAACACTCTGGGCCCCCCTGCTCCTGCCCCATAACCCTCCTGCATCTTTTTTGTTCATCATTTCTTTCATTTTGATTGTGTACGATCTGATGATAACTGGTATTTTGCAGGCCTCTGCCTTGAACCGCTCCTTCTGCATTTTGTCTGCTTGTTTTCTGTATTCTCTGACTTAGAAAGACATGTACATTAGCATATTTTTTACTCTGGACAGAGGCTTAAACACAACCAGATTTTATTTGTTGGAAAGGAACCAAGTCACTCTTTATTACTGAATCAAATCCAGTAGATAGAGGTAAGCATCATGTTGGGAGAAGTGATAGCAGCCACCCACAGAAGACAAAAGGCCTCTCACACTGAATTTTGAACTTAAGTCACATCTTGAACAAAAACAAAAGCCAAGCCAGGGCCCTTCCAAAGAAACAGGGGTTCTTGCCAAGATGCCTCTAAACCTCTTAATCACTTGGTACCTTCTGGCCATTTTAATGTTTCTTTACAAGCACTGAAAGGAACTCTGCAAGCCTAAGGACTTTTTTTATTTCCCACATGAATCTCTTTTTAGGTCTCTGGAGTTCTGAAGGCAGTTCTTTGGATAAGACAGTGAAACTACAACAATATATCTTTGATTTAGAAGTACACAGAACTAGTAACTCTGCATTTCTCTTGGCACTAGTGCAAAATTTAAATGCACATTTGCATTACAATTGATTGAATCCCTCAAAAGATTTCTTTTTACTTTATTGTGATAAATCTATTGCTTAACTTGGTCAGAACTTGTGTTATTAACTGACCAACTTTTTCTTTTTTATTATGGACACATTTCTGTCAAGTCTTAGGTCTGGTGCCTATGAGAATGAAAATGCTTTTTATCTTTGAGAGTTAAAGAATTAAATATTCAGTTGCTGATTTACATAATGACAGAATGCAGAGAAAATATACAGGAAATAAGAGATATTACTGAATGTGATGGTATATTTCAGTGTGAAGTTATTTTAGGTTACACAACCTTCCAAATGGACTTTGGGATCACATATTAATAGTCCTGGAAGGAACCTTTAAATCATTTGGAACAGCCTCATTTTTGAGATAAGGAAATTAACAAATCAGAGAAGTCATGTGAGGCATTCCTAAATATTTGCTTGTTAAATGAGTAAATGAATGAATGATATGACTTCGGTGAAATACTTTTCAGGAATAGCACTAGGGCTAGAAGTTCAGTTTCTCTGTTCTTTCCTCTGTAAAGATGTTTTAAAAATATAGTTTAACCAACTCAAGGCCTAGATCTGGAGGCCTACACAGTGATAAGTATTTCTGAAAATTACTGTGGACCTGTTTCAACATAGACCTGTATCTCATAATACAAATCATATTTCCTCCTGTCCCTTATGATACTCACTTAATAAAATATTTTTACTACCTGTCAGCTATGATGATCTATACTTGTTCATTCAGTCATTAAAGACTATAACAAAAAGTATTCAGAGAATGAATTTCTCTTGGTTGCTTGCTACACAACCTTTTTTTTTTTTTTTTTTTTTTGATTTGGAAAAGAGGGCTGCTATAGAAACAGTATCTGTTTTGATTGTTTTAGGATAGGCATGTCATGTTTCCTGGCAGCTAATGACCAATTGGATTAGAAGCCTGAAGCCCTGCTTTGGGTGTCTTAAGGCCTCTTTTGCTAGTTAGTAGCAGGGAGGAAATGGCCTTCCTGTTTTGTAGATCTCCTGAACTTGGCTCCTTTGGGAGTTTGTGACTTGGAACTTTAATGATAATACAAGATCTGTATTTCTTAAAGACTGTTGGTTCTTACAGCAAGTTAGCCAGTCACGTTCTCTTATAAATGGAAAGAGTAGCATATGCCGAGACCCAGGGAAATCTGGGTGTGCATGTCTGCTGAAGACTGATAGCATCTGATTCAGAATTTCTGTTTTAATAAACAATCCTCAATGGAAAAATTTTTTTCACTTTAATAGAATCAGCTTCACTTTTATTTACCTTCAGATAAGGAGATCAGATATCAGGATATTCTTCAAGAAATATTATTATTATTTTGTATTCTGCTTTTTAAGTGTGGTATCTCTCTTGGTCTGTCAATCAGTGTACCCCTCCATTTACCGGAGGAACAGAATCTCATTCAACAGACTTTTATTCTTATTATATGTGAAGCATTATGCCAAATGAGGAGAATATAGCCAAGAAAATGGGAGTCCTGCTCAAAAGTCTTTGTGCTACTTTTTGTTTAGTCCTAGATTTAAATTTTGCCTTACATTTAAATTCTTCTCCAGGCTGGCCCCCACTTGACAGTGTTTGCCTTGATGTTCTACGCAGTTGTTCTCTCACACTTGGCTTTCCATCTCTTCCCTCTGCTTTTGCACATGCTGTTTCTTCTATCCATTAGATATTTCCTTGTCGTCTCTGACTCTTGGAATTACCACCATGAATGTTCAGAAAGGTCCTTTTGGCTACCTGTGGGGGACAAACTCAGGAATAAATGACTGCTTGATGATGGATGACATGCTGGTCTGGCAGTCAGGACACTTGAGTTGGGGGCCTACCATTGCCATTAACTCTGTGTCACCTTGGGCAGGTCATCCTCCCCAAACCTCAGCCCAGCACCTTGGTTTCCTGCATGAAGAATATTCATAGAAGTTTGGAGAGTAATAATGCACATAAAACATGGTAATAAAGCAGAGTTTATAGTTTTATAACAAATAATAGATGGTAGTGGTGTAGAATAATTCTAATAAAATCAAAATAAGTAAGTGCCAAGGGAATAAGCAATTCTAGGAACTTATAATAACTTTCACTTTTTTTTTGTTTTGTTCTTTGCTGAGTCAATCAGAGCAAAGCAACTGCTATAAATTTTCTGCTCATACCTGACAACTTTGAGATAACTGAATTGGGGAAATTCCCAGGTTTTTTTGGAGACAGGCTGGGGCTTGGTCTAGTCCTCAAACTGGGTCATTCTAATCTAGATCCCTCTAGGGCAGCAGTTCTCAGCCTGTGGGTTGGGACCCCGTTGGGGTCAAATGACCCTTTCACAGGACATGCCTAAGACCATCGGAAAACACATTTCCCATGGTCTTAGGACCTGAGACACTGCTCCTCTGTCCTTCTCCAGGTGGGTCTGCCCACTTGTAGATACACCCACATACGAGTATTAAAGGGTCATGGCATTAGGACCATTGAGAACCACTGATCTAGGCAAATAAGGAGGGAATTTAAGGTAACTTTTTAGATAAGGGAAATCTAGGAATCATGTATAAGTCCAGAGTCCTGAGAAGTTAGCAGCAAGCTGACCCAGGGTGGAAGAGGAGATGGATTTGCCAAGGCTGGTGTGCCTTCACTGTCCACTGAACTGCTACCATGCTTCAGTTGCTCCTCTCTGTATGGAGCACCTCCCACTTTCCCTTAGCCATTGCTGACTTCTGGAACAGCTGGACCACCACATCTTCTTTCAGTGTAGTCGTTGTTCACTCTCATCAATAAGGGCAGCAGGACAGAATTAATATGAAAGCATTTTGGAGATAGAAAAAAAGTGAAAACTGGATTTTGAAGTAATACAGTCACTTGAACTTTAACTATTTGCAAATGAGTAACTTCACAAAAATTCTGAAAACATTCCACCTTCAACAGATCTTTTAAATTAGAAGGTATGATTAGAAAAGCCATGGCCAGTGTTATATAGCCAAAGATAAAAAGGCGGGGGAGAAAAAAAAGTGTGAGCAGCTAATACCCAGCAAGGTACAGCTACTATGGTGCAAAAGAAATAGCAGTAGAGATGCGTAGACATTCATTGGACAGAAAATTTAAGAAAGATGCCAATGACAAAACTCATGGTCAAAGATGGCTCTCAAGTGGGTGGTAAGCAAGGTAGGCTAGAGATCTAATGTAAAGAAACACATTTAATTTACCTCATTATACAGAGAATTATTACTGAGCTATTACCAAGACTGAGGGATGAGACCTATGACTAGGGTTTGCCTTATTTACAAGTGTTAGGATTGTTACTGGGCTTTTCTTTTTTATTTTATATTGGGAATGAGAGGTTTGGAAAGGAAAGAAAATAAATGTTTGTTATTTTCCATTCGGTTATGAGCTTCTGGAGGGCAAGAAATGCCTTTTGCCTGTTTTTGTAACCCAAATCCTTAGCAGAGTGCCTGGCATATAGTAGGCACTTACTAAAGGTTTATTCATTAGTTGAAAAGTTGAACTATAAATAAAAAAAAAACATGAAAAAATGTGAGAAGATTGAATAGAGAGTCAAAAAGTATATTGGGGGAAAAAAGTATATCAGGAAATGTTGAGAGATAGCACAGGATAGTGGATAGACATCTGGACTTGGTGCAGAAAGACCTAGGATCATATCTTGTCTCTTAACACATCCTGGCTGTGTGACCTTGGGCAAGCCACTGAGCTGCTCTCTGCTCTAGGTATCACAGTGAGACTTTGTGGTACAATAGTTGTTGATCTGAATTGGTAGAGAGAATTTCATCAAGAGTTTCCTTGAAACCAATGAAGTCACAGGTCCAGATGCCTAGACCAAAAAAAAGGGAAAAGTTAAAGGAACTGGCATCATTTAAGATCAGTGATTCTCAACTGGTGGGTTATGTTCAATTTAAATACATCCTGCATATCAGATATTTACATTACGATTCATAACAGTAGCAAAATTACAGTTATGAAGTAGCAACAAAAATCATTTTATGGTTGGGGGTCACCACAACATGAGGAACTTTATTACAAGGTTGTGGCATTAGGAGGGTTGAGAACCACTGCTTTAGATCAAAAAGAGAAATGATGTCATGGTTTCAAGCATTCCAAAGGCATTTATTTGCACAGACATCACCTTTTTACATTTCTACTGTAGACGTGATTATTAAGAAAAATTCTTTTACGCATGCTAAGAGGGATAATGCTGGTTGAATATAAAGAATAATTTTCTAATAGTCTAAATTGTCAATTAGTGGAATGAGTTGCTAGAGGAGGATGAGGAGTTTGCTTCTCTTCATATCTTAAAAATATACTAAGTTCTAATTTGTCTAGGGGTTACAGATATGTTCTAGTTGAAACTGGGAGCATAAACTCAATGTCCTTCATGTTCCCTCCTGGTTTTCTGATTTTTAGGAGTATTTTTTAGTAACTCCATTTGATACACTCAATTTCCATCTGAGGGCCAAATATATTACAAAGTTTATAGAGCATTTTATAAGAGGCTTTGGAAATGGGGGGTTGGGGGAGGGAGAGAGCTTGAGAGCTTGAAATTGAGATTCCTTTGGGAACAGTAGAACCATTTGGGTATAGAAGAAATGAAACAGAAACTTGGTAACCTACCCCCAAACAATATTGTGCTGCTTAAACCAGACACACTGTTTTATGACTTTGTCAATATCCATTTTAAGATTTCAGAAGCTAATTATGGAATATGGATTGAGGAGTCACAGAATTTTTCTTCCTTCCCTTGTACCAGTCTTTTGTCCTAGTTAAACAATGTTGTTTATTCCAAAATGCCCCAATTTTAAGTGGGGCACTTGATAGCATCATTCATTTTATTTAATGTACTACTAGGCCAAATTAAAAATGGACAAACTTCTCTTTTCTATTATAGGCATTCTTAGAACCAAGTGCCAATGGATTCTACAATGTTTGCCTTAAATTCAGTGTGTGGCACTTAAATTATTATTATTATTATTATTATTGTTTGCTTTTTGGAGGGCAATTGGGGTTAGGTGACTTGCCCAAGGTCACACAGCTAGTAAGTGTGTCAAGTGTCTGAGGCCAGATTTACCTAAATTATTTTTTAAACAGCCTTCTAATAAGGGCCTTAAGTAATATAACCTCAAAGTGTAGTCTTTATTCTTTCTCTTTCCCTGCCACACCCTATTCCCAAAGACACATAAATAATGAATTTAAATGATCATAATAGTATCTCACATTTGTGTAGTGCTTTTAAGCTTTAAAAAGGATTTTCTTTGCAACTGCCCCATCAGGGATAATGATATACTCCTATTCTCAGGAGAATTAAAAATTACAAATAACATAAAGCACATTGCAAAGACACCTGGGCTTCAGTAGGCTGAAGTATATTAATAATGGTAACCTGTGTGAGAAACCACATGTGAGTTACGGTTGAAGAAATTCAGATCTGGAAAAGGAGGCAGTTGGTTGTAGAACGAGAACGAGATTCAGCAGATTGCATAATCCAGGGGGTACGTGGTTAAGTGGTAATAAAAGAACCAAAGGAAAAACAAGATGGGCAGCTAGCTCCTCCATGGAGGATTTATGAGAAAACATGGATAAGAATCACATAGGATGAGAGGGCCCGGAAAAGTGGAAATGTGTATTAGTGGAGGGAGCACCCATCCCACTTTAATAATGGATCCATCTAATCGTGCATTTCTTCCCCATCTTGGGCCAGTAGCCCTTTGAGAAACTTCTAAAAGAATTGATTGAAATGTTAGTTACTTTGTTTTCTTGTCTTTGAAAGATCTATACCTGTCAGTTTATTACTATAGGGAACTCTCCTACCTTGGAAGCTCCCAATAAATGTGCAGCTTATCCATAACATTCAGTTTTAGAGAATTGCTTGGGTGCCTGATAAATGATGCGCCCACATTCCCTGGTCACATAGCCACTATGTTTCAGAGTCAGAATTTGATCTCAGGTCTTACTGACTTCCAGGGCTGCCCTCCTCCCCCCTCCCCCCATCTAAGTAGACCATTTTGCTTCTCAGTTTTATAATTTGTTAAATTTTTTTATCTTTATTGTAGTTGAGCCATAGTACTTACTTAATTAGTCAACAAATATTTGAGTGACTATTTGGGGAGGAATTTGTGATATATACATGTTTTTTCACGTAAAGGTTTATTTCTGTACATATGTGTCTTTCTTGGCCTACTCTGCTTACAATGAACTAGTGATTGGTATAGTTCTTTATACTTTATGTGTGAAGTCAATACCCTTGCCCTCTTGAGTGGTTTATTTCAAGAAAATAGAGTGAACAAAACATTTGGAAATAATTGTGTCATCTTTTGGTCTGGGCAACTCTGGAGAAGCAGCTGTTGACTAGACAGGCTTTTATTGTGATACAAAAGCTCTATTATATGTGGAAGCGATGGATATTTAACAGTGGGATATGTGTGTTTCCCCCATCTATTTCTGAGCTGTTAACTTAGAAGAGAAAACTTGGATTCATTAACTTACACATGACTTCTGTTGTCCAAGAATTGTTGATTATGAGTATTTTTAATATAAGATTGCTTGTGCATTTAGAAATTTCATTTTTCTTTTCTTTTTTTTTTCTCTTTAAAATCTTTACTAGGCCATATGGTTCAAATGGCAGATTTAAGGAGTAGTTGCTTCAGGGAGTGAGAGTACCATAAATCTTTGCACTAAAAAAAAAGTTCATACATTACCTTAGATGTGTTATAACTCAGTTATTTATAAGATATTTGTGTGTTGTAATTATTATTGTACAGTGCTTTGTATAGTAAAAGGTAGAATCCAAATTCCAAATGAATTTATCGTAATATTCTTGAATAGAGTGAATTTATAGATATCATGTGTTTAATAAATATGATATAGTCGAGTTATTGTGACTTCTAATAGTTTGATTTTATTATTATCTGTATTTATTGTTTATGAAATCAGTGAGTCACTGATATTTAAAATTCATACTCTCACCTTGTTGGATAGTTGTACTTAGCTTGCAAGTGATAACTCACCATACTTTTAAAATTAAATATCCATATGGAAATTTGGTTATGTGACACAAAGATCATTATTGAATATGACTGAGTCACTAATTTAGAGGTACATGGATGGTATTTGGTTATTGGACTAGTAATAGACAAATGTTTAATTTAGTTACCAAAGTAACTACAATATCATTGCTTTTATACCACTCCATATTCTCTCCCCATTTCTATGCTGAGTTTATACGGGAAATGTTTATATGAGGAAGCTTAACAATTTTAACCAGCCTTGTAGAAATTTTCTTTGAATTAAGAGACATTCTAATTATAGAAATTTTTATATTGCACATGGAAAATATGGATAGAGTTAGATTTTCTGAGGGTTTAGAATTCTAGATCTAAAGCATTAACCATCACTCTTTCTTCCCCTCTTTCAGGTTGGAAAGGAGACTGTTCAGACAACCGAAGATCAGATTTTAAAGAGAGACATGCCACCAGCATTTATTAAGTGAGTGACTAAAAATTCTACTGTGGCCTAAATACTTTTGCTAAGCAGAAGCTTCAGTCTTGACATTTTTGGGAGATAAAAATAATTGACCTAAGAAGCAAAAATTCCTTTCAGTAAGCCTTGTGGCAAAAATAGGAGTCATAACTTCTTTTGATTCTCATGTTTGATTTTGGTCATTAACATTTTTGCCATTCATGGGTTCTTCCCAGTTTTGCTTTTAATATCCTACTATGCCAGAATCCCATTTGGGGTCATGAGTGAACCTGAATGCTTTTTCACTAAGTGCTTTTGTTGATAAGTCTGCTTTGTTGAAAAACTTTGTTGCAGTTTTGGAGATTGCACAAGAGCTTTATGTCATTGGTTAAATTTGCCTTCTAGCTGTAGTTTGTAACATTCAGATTGCCTGTTGTCCCTCTGGAGTCAAGACTTAAAATCAAGAGTATATGTATATTCTGCATCGTGGACGTTAGTTCCAATTTCTGTGGGCTGTGTAGACAATACACATTTTTCAAAAATAAATGAGGATTTCATTTTATTTTTTATTTGTTTGAATGGGTGATTCTGCAATATCACAGTTAGACTATTTCATTTTTGCAATAAGTTTTACTCTTTCTGTGTCAGAAACTTAAGATTAAAAAATCATTGTTTTTTACTTGATTCTTTTGGCATATCTACAGTGTTCTTTGTTTGATCTCTAAAGAGATCTCTGTTTTAAAATTCTGTGATTGAATTTTTTCCTGTGCTTAGTCAGCTTAGTAATTTAAAAAATGGCCCTTGGAGTCTAATATTTTACACAATTTAATTCAATCAAACAAGATATTGATTGGTGCTGGGAGGAGGGTGTGAAGACAAAGTTTATAATCTAGTGGGAGAAATAGCATGTGTACAGATAAGTCACAATATGAAGTAGATTGTGATCTCCCCACAGGAGAAGTTGGAAGTGCTGTAAGGGATGGAAGGAGGAGGGATGGATAACTTTTGGCAGAAAAGGTGGATGGGTTGGGGGGAGTGAGGTGGAAGATCAAAGAAAACTTCATGAAGGAGGCGTCATTCATTTTGCATCAGCTTACCTTTTCATCTTACCTGGAGGTGAACATGTTTTCATTTAAAAGGCAAAAGCTTATTTAAGAGACTTGCATTTTGCCACCAAAATATTAGTAATGGAGAAATTGTTCAGTAAACTATACGTCCAGGGTCAAGTGGCCATTTGCAGGCCTTTTTGCAGTTTTACAGTCGTTTTGTAACCTCAAAATTCTCTCTGAAATCCTTATGTATCTCTCTGATTACATCATGCCTTGAGTCAAAAATCTTGGATGGCTCTTTTTGTCTATAACATAAAGTTGAAAGTCTTTCTTATTGGCATTGAAGGGCTTACCATGTTACTACCTTTAGGAAAATGGTAAAAGTCTCAAAGATTGGAAATGGAAGTGTCCCTTTAAAGCTGTCAGATGTATATATGTATGCCAGAGAAATGCCAGAAGGGATTGTTTCAGCAATCTGGGGAGACGTGTGTGAACTGATGCAGAGTGAACTAAGCAGAACCTGGGGAACAACTTACGCAATTACAATAATAACAATGTAAAGACTAACAACTTGGAAAGATTTAAGAGCTCTTACCAATGCAAAAAGTCTAGCCTTGCATATGCAAGACACTGAAACATCATTCCAGGGGACTGATGACAAAGATGATGATGAAGAATGCTACCGACCTCCTGACAAAGAAGCAAGGGACTCAAGATGAAGAATGAGATACAGTTTTGAACATGACTGATGTGGGAATTTGTTTTGCTTCACTAGTCATAATTGTTGTAAGGGTTTTGTTTTTAATGTTTTCGGTAGGGGGAGGCTGGAGAGAGAGAAAATAAATCCTTGTTAACTGAACAAACTAAAATTAATTATGAGAAAAAAATGCAAAGAAACTGTAACATTAGGGGAAGTAGAATTTTTTAAAAAGAGTCTGAACAACATGCTTCCTTAGATCCACCTTTGTGGATGCCAACTCTTGTTCTGAGTTCTACTTGCTAATGTTTGTTTCTTGTAGTTCCAGTCAAGAGGCATTCAGCAACTTTACTGGTTGTACTGTCAAAGGTGCTTGAGTCATTGGCATGTGAGAGGAATACACCTGCATATTAGTCATACATTCTGATAGAAATGGCATTGTGTCATTTTTTACTATCAGGACTTGACTGGTATGCAGACAGACTTTTCAAAACAAAACTTTGGTTTTAAGAGTGTAGTTTTGTGTTACATTAACTGCTTGGGTCTTATAGATTCTACAAGGGTGTTTCTCCTTTATGGATGAGACAGATCCCATATACCATGATGAAGTTCACTTGCTTTGAGAGAACTGTTGAGGCCCTGTACATCGAAGCCTCAAAGTGAATGCTCAAAGGGAGAACAGCTGGTGGTGACGTTCGTGGCAGGTTACATAGCTGGTGTCTTCTGTGCCATTGTGTCTCAACCTGCTGTCTCTGTGGTGTCTGTGCTGAACAAGGAAAAGGGCAGCTCAGCTTCACAAGTCCTCCAAAGCCTTGGATTCAAAGGTGTATGGAAGGGGTTCTTTGCCTGTATCGTCATGATGGGTATCCTGACTGCACTGCAGTGGTTTGTTCATCTATGACTCCGTGAAAGTCTGTTTCAGACTTCCCCGTCCTCCACCTGAGATGCCAGAGTCTCTGGAGAAGAAGCTTGGGTTGACACAGTAGATAGATAATCAGCTATGGACTGAATATGCTTGCTGATCAATGTTGAGCAAATATAAAAGAAACTTTTATATATTTGACTGTGTAGGTTGTCTATTCCTGATGTAATAACCGGTTGTGCCCTTGCCTGATGCAAGGGTTTCAAAATGTAACTGTTGCAATGAATAAACTATTTGTGATTCTTGCAAAAAAAAAAAAAAGTCTGAAACATATTATGTGAACTGTAGTATTTAGTAAAAAAAAGCCCTTGGGAAAGTTTCTTTGGCAAAGAGACAACTCCTTGAGCAGAGCTGCACTTACCTGATGGTGCCTTCATAGTCAGATGTTCACTTGTCTAACCAAAGAGAGTTCAGGGTTTGCAGAATTTGTATAAGGTTGACATAACATTTTACTGCTAGAGTATGAGATAATATACATTTTCCTGATAATTGCTATCAGAAGAGTGCTTCCTGTAAAAGCAGCTTCAGTAGTACAGTAATCATGTGTTATTGAAGTACTGGGGCATGCCCACCTTGTAAGTGATATATGTTCTTTAAAAGGCTGTTATCTCTACTTCAGTTAGTCAGTTAAGCATTTGTTAAGCACTGTGTAAGTCACTGTGCTGGGCATTGGGGTCACAGAGACAAAAAAAAAATGAAACAATCACTACACTCAGGGAGCTGACTTTGTTGGGGAGACAACGCGTATGTATGTACATCGTCTATGACATGTACGTAAAATATGTAAAATATGTAAAATAATTATAGACATAGGGATTAGGCTTGTGATTTCTTGGTATAGAGGGAATTCCTGGATGAAGAGATTCCCATTGCCAGTGCATGGAGATACCTTCTCTACAACTTAAGAGTCTAGGAAGTTGCTTTAGAACCTTGAAAGGTTCAGTGACTTACCTAAGGTCACACAGCCAATATGGGACTTGAACCCAAATCTTCCCAGCTTGGAGGCCAGCTCTCTGTCTACCATACTACACTGCTAATCACCTGTCTTGGTCTTATCTGCATATACATGATGATTCGACCCAGAGGAGCTGATGAGGTCACTGACAGAGTATGGAAAGAAAAGAAGATGGCCCAGGAGTACTTCCATAATGAGGGGGCATGAGATGGATTGTGATTAAGCAAAGAGCATGATCAGCTGGCCGCTGCAGTAGAGAGGTCAGGAAAGATGAGGACAGAAAAGGTCATTGGATTTAGAATTTAATTGGTCATTGGTAGCTTGTAATGAAGTCAGAAACCAGATTTCAAACGGTTTTTAGGAGAGGAGAGTGACTTGAGACAGTAAGTATCGCTTCCTCAACTTCCTCACTTTTCTGCCCTTAGCCAAAATAACTCTCTTCAAGGTTAGAAATGATACCTTAACTATTTACATGCCAACATGGAAAAACGATCATTGTAACCTATAAAACTTTTCTCCGTATGAGGATAGGTGAAGAGAATATAAATGTCTGTGTGTGTATGTGTACATAGACAGAGGGCACAGGATCAATTGAATAGAAAGGGATAATATTTTAAAAGGTGAAATTGAGTGGTGGGAGAAGAATGATAGGAGAGAGGGAGAGACAGAATGGGGTTAATCATCTCATATAGAAGAAGCAAGGAATAATTGTTAGAACGGAGGGGAACGACAGGAAGGCAAAAGGGAAAGGGCCAACCTTACTCTCATTGAATTTGGCTTAGGGAAGGAATGACATACACTCTAAATTGGGTATCCTGCTCTACAGGAGAGTAGGGGGGAAGGGGATGAGAGAAGGGATGATGGAGGGGAGGGTAAGGTGGGGGGACAGGTTGTTAGAAGCACATACTTCTGTAAAGGGATAGGGACAAAGTAGAGAATAGAACAAGTGCAGGGCGGGATAGGAAGGAGGGAAATAGTCTTTCATAGTATGTCTGTTGTGGAGATGTTCTGTGTAACTACATATGTACGGCCTGTATTGAATTGCTTGTCTTTCCAGTGGAGGTGTCCTCTATGGTATTGTAGGTCCTCCTTAAATACCCTAGAGGTAGCATGATTCTCTTGTGCACTGGAGGGGAACGGCCAATGGAGGAGAGGCTGAGCCAGCTGTTTCAGCTGCTGCTTATCAGGCGAGTGGTCTTACAAGAGACTTCCCCATGAGCTTAGTAACTGGGCTGTGACCCTCAGCACCACAGGTGCTTTTAGATTCACACTGATCCCTACAGGGGTGGGTGACAAGGGAGGAAGGGAAAGAATCTAGAACTCAAAGTTCTAAAATCAAATGTTAAATATATATATATATATATATATATATATAATTTATTATTATTATTTTGTTCATTATTTTCATGCAACTGGGTAATAAGATATACAGGCACTGGGGTAGGGAGATCCATCTTGCCCTACCGGAAAGTCATAGGGGGTGATGGGGGAGGATATAGGAGAGAGCAGATTGGGTGAGGGGATATACAGTGGGATTGCTGTTTGGGGTGGGGGATAGGGGAAAGATGGGGAGAAAATTTGTAACTCAAAATCTGGTGGAAATGAATGATGTAAACTAAAAATAAATGAAAGTTAACAACAACAAAAAAAGAAGTGATAACCACTAAGTCCAAGGCCTCATCTTCAGTGACTTCTTTTGCCATTAAAATGTCAGCTACTTGAGGGCAGGGACTGTTTTTGGCCTTCCTTTGTATCGCCAGTCCTTAACATTGTGCCTGGCATGCAGTAAACCCTGCATAAATATTTGTTAACTTGCTGGCTGGCCATTTCCTCTTTCTGCACACTTTCTCCTCCCTTGACAGCTCACTCTTGGTTCTCCTCTTACCTCTCTGACTGTTCTGTTCCTTTTTATTCTGCTTTGCTGAATCATTGTCTTTCTCAGTGCTGCTCTGTCTTAGCCTCTTTTCTGTTTTTTTTTTTTCTGCACTCTCCCTCGATGATCCCATTGGCTCCCACTGGTTCAGTCGTCATCTTTATGGAGATGACTTCCAAGTCTTTATATATGGCCCTAATCTCTCTCCTAACTTCTTGTGTTAACAACTGTGTGTTGGGCATATTTTGCTTGATGCCCTGTATGCATCTCAAACTTAACACATCCAAAACGGAGCACATTCTGTTTTGCCCTAACCCCATCCTTTCTCTAGACTTCTCTGCTTCTTTTAAGAGCAGTTCCATTCTCTTAGTCATTCTGACAGGCAGTCTTCTTAACTCCTCTTAACCCCCTCCCCCAACATCTAAATAATTGCAAGTCTTTTCAGTTCAACTTCCATAAGATCTCTTATGAGTTCCCTTGTCTCTGCTGCTGTTAGTCTCATTCTTATGATCTCCCCTCCGGTCTAATGTGAGAGATTCCTGATTGGTTTTTCTGCTCTTACTTGCTTTCCTCTCCATTCCATCTTCCATATAACTGCTAATAAATAATCATCCTAGGGCACAGGTCTGATCCATGTTAGCAATGATCTTTACTGAGGCTGCCTTAGTAAACTCTTCACACTGGGACTCACTAGCAAAGCTTTTATTTATTTATTTATTTATAGTCTTTTTTTCAGAGTGTGGCTCTAGCTTGTTTATCTGCATTTGATCAGTAATTAATAAATTTCTGCCAAAGCCCTTATTCAGACAAAAGCCATCGTCAGCTCTTTCTTGTAATTTTATAAGAATTTATTATCTTTTCTACCAACTGCCTGCCAACGAAGAAACAAAGAAAAAGAAAATCCTTACAGCAAATATAATCCAGCAAGGGCAGCTAGGTGGCACAGTGAATAGAGCACCGGCCCTGGAGTCAGGAGGACCTGAGTTCAAATCCAGCCTCAGACGCTTAACACAAAAACTAGCCGTGTGACCTTGGGCAAGTCACTTAACCCCAACTGCCCTACAAAAAGCAAAAAATAATAATAATAATACATGTAAAAACATTAACTATGTTGCAAAAAGAAAAGCAAGAATAATAAAGTGAAAAAATTATTTAAAAAAAAAATATATATATATATATAATCCAGCAAAACAAAGTCTCACATTAGCCATGTCCAAAAAATGTATGCCTCGTTTTAAAGTCAGAATTGTAAAGTTTTTGTTTATAATATTGCCAATGTGTAAATTTTTCTCCTGGTTGTGTTCCATTTACTCTACATCAGTTAATAGAGACTTTTCCCAGTTTCCTCTGATATTGTCCATTTCATAATTTCTTATAATTCAGTAACATCTCCTTACATTCACATATCATTATTTATCCATTCCCCAATTGGAGGGCAACCCCTTAGTTTCCATTTTTTTCTACCATGAAAACAGCTGGTATGTAATTGCTGTTATAAATGGGGACTTTTCCTCTTTCTTTGTTCTTGTTCTGGTATAGACTAGTAGTGGAATTGCTAGGTCAAAGGCTTTTGGGTACTTTACCGACTTTTGGTGCATAGTTTCTAGTTGCTTTTCAGAATGACTGGATCAGCTTACAAGAAATATTTGTCATTTTTCTTTTTTTTGTCTGTCATCTTTGCCAGTTATCAAGCCAGGGTATCAAGTGGAAATCTGTCTGTGGTTAATAATACATCTCTTTCACCTCTTTTTACCTTTTCCCTCATTCTGATTTCATAGGCCTCTTCTCATCTTGCATCTCTGCTGTAATGCTTTATGTTCCCTTGATATAATCAGTAATCGAGTCTTATTAATTCTACCTCTAATTTCTTTCACATCCTTTTCACCTTTTCTCCTTTCCCTTCTTATTGTCATGATCTTTGTTCAGGTCGGTCTCTCTCCCTTTCCTTCCCCCTGCCCCTCTCCCTCCCCCTTATCCCTCCTTCTTTCTCTTCCACCTCTCCCCATTTTCCTCTTTTCCTTCCCCCTCCCTCTCCCGCTCCATCTCCCTCCCTTCCTTCCCCTCCACCTTCTCTCCCACCCTCCTTCCTTGCCTCCATCCCCATACTTACTTTTCTCCCTCCATCCTGCACATCTTTGTTAGAGTAATGAAATTATGATCACATTACTCCATATTCAGAACTGCTCGGTGGCTCCTATTAACTGTAGAATAAAGTAGAAATACTTCAGCTTTCAAGATTTCCAGTTTGGCTTCAACCAGATTAATCATTTATGTATCTCTTTGTGATTTCCACTGAAGGCTTTGAAGTTTCACTTTATCCTATGCAGCTTGACTTATCATAAAATAAATACTTTAACATTAAAGCAAATGCCATGAAGAAAAAAGTTTTGTGGCATTGAAAGGAAAAATAATCTGAGGAAGGATCACACTTCTCCTTGTGTGTACCCCCAAGCAGTGTCCTGCCTTTAGCCCTGGCTCTAGTCAGAACTTGTAGTTCTTGTTCTTCCCCAAGCATGCCCTTTACTTCTCCACCTTCTCACTTGTTTTTTTCTCATGTTGTTCTTTGGCCCTGAAATGCCACTCCTATTAAAACTCTAAGACCCATCTCAAAATACTGTTTGGCTAGCAAATTGTATTACTGTTTTAGACTGTAAAATGCTTTCATTTTTAGCCTCGAAATTCCTCTAAACAGTTTGAGTTGATTGTGTTGTGTGTTTAATAACTATTGCTGAATGTTTACATTTATAGAGAATGTTATTTTTGAATGATACCATACATTAACCAGATTTCCTGGTGACAGGCCCCCTTCAGACTTTTAATTTGTATCTCAACACAATTACAGTATAATGTTGAACTGTAGTACTTCCATTCTTCAGTTGTTTAGAGAACCTTGTAACAAGATTAAAGCATGCTTTTTTTTTTTGCTTTCTTTTGACATGAAATAATAGCCAGTTTCCACATTTCTTAGGTCTAAAAGTCCTGTAATTAATCTTTTTCTTTTCAGTGAAATCATAAGTTCAAACTAAATAAACAAATCCTCTAAATACTTGAAATTGTGGCAAAATTCGTATTTTAAAATTCTCTTGTAGGTTCTTTTGTAAAAGACAAGGGTGTGTCTTTATTTAGAATTCATCCTCATGGCCCCTATCGGCACTGGCACTTAAACTGTGTGCATAAAGAACGTGCTGTACATGTGTGTGTGTTTTATGTCAATCTGGGACGTTTTCTATTACTGATATAATAAAAGATGCTGTCCCCAAATTCCTGTGGCCAAGTTTTACTTAAATATTCCTTCATGTTTGACAGCTGCTTCTTTGCAATTTTTGACCTCAAGCAAGCTCTCAGGCTTTAAATAGTTCACCTTTGAGCTTTCTTTCCACACTGAGCCCAGTTGGATGCCATTGCTTTTCACAAACTTCCCCAAATAAAACAATTTGTGAAATCTTAACCGTGATCTTCCCTCTGGTGAACTCTGAGTGATCTTAGCAACTTAGAGAACATTTCTAAGTAGCTTATTGATGAAGCAATCATTCTTGGCTTAGATCTTTTACCCTTCACTTTTTTCAATTTTTTTTTTTTGCTTTTTTTTTTGTTGAGGGCGGTTGGGGTTAAGTGACTTGCCCAAGGTCACACAGCTAGTTTTTGTGTTAAGTGTCTGAGGCCGGATTTGAACTCAGGTCCTTCTGACTTCAGGGCCGGTGCTCTATTCACTGTGCCACCTAGCCGCCCCTACCCTTCACTTTTAAAAAGAAACTTTGTTGGTGATTTTTTTAATTTGATAATTAGGTTTCCAGAGCAAAAAGACCCAGAGATGTTTTATTTCCTATGAAATGTAAAAGGACTTGGAGGAAGCCTTCTAATCTTATCAGTTGATTGATAGTGCAAAAAAAGAAAAGTTGGAGAAAACTGGTTCTTATGAACTTAAGAAGATATTGAAGAAAGCCTCCATAATGTTGGGTAGATTTTCAGTGGAGGATTTGTGGGAAAACGTAGACAAGAATCCATGACTCAGTGATGTGTTGTGGGAAGAAATGTCCATGTCCATGAGAGCACAGATCTATTGAAATGTATTAACATATTTAAAATGTCTACAGACTACAGTAGTTAAAAATCTCATCATTTGAATCCTGTAGAACAGTGGTATCAAACTCAAATAGAAACAGAACCACTGAACTGTAAATTAAGGTCCCTACTGGCAACATATTGGCTTAGAAAACCACATATTAACGTTACCCAAATTCTGGTGTATATTTCCAGGTTTCATTTTAATCTGATCCAGGCTGTGTTTGAGTCACTGAGTTTGACACCTCTCGTGTACAAGACCTGAGGTCATCTAAATATAGCCCTTTTGTTTTCGACAGTATTGACTTGAAGATAGTTGTTTACTTTTTCCTTAAATATTTTCAGATTGATGATAGTATTTAAAGCTGGAAGGGGCCATTAGAAATCTCATCCATCCCCCTTGTTTTACAAATGAGGAAAATGAAACCCAGAGAGATCATGAGACTTGCCCAAGGTCGCCCAGTTTGGTAAGGATCAGAGCCAGATGAGGTCCCTGCCCCTCTATTTACGATTTAGGATTTTCCCCAGGATACTCTGCTGCCTCACGTATCAGACTCATTTGGCATTATATTTGGGAGTCTTGAAGTTTTTAGGTTGTTTCTATACATGCAAAGCTAAGTGAAAAATAGGCCATTATCCAGATCACAGAATGTTTGTAAAAAGATCCAAATGGCCAAGTAATTTTCCAAACATAAAAACTACAAGGAGTCATATATTCAAGGCCAAAATATTACTTAAATTATTATCTTCTTCCTTTTTGAGGTATGGAACTTCCTAATAAAGGCATATGTTTGATAGCACTTGACAAAGCACTTGGTGTGTGGGGGTACATACATACATGTATGCATACATACACACATACATAATGTGTGTATAAATACACACGTGTGTATGTGTATACATTGTATCGTGTGTGCATATCTATATATCAATATCTATTCCATTTTCATCTTCATAATTCTTTGTTGTTGTGTGGTTGGCCAGGTTGGCCAGGCTTTCCATTTTGTAGATAAACAAACAGACATCAAATCCAATGCTTTGTCTCCTGATTTCACAGATGAGTTTATATTATGAATTGGTATTTCTTTTTGTTCCCATTTCCTTTCAGCTTGTCAAGATCAGATGTCTTGGTTGAAGCAGGTTCTAGGGTTTTTGTCTTTTCCTTATGACTATTAAGTTATATTGGTTAGACTTAGAAAATGAGGAATTTATATGTTAATACCCATTTTTTTTAATCATTTTCTATTTTGTCAGCCCCAACTGCTTGTTTATATCTTGTTAGATATCTTCTCTCAATTGCTTGCCATATGTTCTAAATTTTTTTTCTTATGGTTGGTTTTGATTTTGGTCATTTCTTTAATAAGTGAGTAGTTTATTTGTATACAGACAGTTGATTTGTTAATAATCTCAACTGGACTATCAGTAATTTCCTGTGTTTTAGAATAAGAGTAACTTGACTTTTTTTGTGATGTTATTCCTTATTCACCATGTTCAGTGTGTTCCAGCTCTCCCCTTTCCCCACTCCCCAACTTTCCTTAAGTGAGTACTTAAAACATGTGGGAAGGAGGTTTCTGTATAGACTACAGGCCTTTTGCCACTCTTCTTTCTTACCCCTTACTCCTCTTACTCCATACTTTCACCAAATATATTTTTCAACATTTTCTCTTTGTATTGAAGTAATTGAGTATTCAAAAACATGTTGATTTAATGATGGAGGGTATGATCAAGTTCTTTCTAGAATTTCTCTTCTTCTCCACCTTGGCAACAGATGTTTGTACAAAAGCTATAGTTATCTCCATACAGGCCTTTTGCAAATATTTATCCTGAGCCTTGTACTGTGTGATGTGGCTCCCGTTTCCTATTATAATTGGAAGCCCAATAAAACCATCTCTGCCAGTCCCTTTGCTTGGCCCTCCTTCCATTTAACTGCAACTTCTTTTTATGTTCTGATTTCATTAATAGTGAGAATGTAAAAATTGATAGAATTCATTTCCTCTGGTAGTATGTACACTGGCTAATTACTAGACCAGGATTTCACATTGAGAGTTCTCATAGTAAAGCAAGCAAATGTTCATTCATAGTCTAAAAATGGTGTGATTCTTAGTACCTTCTGCCTCCCCTTTTCCACCACTGAAGGGGGCGGTCACACAAGACTGAGAATAATTTTGTATTTTTTGTTTGTTTCATAGGTTGACATGGCCAAATAATTTACCACTTAGTGGTCAGTTTACTAAGGAAATGCCTCCCTTCTTTGCTATGCTGTTCCCTGCCCTTCTTAGGCTTTACTTGACTTAAATAGACTCCTAAACCAGATCTTTCCTAAGAGCATAAGAGTATATTCATTCTTGTCCCATTTTAAAATAAAAACTGACTGTACATTCACTCTTGTCCCAATTTAAAATAATTTAGAAAGCATTTGTGGGGTGTTTTGGTGGGTTTTGACTTTTTTGTTTGTTTTTGATTAGGTCTCAGTGACCGTGTCAGTGTCTTGGCAGAGAGGAATGAGTTGTGTCCTTAAGTGGTTTTGGATGCTTTCATTATGACTCACTGGTTTTTAATTCTGTTTCTAAGTGTACATGTACAGGTCTTTCCATTATCACTATGTGACATTAATAGAGTGAGAAGGCCTCTTTGCAGTGTACTGTACAGTTTGGAAAGATCCAGAAGATACTCCCTGATAAAGCCAGTGCTGTCTTTTAAGTTTGAGAGCAAGCAGGCTGGAACATGTTGTTTTGTTTTATGTGTTATTGTCCATCTTATGGACATGAATCTTGTGTTGTACACTTGCTACATGGTGAACTTACTCAAAGCCTATCAAGTGGATACACACTGTGTTTCCAATTACATGTGGGCCTCATTTCTATAAATTATAACTATGTTAGTGACTAACTCTCCAGCCACCATTTCTGTGAATCATGATTGTGGGGGTGGCTTCAGCTCAGATTTCCAGATGACTAATAGGCCAGGATCTTTGACCTTTCTCAGAATGGCATCTTCTTCTGGAATCAAGTATCTTGGTTGGTAATACAATGCCACCAAAACAAATTAAATATTTCTGTTAAAATAAGAAGATAGATACTAAATAGGAAGGATACAATGTCAGGGGACCAGAATTTATATACTGTTTTGCTCACAGCAGTCCTGTGAGCTAAATCAGTGGCTTAAACTCAGAAAGACGGCCACTAGAGTGTTCATAAGGATCTCTATCAACAGAGTATTGACTTAGAAAACCACAAATTAAGTCTGTTGTTTGTTTATTTTCATCTTGACTTTTGTCCTGCCACTGGACTTTGATGACTCAGGAAGAGAGAGTGAGACTGACAGCTTTTCCCAGCTCTGCTCACTTAAATCCAATTTATGCATATGTCAAGACATCTGTGATGCCATTGGTCCTCTTCCAAAATAAAGGGGGAACAACAACAACAACAATTTTGTTAAATGTTTTCCACTTGCAATTGGACCTGGTTGGGCCACACTCAAGCTTTCCCAAGCTTCTTTGACCCTGGGTCTTGAGTTTGACATCTCTGACTTAGTACAAATTCTGTTATCCTCATTTTACAGCTGAAGAAAGCAAAATTCATATCCAGGGTCCTGCACTTAGTAGCAGATTTAGAACTCAGGTTGACTACAGCACTGATGCTTTTAAAAAATTTTATGCTGCTTCTCAATGAGAATATAATTTTATATTCAGACTCCTACTTTAGACTTTTAAGATATATATATATATATATATATATACATATATATATTTAAATTTATGGTGGACATAATTGGTCTACTTGCCTTATCTTTTCCCTTTATGAGCCATTCTCCATTCATTTGCTAATGTGATTCTCCTAAAGCACAAATCTGACCATGCTGCTACCCTATGAACTTCACTGGATCCCACTTGCTGTCTCTAGGATCAAATGTAGACCTTGTCACTTTAAACCTTTTACAATCTAGCCTATCTTTCTGTCTTTATTATCAGCGATTCCCATTCATGTTACTTTACATTCTAGTCATACTGGCCTTGCTGTTCTCTAGGCCAGACATGCTGTCTTCTGTCTATGTGACTTGCGCTGGTTGTCCGTTGTGCTGGAAAAGTTCTCTCTCCATCTCAGCCTCTTAGAATTCCTTGCTGTTTTTTTGTTTTGTGTTTTTCTCCCCAAAACTTGGCTTCAGTGCCACCATTTCCATGAAACCTTTCTTGTTCCCCCACACTGCTGGTGGCCTTCTCCTCCAAATTATGTTGTATTCTTTTGCCTATTTTTTTGTTACTTACATATGTCCACGTCTCCCTTGAAAGACTAAGCTCATGGATGGCAGAGACGATTTCATTTTTGTCTCAGTCCAGTGCCTGGTGCGGAGGAGGTGTTTAATCAATGCTCCTTGATTGATTGAAGATTATGTATGAAATAGGGATTGAGAGCGATTTGATACAGTGTAAAGCATGCTGGCTTCAGATCCTGGCTTTTTTGTTTACCTTGGGTAAAACTTCTGAGCCTCACTTTCTTATTTGTAAAATGAATGCCTTGAATTAGATGATCTCTAAGATCTCTTTCAACTCAACTCTATTATCCTAGGATCATTCTGAGTGGGAATTGTAAGGTTCATGGAAGGACTACTTACCAGTTGTGGGGATCTGAAAATCCATCAGAACTCCATTCCCAATACTTCATGCCCTCTGCAAGGGACAGTACAGTAAGCCTCATCAGTCATATGTATTTCAGTATGAATTAATTCCTCAGATTCTTTCCCAAACTTGGGCCCAGGTTTTGATAGAAAAGAAGATGGAAGAGGCAGCTAGGTGGCACAGTGAATAGAGTACTGGCCCTGGAGTCAGGAGGACCTCAGTTCAGATTTGCCTCAGACACTTGACGCATATTAACTGTGTGACACTAGGCAAGTCACTCAACCCTGATTGCCTTGCCAGAAAAAGAAAGAAACAAAGAAAGGAAGAAAACAAAAAAGGATGGAAACATTTGTTTCTAGAGCAGAAGTTTCCCCTGCAACAGGGGAGAAGAGGGAGTGGGACCCTGAAGACTCATTTCATCCACTTCCCAGTTTTTCCAAGAAGAGTCCTGCTGGTGTTGGTAAAGAGGGCCAGTCATGGTACAGGGGGAGTGATCAGAGTAGTTGCAGCAAGGAGTGTCATCTCTTGTTCACACTGACTTGGTCCCTTCTTTTCTTCTTCTTTCCTCCCTTCCCCCTCATGCTTTAGTTCTGCTGTCCTGCCAACAAAGCCTTGCTTTTTAGTTAAAAGCACTCTCTGATTGAGTAGTTATGATCTAAAGGGATAAGTGTGCACCCTGACAGAATCTGTGATATGAAGATGTCCCAAAATAGGAATACCTTTTGTGCCTGGGGGGTATTTGACTTCCACAGAATTAGGTATTTACAGTGTTCTTCTCAGCAGCACTTTTGTCTCTTAGATTTTTATGACATTTGTAATCTAATTGGATAGAAAATAGACTGTCACTTAGGAACTTTTCCCCCAAAATTCTTTACCTCAGATCCCTCCAACATTAACCCATATTCTGTCCTTTCTTCCAGTCTTAAGGGAAGAAGTTGCTTTTCTTGCCATGACCCTCCCCATATTTGTGCTTTTGATTGGTGCTGGAACTACCCTACCCCAGTGTCACAGGGGTCCCACCGTAGGTACCAGCTTCTCACCCAGCCTGGCACAACTGGACCAGTCCATTTCCTCTTCTGATACTTCTTATGCCCCATGTTCTATCCTCCAGCTACATCGGTATCTTTTCTGTTCTGTACCCTACCCTCTGCGAACACTTTGGTCTCTCAGGCATTTTTTTCACCCAGCCATCTCAACTCCCTTGAACCTCTGTCTCCACTTTATCTCAGCCATGGGCAAGTGGCCATACATAACATTCTGTCCTTTTCCTAGACAGCTCCCCATAGAGATACACTGAATTTGCACCAGGTGCTGGAATTCATGGTTACACTGTTGTCCATGATCTTCCATTTTGGGGAACTTGCTACTTTCATCATTCTTCCCATATTTTCAATTTTTTTTTTATCCATTGGCCCTTTCCCTGCAGCCTAGAAGCACATCTACATGACTTCAATCCCTTTAAAAATCTTTACTTGATTTTCATCCTCACGAACTGTTGCCATTTTTCTTTTGTAGACAAATTCATTTAAAAAAAAAAAAAAAGAATCCTCATTGAAAGTGTTCTCTCCCTGGGGATAGAAAGAAAGGCAAGAACAGTCCCCGAGCTCACATCGACCTGGGCCAAGAGGCATCAGGGACTTAGTGAGATTCAAAATGCTAGAATGGAGCCTGGCCGATTTGGAAGAAAGCTCTGTGGGCACCACTTTCTCTTTGGATGTGAATAAGAATCTTGTCCATGTAGGAGCTTTTGACAGTTTACCAGTATCTTAATGGCCTTTTCTTAGTGTTCCTCCTTTTTGATCTCTGGCTTTTCACATTCTTGACTTTTCAGAAGAAGCGACGCCCTTTCCAGATATCCCATCCTCTTTTGGTTTTCATGGCCAAGCCTTCTTCTGGCTCTTCTGTCCGTGTGACTGCCCCTTCCTGCTGTCTCTTGCTGAATATTACTTATTTCATCATCCCTGTCCTACCTCTCCCTTTGGCTGCCCCCAAGGCTTTGCCCTCTTCTGTCTCCCTTGATGCTTTTACCAGCTTCCTTGGACTCATTTAGCTTTGTACAGATGATTTCCAAATCTCCATATTCACTTTCCTGAGCTCTAGTTCCACATGAACTGCCTGCTTGACCTCACCACATGGATGTCTCCTAGGCCTCTCAAACTCCACGTGTCCAAACAAATGCATTATCTTTCCCTCTAAACTTAGTCTACCAGGTTTAATTCATTGACGGACTTAGTCACTAATTGTTTTGGGGTCCCCATCATCCTTTCAGTTTCCCAGGTTCACAGTCTCAGTCATCTTGGCGGCTGTTTGATTGAGTCTGTTGCCACCTCTCTTCCATCTTCCTCTCTTCCTTCTCATAGCCAACACCGTCCATCAGGCCTTTATCAGCTCTCCGCTGGACTACTGAAGTAGCCTCCCGATGGGTCTCTGCTACGCCAGCCTTTTCCCTCTCTAGTCTCTCTCTTCCACATGGCATCCAAGATGATATTCCTAAAATATGGGTCTGACTGTGTCATTCCCCTGTTCAGCCATCTTATATGGCTCCCTGTGTATAAAAACTCTTCGGTTGGAGTCATGTTAAGGATTTTAAACACCAGTCTTTGCTGCCTGTTTTCACAGTTCATCCATCTGTTCTGTGTTCCAGCCCAACAAGTGTACTTGTTCTTGTCTCTGCATGTTGTTCTGTGTTGTCTTTTGTCCTCTGTGATTGACCCAGCTGTCCACACTTGCCCCATGAAATTACTTGCAATGACTTTGTTTCTTGTGATACATTAAAAAAACAACAACAGCTAAGTGTGTTTCCCAGTGTACTCCTTCATCTATCCTTCCTAGGTGCCACAGTGGATACAATGCTAGACCTGACCTGAAGTCAGGAAGACCCGAGTTTAAATCCAACTCCAGATATTTCCTAGTTGAGTGACCCTGCCTGTCTCAGTTTCCTCATCTGTAAAGATAATAAATGATAGCAGCCACCTCTCAGGGTTGTGAGGATCGAATGAAATAATATTTGTGTTATCAGATAAATGCAATTCTACTTTCAAAGGTCAGTGCTTTTTTTTTTTTTTGGAGGGCAGTTGGGGTTAAGTGACTTGCCCAAGGTCACACGGCTAGTTATTTGTGTTAAGTGTCTGAGGCCGGATTTGAACTCAGGTACTCCTGACTCCAGGGCCGGTGCTCTATTCACTGCGCCACCTAGCCGCCCCCCACTGCGCCACCTAGCCGCCCCCAAAGGTCAGTGCTTTTAAGTAAAAAAACAAGTCTCTTTACCAAAGGGTATTCCAATGAGTTCTTTACCAAATACTACAGTTCAAAGAATACCAGTTTTAGATTCTTTTAAAAAATAGTTCTATGTTCTCTGATATTATTTGCTGTTCATAGTTTAGCCCCATGAGTTTCTTTTCCCCTTAGGAGGCATTCAGGAAGTGTTTGTAGAATTAATGTAAAGTCAAAGAATATTGAAAAATTGATTTTCAGTTAATATGATTTGAACACAATAGAACTAACTTGGTATCGATCCCCTACCATTTGTGGATCTTGCCTATCTTGTCTAGCTACTCATGATACTAGTCATTGCATTAATAAAAGACATATAGGACTTTTCTGAAATGTCTATTTAACTACATTAGTAGAAAATTTATGGTTCTAACCTCTTACTTTCCCCTTAATAGCTATACCAATTTGTTTGGTTTTCGCCCTACATGTAAGCATTAAATGTTGGTCACTTCCTTTGAATTTTCTTATGTTTTGGTCACCTGCAAATTTCCCTATCTAAAAAATCTTGATCACATCCAGGACATGACCCATTTGTGCTATATCTTTACCAGGTTGTATGGGGGGGGGAGGGGAGTGGTAGAAAAACAATACTGAAAATTCAAATTTCAAAATTCAAAATGTTGTCTTCATTTTTTGAAGCTGAGTAACAGTCATTGAACCAGGGTTTAGCACAGCAATTTTTTTTTTGTATTTTCTTTTCTTTTTTGGGGGGGGGCAGGGCAATTGGGGTTAAGTGACTTCCCCAAGGTCACAAGGCTAGCAAGTGTTTAGTGTTTGAAGTTGTATTTGAACTCAGGTCCTTCTATTCACTGAGCCACCTAGCCACCCCGTAAATGTTTGTTGAATGAATAAATGAGCAAAGGCTTGACTGTTGCACTTAAAAAAAAGTCTACAATAAAAGAATGAATGATCATTTGCATTTCATATGTTCTTCCTTTTGGCATCTGTCAGAGAGCATTATTAAGTACCCTTCTACTGTCCACAGGGTTGAAAATGCTTGTACCAAGCTTGTCCAGGCAGCCCAGATGCTTCAGGCAGATCCTTACTCTGTGCCAGCTCGTGATTATCTGATTGATGGCTCAAGGGGTATACTTTCTGGGACGTCTGACTTACTTCTCACATTTGATGAGGCTGAGGTAGGTATCTTACTCTTTAAAAAAAAATTATTTATTTACTTTTAGTTTAACAACATTTAGTTCTACAATCCTTGAGTTCCAAATTTTCTACCCCTTCCCCCCCACCCCATCCCCGACCATGGCAGCAAACAATCAAATACTACAAATACTTTCACATTAAACATTAGTCAACAAGAAAGAAGGAATGAAACAAAACAAAACAGGAGAGAATGTAGTTTGCTTCAATCTGCATTCAGACTCTGTAATTCTTTCTCTGGATATGGATATTCCTTTCCATCTTGAGTCTTTTGGAGTTGTCTTCTAACCTTGCATTGCTGAGAGAAGCCCAGTCTATCGAAGTTAGTTGTCACAGATATTATGTGTCAGTAATTGTGTACAGAGTTCTCCTGGTTCTGCTCTCCTTACTCAGCATCAATGTATATGTCTCCCCAGGTTATTATGAAGTCTGTCTGCCTTTCATTTCTTATAGCACAGTAGTTTTCCATTACATTCATATACCACAGCTTGTTTTAGCCATTCCCCAATTGTTGTGCATTCCCTTGATTTCCAGTTCTTTGCCACCACAAAAAGAGCTAATATAAGTATTTTTGTACATACGGGTCTTTTTCCGATTTCTATGATCTCTTTGGGATACAGCTCTAGAGGTGGTATTGCTGGGTCAGTGGGTGTGCACTTTTTTTTTTTTTTACAGCCCTTTGGGCACAGTTCTAGATTGTTCTCCAGAATGGTTGGATCATTTCACAGCTCCACCAACAATGCATTAGTGTTCCAATTTTTCCACATCCTCTCCAGCATTTTTCATTTTCTTGTTTTGTCATCTTAGCCAATCTGATGAGCAAGATGTAGTAGGAAAGTATCTTTTTTTTTTTTTTGAGGGCAGTTGGGGTTAAGTGACTTGCCCAAGATCACACGGCTAGGTTTCTTTTGTGTGTTGAGTGTCTGAGGCTGGATTTGAACTCAGGTACTCCTGACTCCAGGGCCGGTGCTCTATTCACTGTGCCACCTAGCCGCCCCTAGGAAAGTATCTTAATCTTGAGAACATTGCTTGTCTTCTTCCGTAGCAGAAAGGGAGCATTATGAATTTCCACAGCAGGGACTCAGTACCCCAATTAAAAATACTTGGGTCTTCTTCCTAGCTTCCTTAATTAGCTGTTTGGGGGGCAAATCCCTTTTCTTTTTGACCTCTGATTTTCCAACAAAGCAGGGAGTATATTTGCCACCCACTTTCTAAGATGTTGTGAGAACGAGCCAATTATACACACCCAAGCTTGATCTTAAAGTTATTGGCTTCATTGTTAGGAAAATTAAGTTTATTTAACATGGTGATGAAATGTTAGTATCTACATATCACGTGCTTAACTTAATATTTCTTTGCATAATTTAACACACTGAAATTTATTTGAAGGGCTCTCAGGATTAGACTCATTTTGATTGGTCACAGAAGAAGAGTAGTGATGAAAAGGTGTTTCAGGGAGGCATATTTAGGTTTGCTGTAGGAAGAAAATTGCTTATGGTTCCAGCTCTCCAAACATGCTGTGGACTGCTTTGGGAAGTAGTGTGTTCCCCTCTCTAGAATTTTCAAGTAAAAGCTTGATAGCTTCTTGTTTGAGATTTTGTAGATTTGTGACCAGGTCTACATTCAATTAGATGGGTTTCTGAACATTCTCTGATTCTCTTTTTAGGTCCGCAAAATCATCCGCGTGTGCAAAGGCATTTTGGAATATCTAACAGTGGCAGAAGTGGTAGAGACCATGGAGGATTTGGTCACTTACACTAAGAATTTGGGACCAGGTTTGCCCCTTCTAGTTTTCTCTACATCATCTCTGTTTGATCAAGAAGATAGAATTCTTTCCTTCCTTCTCAAGCTATTTGTGAAGAATGCAAAAATGGAAAAAGCAGAAAACAAGGGTCATATGCAGTTGAAATTCATTTGTATTGTGTTGGGTTTCCGTATCTTCCTTTTTGATGATGAGACCATTCAAGATGGTTCACTGTGTCTGAATGCTAAATATATATTTTTTAAAGTCCTGTTTGGTAAAGTTACATTAAACCAGACATGGCAAATGTAGCTTGAGAATGTAGGAAATAGTTTTCCATTGCTGTAATGCTGAAGGCCACCCTGAATATTGACCTCTCCACTCTAAATTACACAGCATTCCTTCATTGTTTGCCAGCTGGCCTGTAGCCCTTTATGACTCTTCGCTTACTAATGAGTCCTCCTACCACCGATGGAGTTTTGGTAGCCCAAGATTGAATAATCTAATGAGACTTAAAGAGAAGTATAATACTGTGGTTGTCTAGGTTTGTAAAAAATTCCTTACGCAAATAAAAATTAAACTTTAGAATATAATCAAGCCAAATTATAGCTTAAAAACTTGTAGTATGAATCTGGTTTTACTTTATGACAGTAATTATAGCCTAGAGGAGAGACCTGGACTGCTGAAGTCAGTTATATTACACAGAACCATTCACATCACAAACCCCAAATCTTGAAAACTAGAGATGACCATGTTGATGTGACATTGTCTACAAACTTATGTTCAGCCTAACTCTGCTCTTGGGATTCATGTCATGTTGTAATGAGATCCTTTTGAGACCTAAGTAACTAAACTTCCCTTTGTGTGGATAGATATAGCCTAGACTGAATGTGCTTGTTAGCAGTGTCACATTGAAGTTAAAGTGCTGTAATTAGGAAATTCGTGTCTGTGATAGATATCGTAAAAAGTACTTCTTATTTGAATCATTCTGGAAGAGCATGGGCAGAGATGACTTTCCCTAATTTCCTTAGTGATTTCAAGAACCGAGTCATTGTTTTGACTTCTGCCACCAAAGTGTAAAATGTTAGACTGTAAATGAAAAGATACTATGTGTCTCCTGGTATTATCATTATTTAATTCTTAACACCTTTATGTGAATTTCTAAAGTATTCTCGGATATTAGATTGCTGTAACATTCTTAAATAGTATGGGCAGGGCTGTGTCTGCAATGCAGCATGTGGGCTGGGTATATCCAAATCCTAACTAAAAGTACTCCGTAGACCCTACATTAATATTATTATTATTCAATAGCTATTTCTGGGGTTCTGTTAGTGCAGAATTCCTACCTATACTTTTGGGAATAACCTAAATTTTATACATTACGCTTTAAGGGATTATTTATATTCTATGGGGTATAGAAATTTTTTTATGTTGAGTCCTTGGGTCTTCAGTATTTGTAGAACTTATGTATTTGTATATTATGTTTATTTTTATGTAATTAAAAATTAATTATGCACACACATATGCATAATCCGTATATGTAGAGAGATTGTTGGATTCTCATTGTTATTGTATTACTTTAGTGAGAGTCGACCTGAACAAGAATATGAATCTAGGGCCCATCCTACTATTTTTAACAGATGGTTTGTTTTTTCTGAGTTAGGAATGACAAAAATGGCCAAAATGATTGATGAAAGACAGCAGGAATTGACTCACCAGGAACACAGAGTGATGTTGGTGAATTCAATGAACACTGTGAAAGAGTTATTGCCAGTTCTCATTTCAGGTATTCACTTTCTATATTTTCATTAGAGTGAATTTATGTGATAGATTTTATATTTCTCCTTTATATTTCCTTAAGTGCATATCACTTAATGTCTTCTTGTCTGTCCATTTGTGCAAAAGCAAAGAATGATTGCTTTGGTAACTAGACGTTGTATCCAGCCAAGTGGCGATAGATTTGCTATCTATGGCGTGTGTATAGAGATTCAATTGACATCTAGTTGGAGACTCAGTTGGCTACTAGTTTCCTTCTGTTAACTCTCCCTTACCTGTTAGATGAAATTCACTCACCCTTTGGTTCAGGGGTATTTTCCTAGCCTCCATAAAGACTTTGCTCTTGGCAGCTAGTATCTCCTAGACTAACTGCTAAATTATCAGATACCCTGGGCTCCATTGGCAGGACAGTATCTTTCCTTATTGACTTTTTCGTGGAGACCCATATTTTAAAATTACAGATCTAGATTAAAAACTGTAGAGTGGTGTATGCTAACATACCCTCCTAGAATTATTTTTTCCTCTTTTATCCAATTAAAAAAAATTCTGAACTTACTGATAAATAAAAAGAAATATTCATATACACAATAGAAGTGAAGAAGTACATGAATCTACCTCTTTCTCTTTTTGAATCTTTCTCTTTTTTTGAGGTAGTTGGAGTTAACCGACTTGTCCAGGGTCATATAGCTATTAAATGTTGGAGGTCAGATTTGAACTCAGATCCTCCTGACTCCAGGGCCTGTGCCATATCCACTGTGCTACCTGGCTACCCTAGTGAATCTCTCTTATAGAATCAAATGCTGCTTGCTTTTTTCTTTAAGTGTATAGTAAATTCAGTAGGTAACTTTCAGAGCAATCCTACTTGTCTGTTTCCTTTTGGCCTTCCTTCTGTTCTCTTTGTACATTAAAAAATGTTTCTGGGGGCAGCTAGGTGTCACAGTGAATAATAGAGCACTGGCCCTGGAATTAGAAGGACCTGAGTTCAAATCCAGCCTTAGTCACTTGGCACTTAATTAGCTGTGTGACTTTGGGCAAGTGACTTAACCCCAGTTGCCTTGCCTTCCACCCTCCAAATAAAAAAAAAAAATGTTTCAGTAGCACATGTTTTGTCCCTCACTGTCCAGACTCCTATTTGCATTGGCAGATTGAGTATCCAGAGCTTGAGTGGCTTTTTCTTGTCCCTTTATAGACTAGAGCATTAAAAGAGTCGAAGGGTGGTTACTTCTGTAAATGCTTTTCTCCTTCCCATGGGGTGCTCATGGAGCTCCCATTAGGGATAGGAGAGCTTTCCTGTTGCTCTCCTTGTAGAACCACAAAGCTGATTTTCCTCAGCACCACTAGTCTGTCTTCAGCTCTTGATGCAGATGTTACTGGCAGTCACTGCCAGGATGCTGATGACAAAGGCCAAATCCTCAGGTCCCCCAACTTCATAAAGTCTTTCTTTGGTCCAAGTGGGATGTGGTGAGAAAACAAGGGATTGAAATGAGGGAAGATTTATCCTCTCTTCTTTCCAGTCAATTCCTTCTCCTTGACTTGGTTGGAGGGCTTCTGCTCCTAGCTTAGAGCCAGATGCTTAAATCCCCTGGGTTCCAAATTGCCTTGCTATTTATTTTAAAAATAGAAAACTCACAGGGTATGATGAGCCTCCTTACACAATCTGAACACACTCCTATGTGGCATGATTTCACTTCTTCCAGTGGCTTTCAAAGCCTTCTAAATTGATCCAAGATTTTTCACAGTACTTAAAATGTCTTTGATTGATTCAACAGAGGCATTCTCACTGGCTAAGGAAAGGAGGCACAGGGTCTTGTCATTTACTCTATGTGAGGTGGGATTGACTTGAATGACACTTCAGTGACCCTCTTTTCTGCAAAAAGTGTTTTAAGTGGAGTTAATTCATATCTACTGAAAACATATGTTGGTAGGCTAGATTTGGAACAGATCTAATGTAGAACTTGTCAGCTAGGGTCATACCTCCTTGTTGATCTAGATCCTAGAAATTCAAAATCAGTGGCTGCCTTGTTGCACAAAATGCAGTTTAGTGGTATGAAGAGCTTTGGAACTGTGATCAAATTTGGGGAGAAGAGGAGGCTTTTGAGAAGGAAAAGGAGGGCTCAAGGAGAGGAGGAAAGGAACTTGAGCAGACGACTTAAGGAAGAACCAAAATTGAAGGACTCAGAAGGACTTGAGTCAAAGAAGAAGAGACACTCAAAGAGGGAGAAACAGAGGGAGAGAAGGACTCACAGGAAATCTGTTGTAAAAAATGGGGTAAGTGTTGTCCAGAGAAGGGTCTCCAAGAACCAGAGCAGGGGTGAGGCCAAAGGAGGCAGACACAGAAGTGATGCCATCATTGGAGCAAACTCTGGATCACTAGGACTGAAAGAAGGCATCAGTGGTGAGTTCAAAAATCACAGCACAAGCCTGATGCCCTGAGCTGTGATATAGGAGTGATGGGGATCTCCATTATCTGGACCAGAAATAGAGCAGTTAATAAGATCTTGATGTCCTTTAATGATCATTGCATCCTTCAAGAGGTCTAGGAACTGAAAAAGGAGTTTGTGGATTTTTTCATCAAGCTGAGGTGGAAAATTTGGGAATCTTGGGGGCAAATGATACTTCTATATTAAAGTTCATTCTCGACTACAAAAGAAAAATCAGGAGTAGTCTGACATACCCCCTAGATGTTGGGAAAACAGATTTCAGAGGGTTCAATGAGATTATTGCATAAATAGAGTCCCACAGATTACAATTCTACAGGAAAACCATTCACTCAAGAGGTCACTGAATTACAGATTCAGAGCTGGAAGGGACATCAAAGCCATTTCCTTCAACCCTCTCATTTTACAGATGAGATAAATGAGGCCCAGAAAAGATTAAGTTACATATTCAAGGTTCTGGCTGTTTACATTGTATCACTGTGCTGCTCTTCAAGAATGAACTTCTCAAGATTCCCAGAGAAAAGACTCTTGTGAGAAGGAAAATATAGTCATGGGAAATTTGACTGGAGGCCATATGAATTCATAGGGAAATCACCAACCAACTTCAATTTAAGAAAGATATCCCAAAAGTGGAAGCAAGGACAGGCAAAGGGAGGAGGAATACAAAAGCATGGCACAGTCTTACAGGAATAATGTTCAGAACACTCAAGTTCAACATGAGCTGAGGAAGTCCTCTGAGCATAACAAAATCCTGTTTTAAAACTTTATTGGAAAATTTTTTGTGTGTTTTGGGAAAACATTAAGGAAGATTATAGAAAGAAGGAAAATGGAAAAGATTTTTAAAAATTATTTGAACAAATTATTTTCTTAAGGATAATGGAAGCATTAAACTTGGACCCTAACATCCCTGTCCCTGAAGTGCTTGCAGACGAAGTAGAAATGATGCTAGAGAGAACCAAGAACAGCAGCCTAATTTAGAGCACATCTATAGTGAAGGTCCATAGAGGAGATGAGCCCTGGAGGTGGTACAGCTGTGAGGGCATTGAAGGACCTATTTACTAGGTATCTAAAGGAGTGGAAACACATGCAGTTTTTTGGAAGCTGGAGGCAAAAGAAGAGTGAAAAGCAGAGTGGAAGCAAAAGATAGTGAAGAAGTAGAAAAAATCTTGTACCTTATTGATGAAGAAAAGATGAACTACCTCTGTGTGTGTGTGTGTGTGTGTGTGTGTGTATGTATTCACATATACCCTATCTACAAAACCTTTTTGAGGGTCATCTATACAAAACTGAATGCATCCCTAATGACAGTATTAGTAAAGAACACCAGGCAGGCTTTTGCCAACAGTATTCAATAATGGATTGCATGTTCACCATTTCATAATTGATAAAAGATGTAGAGAATATAAGATCTCATTGTGTTTATTTTTGTTGAAAATTCAGAATCATGTAGCTCAGCAGAACAAAATGCTCTCTAATAGACTCTTAAAAAGTTTCTACCTCATGCATATCAAGATCATTCAAGATTCCTTGGAAGATGGAACAGCAGAAATAGCCCTGTTTAGTAACTGCCTGATAATAAGCATCATGTAGTGTTCACCAGAAGTATTGGTCACTGTCATGGCGGAGGTTCCCCACAGCAACCAAGTCAAGGTGGGATTCCTAATGGATGCCCAAGTTCTTCATCTGCTCCCATTTGTGGATGTGTCAGTTTGTCAATGCATCAAGCCCCAAGACTTGGAGAACCTCTTGGAAGAGATCTGTAATCACTTGAAGGAGTTTGGTCTGTCCATCCTTGCAGGAAAAACTAAATGAAGAATGTCTTTTGCCCAGATTTCAGCATGCATCTGAATGAACACCTTAAGAACTTGTCTGGTGGGGCAAACCCCGACAACACACGTAGGCCCAGAGTTGAAGAGGAAGAGGACTGAATTGCTTTTGGAAAATTGTAAAGCACTTTAACATATCCAGAACCTTCCTATGACAGAAAAGTCACATCTCTTCAATATAAATATTTTCTTAGTGTCCTGTATGCCTGTGAGACCTGGAACACTACTGCCTCCACAGAATTAAAAATGAACATTAAACCAAGGGTAATGGAAATGTGCATGGTGGGAGTGAGTGGAAACATTTGTATGATGTTTAGTGAGAAAATTGAAGGAAGATGAGGAGTAAAGTATGTCATCAGGGAATTATGTGACAGAAAGGGAAGAGGGGTTGGCTCTGCTGGGATCCTTTGTGATATTGGAAGAAAGCAGGGAGGGCCTCCAATATGCTGCTAGATGAATCTCCTATGACAATATTTTGGGTGGATATGGACACTTTGGGCAGACCTGGGTGGTTTAAAATTTATAGTGTTCTACGGAAGTCTTGAGTCACTGATATCACCATCTAAGGATTGGAGCAAAAAGGAGATCAAGAAAGGGAAAGGAAGGACTCTGGCTTAGGGAGGCAACAGATAATGCAAATATATCCAGTCCTTAATCTGTTTCTATCTTCTCAGCTAAAGAGAGTATCCTTTATACTAGAGAGCACAGCCCAAAATGGCTGCTGCATAGGAAGTTGGGTGTAATCTCATCAACTTGAGTCCCTCCAGTGTTGCAAGGGGTGTATACTTAGCTAAATGAGGAAATAGTAAGGGAGTGTGAGGATCAAGAAAATAGTGTTATTAAGAATAAGGAGAGAGGGGTGGCTAGGTGGTGTAGTGAATAGAGCACCAGCCCTGGAGTCAGGAGGACCCGAGTTCAAATCCAGCCTCAGTCATGTAATACTTACTAGCCATGTGACTTTGGGTAAGTCACTTAACCCCAATTGCCCTGCCTTCCTCCCTCCAAAAAGCAAAAAAAAAAAAAAAAGGATAAAGAAGAGAGCATGTGGAGAAAAGATACAGGAAGAGTTCGGGTTACTTGGCTCAGGATGAACTACAGCCTTGGGTTTAAAAACAGTTGGGATCATTATCAGTGATACCTAGAAGATTGTGGAGAACAAGAGAGATACTACAGGATTGGGGAAGGGCAAGTGTTTTCCTGATTTTCAAAAAAGGGAAAAGATTGGAAGCTGCTCTCTCTATTAGAGCCTGTTATTAAAGGGATTATTAGTGACTCTGTAGAAAAACAAGTGCTGATCATGGAATATGCATAGTCACACCAGGCTAACTTTATTACCTTTTCTTCCGGGGGGGGGGGGGGGGGAGGGTGGTACAGTTTACTATTTTGGTCCTGGAAGGGAATACTATAGATATATTTTACCTAGGCTTTATCAAAACATTTGGCAAAAGTCTCTTGTGCTGATCTGCAGAATATGGAGAGATGTAAGCCAAAGAATGATCTAGTTATATGGGTTTAAAATTGATTGAATGACTGACTGGAAACATAAAGTAGTCTGTGGTTCAATGTCCAGTTTGTGGGAAATCTCCAGAGAAGTGTTTCAGGAATATGTGCTTAGCTCTGTGTTGTGTAACATGTTCAATTAGCTACTCGGATGAAGGTATAGACAACATACTTATCAGACATTCATACTAAGAATTCAGAAAGATCTTGGCAGAATAGAACATTGGGCTGCTATTTAGGAAGATGGAACTTAGGAATAAATTCAGAGTATTACACTAAGGTTTAAAAATGAGAAAGGGGAATTCACGTAGTTGGGCCCCAGTACATTAAAAAAAAGGTTCCAGATTTTAGTGGGCTGAAAGTTTAAAATGATCAACATCATGGGTGCCAAGAAAAGCAGTTGTAGTCTGAGGGTACATTAAAAGTGGCATGATATCCAGGACTGAGTGCGTAATGTGATTAATTTACTTTGGCCTGGTCAAGCTATACCCAAAGTATTGTGTTCAGTATGACATTAGGAGGGGCTCTGGTAAGCTCCAGGGAATAAAGAGTGGGGACTGTTGCTTTGAGTTCATGTTATAAAGATTGGTTGAAGGAACAAGGATTTTTAGCCTGGAGAAGATAAGGCTTGGCTGGGATGGGGAGTGGGGGCATGCTGGAGATGGAAATAATAATAATTTTTGAATTTTTGATGAGCTGCTGTGGAAGAGGGAATAAACTTGTTCTGTCTGGCCCAAAAGAACAGAAGGGAGAAGTTGCCAAGAGGCCAGTTTAGGCTTAATTTGTAAGGAAAAAAACCTTTCTAATAAGGAAAGCTCTCTGGAAGTGGATTGGGCTCCCATAGGAGATGGAATCGCTCTCATTAGTGGGCATCAAGCAAAGACTTTTGGGTCTGTGGTAGAGCTCTTCTTGGGTAGGTATGAACTGGACCAAATGGCTTCTGGGGGTCTTTCTACCTCTTGAGCCTCTAAAATTCCTATTTTCACATTGACTTACTGGGGAATGTGTTTCTGAGTCTGGCTATGCCTCATTCCAAAAGTTTGCACAGTAGAAACATGGCACAGGGGTTGGAGAAAAGATCCTTTCTATTCTGAATATTATAATAAAGTACTAATTGTTATTTTTTTCTAGTTTTAAAATAAAAAAGTTCTTGTGGGATAAAGTCTGTCGATCCTGTTATTCTACATTTTTGTGTTTTATTATTTTTGGAAGGGCTGAGGAAGGCAGGGAATAGGCAATGGAAGAAAGATCCTAGATTTATAATCTCTACCATCTCATCTCTGCCATTATTCTATATGAAGCTTACCTGTGCCAAAGGTGTGTGTTCTCTGGCTCTCTGAAGAGACCTGAATGCTTTGTGGCTGTTAGTTTTGGGGCTGTATATACCAAATTATTTCCTTAATTTACAAGTGATTATAGTAATGTTTGGTATGTTTATTCTTCTTATGATGAGGGATTTCCAGTCTGAAAATTTTTAATGACTCAACTTCTACTTTTTTTTAAAAAATGATTATTGTACATGCTTAGTGTCCTTTCTACATGGTGTACTAGTCTTAGCCAATGAAATTCAGCTTCAAGCATAATTTCCTAACTTCTAGTGTGTTTTTATAGCTATGAAGATTTTTGTAACTACTAAAAACTCCAAAAACCAAGGTATTGAAGAAGCTTTGAAAAACCGCAACTTTACAGTGGAAAAGATGAGTGCAGAGATCAATGAGATCATCCGGGTGTTACAGCTTACTTCTTGGGATGAAGATGCTTGGGCTAGCAAGGTAAGTATGAATATGGGAGAAAACGGGTGACCAGTCCTTAGTGGAGGGGGAGGGGAGAGTTGGTTAATTTATAATTTCTTATATAAAATCCTGAAGTATTTTTATTTGTAGAAAAGACATGTCAGCTCTTTATTTAGGTAACTTCTTTGATTTGGGGACCATCTACTTCTTGTTGACCAAGATAGAATGAATATTCAGTCCAGAGTAATATTCTATTCACATCAAATTCACATCAAGACTTCAGGCCATGAAGCTACCATGTTGGTCTGAGTAAAGGCTAACCTTGAATATAAGATGCTTCCCAAAATGAGATCTCTTTGAAAGGAACCTTTTACATAGGTGTGCACTGAAAACAAATTTAGTTATAGCTTCATTGGGGCTCTGTATAAGCCAGATTTGGGGTGAAAGTACAGCTTATATTTAAACCATCATAATAAATTAAATCAGGATGCACCCTGTTTGGAAGTTTTGTGGAAAATTTTTTCCTCCACTAACCTTTAATCTTGAGATAATAATGGAAAAGTCTTGGTGTGTGATCTTTGATCCTAGGAGAAAAGACGTAAAATTCAACTGGGGAATTTGTTTTCATATAAACTCAATAGTTTTAAGAGTTTTTCAGGGTCTCCCTTTTTTCTCTTGTTTTCCACCCATTCCTTTGACTGTAGGTAGATTTTCCCCATCTCTGCCAGTGTGGCCTTGTGCTGCCAGTTGTCCTGTTTCTTCCTATAGTGACTCTGACAGAAGCATCTGGACTGGGGACTCTGGCAGTTTGTATGCACTCCCAGAGCCTTCTTCCCAGTGCTTGCTGCAGGACAGATGCTTTTGACCAGGGTCTTGTAGCCCACCAGTGGCAGAACTGAATCGAGAACATCATAGTCTGGTTTCTAGGTGGAATTTCTGACCTCTTTCCTAATGGTGCCAGTTCTTTCCTCTGCCAAACAGGCCTGGAACAGACTGCCTGCCCTCCCTTCGTTCAAGGCTAATTTTGCCTGAGAATTGGTTGAGGAAGGTGTTTGCACAGTTCTTAATTAGATTGTGTCTAATTTCTGTATTGAAACCATTGACGTCCTTTAGAGTTAACTTATCTTTGCCTTGAAGTACTTGACCACTCTGACTTCGCTGTTATGACTTCTTTCTGCCTTTTGTTTTTGTTCTCATGTTTGTTTTATTCTTTTCTCACGTTTAGAAGGTAAGCTTTCTCCTGCCATCTAGTCTATTTTGCACTTCTTTTTTTTTGCTAAAAGAGAAAAAAGCATGTCTGTGAGGATTTGTGTCTTGTGCTGGCTGTGTGCAGTGCTTTCTTCCGTGTGCCAGTGTGTGACACTGTGCTCGAGTACGCTTTAGAATGCCATTTAATGAGGATCTCGGGGCTGTGGAAATCTAGGCAGTTCTAATCTCTGTGTTCATTTCAAGTCACTCATTTAAGAAACAAGAAAAAAGCAACACCTTGAAAAATCAGACTTTCTGGGTTTGGTGGACATGTTTGAAGAAGGTTCCAGTTTCCTGTTTTGGCTTGGCCATTTCCACTTGTTCTTTGTGAGAGCATACATAGACCTACATGGGACAGCAGGCTGACATTGGAATTATCTGTGTACTTGCTGTTGAGAAAAATTCCCCTTGGGCATTCATGCTACTTCTTTCTTTTAATTCCTCCCCCATTATTCTCTTCTGGAAGGTCTGGAATGTTGCCTTGCTCAAGGTCTGTCTTTATAGTTTTAAAATGTGATTGACGGGTATTAGAAGTAGAATGATTGAGAGTTTAGAGTGCAGGAGTTAGAATCAGCAAGACCTAGGCTCAGCTTTCAGCCCTGAGACTTATGCTGGATGACACTGGGGAGATCACTTAACGCAAGGCAATTCCCTATGACTTACCTATGAAGATAGGGTTGGGGTGCTGCTGGACAGAAATCCTGTACTCAGTGTTCTCCACACTGAAATAGTCATAGAGAGGTCATGAATTTTTGTTTTGAAGAATAAAACTGGTACTATCAGGTGAACATAAAAAACTTACTAGTAATTGCCATAATAGCAAACAAAGGATGTTTCCAAACTTTAATTGAGCTGTGAACTTCCTGTATCTCTGTACTGGAAGGAGGAATCTAACCACCTTTGGTGTTCCTAAGCTCTTGTTAACTCTTCTTTGTTTCTTGTTGGTAGCAGATGTGGAGCAGACCTTTCAGTCTCTAGCTTTCCTTTTTTCATGTAGTAGTAGTAGTAGTAGTAGTAGTAGTAGTAGTAGTAGTAGTAGTAGTAGTAGTAGTAGTAATAGTAGTAGTAGAAAGGAACGCAGTTTGACCTTGTGCTGATGTGGAAGGAATCAGTGAAATTGCCCAACCTAATTGTGCTGGAGAAATGCAATGTGAAGTGATAAATAACTGATCTAATTCACTGATGTCATTATGGACAAAAATAGTTTATAGACCTTTTTAGCAGTATTTTTCACCCTGACGTAGTTCATTTAAATGGAAAATGTGAATAGTAAAGGTACATTTAGTACATTTGGTATCTCTCATTCTTTCTATCCATACCCAAAATAATTAACCACCTCTTGCCAAACATTTTGCCTGCTTCTTTGTTAGTATGAGCTTCTCCTGGACATTGATGGTTCCTCCAGGAGGTGGAAAAAATTATCGGGGGTAAAAGTACATCTTGCCTAACGAACCCATTTTTAAGGAGACTTTACTAAGGTTAGTCATTGTGCCTTTGAATCTGAATTCCATGATAATGCTAAGAATTTTTCAAAAGGTTTTCCAAACTTACACAATCAGTCTTATTAAGACTGATCAGTCACTCAGAAATTCTAGCCTTGTTTACTGATAGCTTCTTGTTGAACACTGTATTTAGTAAAATTGTTGGAACACCAGCCAAATCCAGCTCTTTGAAAGTTTTCTGCAC
>CM053598.1:42434149-42459706 GCA_028646575.1 Pseudocheirus occidentalis | reverse complement strand
ATAGGAACGCTTCAGAGTGCAAAGCAGAGGAGAAGGAAGCTACCTGTCTCTCTTCAGAGTGTAGAGGTGGTGCTAAGGGAAAGGACACATCATGCACAAAATATATTTTACAAAACACATACCCATCCCACCCTTAGCCCCTCAAAAAAGGATTTTTTAGAAAAAGAAAAAAGAAAAAAAAGCTCCACTTAATACCAAACAGCAACGTTATCAAAGAACACTTCCTCTGTTTCAGGCTGCTGCCCATGCCTTGTTTGAAAGAGAAGGCATGTGAAGACAGGGGGAAAAGAGAATCAGGGAGAGGGAAGGATATCTGGGTATTAGTCTATTTTCCAATTTCTGCTTTTCTTGGGAGGATGTCTTCAGTCATCTTATGTCTGGCACTGAGCTCTGACTGGTAACCGAGTAAGTAGTGCCCATAACCACGGTGCCGTTGTTTGCCAGGCAGCCTTGCCTCAAAGTTTCAAAGTATGAGGCCTGCACGGGTTTGTGATGCTGCAGCACTTTTATGGCATCTTCGATTTTAAACCAATCCCTTTTCCTTCCTATTGGGGGTAGAAAGAGAGATAAGAGTGTTAGGGAAGCAAGAAAAAGCCCCTTATCCTATAGCTAGTTTACAGAGGAAGACTTTAGCACTGAAGCATTCTGGCAAGATAAGAGACTACCTGTTTCTCCCTGTCACTATAAAACAAAAAGTAAAAAGGAGACTCCCAAAAAATTTCTTTTAATTTAATCTGAATAAAGAGACGTCTGCTTTCTTTAAGATAAACAAAACAGAGGGGAAAAGTCAAACAGTGGGAAAAGGGAAAAGCAAAACAAACCTTGAAGTCAACAAAAAAACTTTAATTTCATACATTGGGAAAGAAGTGATATGAAAAATATCAATAAAATAATTAAAAAAAAACAATTATTTTAATATTACAGTACTAAGATAGTATTATTAATTCAAGCCAGAAGTATAACTAATGACACTGTGACATGGTTCATGAAGAGTACCCATATCACATTTTGAACCTCCACATACCCTGTGGCTACACAGGGAAACAAAGACTTGTATGAACTGATGCTGAGCAAAGGGAGTGGAAGCAGGAGAGCCACGGCTACAACAACATTGTAAGACAAACCGTGAGTCCAGGGGACGGATGGTGCAGCATGCATCCTGAAACGAGAGGGACTCAGGTACTGAATGAGACATATTTTTTTTGGACATAGACAATGTGGGAATTTGTTTTGCTTGACTATGCATATTTTTAAAAGGGTTGGGTTTTTTTTTTTTAAATTAGAAGTATGGCAGGAGTGAGAGAAAAAAGGTATTTTTGTTCATTAAAAAAATTATAAAGAATAGCAACACTGGCACCTTACCCACACATTTATTCATATATTTGTTCGGAGAAGTAGTGTTGCATTGTGGACAGAGAGTGGCCCTCAACCCAGGAAGTACTGGGTTCAAGTCCTACTTCTGTAAGAAAATGGCTATATAGCCTCAAACAATTAATTGCTCAAGTGCCCCAGCTACCTCTCCCAGACCCTAAGTTTCAGAGAAAGTGTTGACCTAATTTGGTAAAAGGGTGTGTTTACTCATCCCAGAATTCTCTGTATCAGTGAAATCACAAGTTCTGTCCTATTTCTATCCCAATGGCAATTCTAGTTCGTTATTTGGCCATCTTTTGGGCATAGCAAATAGTCTGGCAGTATTTTTGGCAAGTGGATCACCCACAGTGAAATTACACAAATGTGATTTAAAACAGAAAAGCTGACAACGCTTTTCTGATGGCACTTCCACTTAAATATATGTCCGTTTCCAGAGACATTAAATCAATAACTCTGGAATTGCTCACCCACAGAATGCTTACTTTGTAAAAAGAACTTACAACATCAGTTTACGAAGGATCAAATGGTTCTTTTGGAGAGAGCTTGCCTCACATTAAAGACTAGAATGAATAAAACAATGAAGTCACTGGATCAATCTAAGATTTTAAGTAACTCTTTAATAAAGAGCTCTGGATTTGGAGCAGTCAGGGGAAGGGGAATCAAATCCTGATTCTGGTACCTACTGCTTATTATGGCCTTGCTCAAGTCAGTTAACCTTTGTAGGCCTCAGTTTCTTCACTTCCAAAATAAGAGTGGCTCTCTACTACAGATGGCCTCTGTAGTCCCTTCCAACACTAGATAATAATCTTACGATTCTAAGAGGGCCACAACAAAAATTCCCTGATAATAGTTTTGCTTTCTAAAGAAATAAGAACACAGTTTGGCACAAATTGAACAATGCAAATATTAATTACTGGGGTTTTTTTCTTTCAGAAAAAAGACAGGATCTTAGAAATAAAATTCAATGGTAAATACCCTCCTGTTTTCTGTTTTTCACGTACAGGCTCTGAGGAGACAGGAAGGAAAATGAGGAGGGAATTTTAGTTTATTTAACATAAGTTCTAAAATTCTCACTCTCTCAATTTCAATGGTTTATGGGCTCCCCCCCCCTTACTTTTAAAAGACTTTCCCATTCTTTTCTGTAAATAATTCATGATCCTTCTGAGACTGCATCATGTACCCAGAGGCACCTGGCACAGTGTCACTTAGAGAATCATCTCTGAACTTCCAACAGTATGGAGAACTTACCAATATTGACTGAGTCCTCCCAATCTTCCAACACTTCCGTGACAATAAGCACATAGACATATGTTCTGTGTTTCCTTTCCTGGTTCTGAAGAAGAAAGGGAAAATAAGTGGAGAACACCTTCTATCAAATAGCTGACAATGACACAGAAAACTTACTATTCTTCTTTCACTTGCTCATCTTCTTAAAAATCACAGAATCTCTTTCAGACAGGTTTCACTGAATAGAGGGTAGATCTTTTGGCTAAGCTACCCTGGGCATAAAGGTCACATTTTTCCCCCTGATGCCTCTCCATGGACTACCACTTCAAAAATTCCTAAAGTCACTATATAAATTAAATCAGATGAAACACTAGACTAAAAAGAATTAAGATCGATGCCAAAATGATCAGAGACAGCAGAACAAGAGGATGCATTAAAGGATACTTTCCTTGTAGACTTCATCACTCAGTTCTCTGTATTCTTATTCCTTATACTTCCTGGGCCAGTTTCACCAAATATTCACCTCAACATCTTCTGTTTCCTCTTCGTCATGCTTACAATGATGATTGGCACATTATGCAGATCTCAGTTAAAGGTTATGGAATAGACTATACCTTGGAAAGTAGAGGGATGCCTAGATCATTAGAGATCTTCAAGCAAAGGACAGGTGAATACTTGTTGGCTATTCTTGTTTAGATATGGTCCTAATCTCTTTGCAACTAAGAGATTCTGTTGTTCATGCTTTCATTAGCTCTGGGATGCACTCTCTCTCAAACTGGTTTATCTGCTATTTTACTCCCCAAACTGGCCTGTCATTTTCCTACTTTGTGCCCCTGCACAGGCTGTCTCACCTGCCTCTAGTGAAGGCCCTGCTCATTTCTGTCTCTTGAAATCCTGGGCTTTCTTCAAGGCTTCACAAGGAACACCTCCTATAGAAAGATTTACCTGATCTTTTTAGTCATTAGTGGTCACTCTTTCTCTTCAAATTATCACGTATTAATACTTATCTGTATAATGATTCCCATTCTCCTTCTCCCCAGTAACCATTATCTTCTTGTCTTTGTATCCCCAGGGTCTAGCATAATATTTTGCCAATAGTAGGTATTCGCTAATTTTCTGTTTTTTACTGCCCCTGCTTTACTCACTTTATCAATTCTACTAGACATCAAATATTTCAACAGAGATGACATCTGAATGGGGGTAACAATGCTACTTAAAAGTTACTCATTATCCAGAAGGAAATGAACATTAGAGCACAGTGTTCAATAAAGTCAAAAACCCTAAACACAGTGTTAAGGGTTGACAATAAAAACTGCTAGGAAAACTGCAACGCATTCTGAAAGAAATTAGGTTTAGATTAACATCTCACATCGTAAACAAAGATAAAATTTCAAAGTGATACATTACCTAGATGTAAAAGATAAGAAAAAAGCATGGTAGGAAAGACTACTTCAGGTAAAGGAAGAATTTATGACCAAACAAGGAAAAGAGAGTTAAAGAATATAAAATTAATAATTTTGATTACAAAAAAAACTTTAAAAGTTTTCATTTGTATAAATAAATTGTAAACCTAATTGTATTTGTATAAACAAAACCAAAAGAATTAAAAAATTAGAAATTTCCTGTAAACCTGGGGAAATGTCTTTGAAAAAAATTTTCTCTAATAAGAGTCTGAACCTCAAGATTTTTATAAGGAACAGTTTCAGATATATACAGGACAAAAATATAACTTCCCAAGAGACATTCAAAGGACATGAACAGGCAGTGTTTAAAGGAAACCATGCAAGTCATCAACAGCCACACAAAAACATGCTCCAAAGTCACTAATTAGATGGAATTAGGAATGATGTCTCTGGGTCAGAGATTCTACACAGTTTAGTGACTTTGGGGATTTATTCTCAAATTGCTTTCTTTCCATAATGGTTGGACCAGTTCACAGCTCCATCAACAATGCCTGTTTCAACATAGCTGCTCCAACCATTTAAAGTTTCCTTTTTTGGTCAATTTTGATGGGTATAAAGTAAAACCTTAGAATTGTTTTAAATTGCTTTTATCCCATTATTAGCAGCATCTGGAGCATTTTTCCAAGTGTCTATTGAAAGTTTGAATTTATTTTCTCTTCGAAAACTGTTTATAGCCTTTGACCATTTATTTAGCAGGGAATGGGCCTATCTTATGAATCTTAATCAGTTCCTTATAATCCTACAAATGAGAAACTTGCTACAAAGATTCCTCTCCCCCCCCCCCCCCATTACCTGCTTTTCCTTCTAATGTTAGCTACATTGGTTGTTTGTGCAAAAACCTTTTAAATATTATAGAATCAAAATTGTCCATTTTATCTTCTGTGATCTTTTCTATCTTGTTTTGGTCATGAACTCTTTCCCTACCCACAGATCCAAAAAAAGTTCCTTCTTTCTTGCTCTTCTAATTTCTTTATGATGTAACTTTTTATATCTAAATCATGTACTCTTTTAGAGCTTATTTTGGTATAAGATATGAGGTTTTGACCTAACCCTAATTTCTGCCATACTTTTTTCCAGTCTTCCCAGCAGTTTTCATCACACTAGAATTTTTAAAGCATATTCAAGCTGCTAAAGTTATTTTTATCAATTTCACAACAATTTGGAAGAATTTGAAAGACTTAAACTGACTTACCTCAAAAATGCCTACCAATCTTCCCAATGTCCCTTTCACTCCAGCCTGAGTAAGAAAGAAAATATAGTATTAATATTTTGGTCCTCTATCACGTTTTCTTCATTTCAAATCACATGAAAAGAAGAGTTAAGTCCAGATGGCTTCCTTGTCTACAGCAGCTACAGCAGTGCTCAGTGTCTGTCCTGAATGCACCAAGGTTAGGAACATGCTTGAGAGAGGTAAGCTCTTCTCTGATGATGAAACATTTAGCCCAACCACACCCCATACACCTATTTACAATAATATACTTTAGCCCTTCCCTTGCCTTAGCCAAAAGATAGCAATGTAAAATGAGAAGAATCTAAGAGCTCAAGATAAAACTAAGGGACTTTAAAAAAATTATTTCCATAGTATTGTAATTTATATGGTGGGTCTGAATGTAGGGGTAGATATTTGAATTCCCAGAGTTGTGACCTGCAATAGAAGTAAAGGTGATCAGGGGGAGGGGGGAAAGGGGACTCCAAGCAGCTAGAAGGGGAGACAGAGAGGAATAGGGAGGGGAGAGAAAGAGAGACACAGAGGCAGGCATCAGGCTACCTAAGGAGGGATCATTCATTCATTCATTCATTGGAGAAAGAGACTGGAAGATACTGTTAGTAAAATGATCATGGATTCAACCCTCCTGGTGGGTCAGGCAGTAAAACACTGAACTAGGAGCCAGGAGACAGTTGGGTTCAAATCTTGCTTCTGTCAAGATACTTTTATCTCACTGAACTCAACCTGTAAAATGGGGATAACAGTACTTTTTTATACTACCTATCTAAAGGATGACTGTCAAAGTCAATGAGTTATTAAGTGGCTCCTATGTGTGAGGCACCGTGGATGCAAAGAAAGGCAAAAAACAGATCCTGCTCTCAAGGAGTCCAGGATCTAACAGGAGGGACAACATGGAAACAATCACATAATAAACAAACAGATATACACAGGATATATGGAAGCCTCCGAAGTAATTTTTTTTATAACTCCCTATTTAATATTTATTCCTAACATTCATTTTTAAAATTTGAGCTCCAAATTCTCTCCCTTCCTCCCGCTTCTATCCCTCCCCACCCATTGGGAAGACAAGCAACATAATGATTACATATGTGAAGTCACACAAAAACATTTCCATTTTAGCCATTTTGGAAAAAAATCAAGAAAAAGTGAAAAAATTAAGCTTCAATCTGCATTCAGACTACATCAGTTCTCTCTCTGGAGGTGGATAGCATTTTTCATCTTAAGCCCTTCAGAATGTCTTGGACCATTCATTATTTATCAGAAAAACTAAGCCAATCACAGCTGATCACCCCCTCAATTTCCAATTCTTTGCTACCACAAAAAGAGCTTCTATAAATATTTTTGTACATATAGTTGCTTTTCCTTTTTCAGAGAGCACTAAGATTAAGTAGGATGGGAAAAGGTCTCTTGTAGAAGGTAAGACCTTAGCTGAAACTTGAAATAATTGAGGGAAATGAGAAGATAAGATGAGGAGGAAAGGTTCTAGGCATGGGAGAGAGCCAGTGAAAATGCTCAAAGTTCGAAATTCAGAGATGACTGGAATGTCATGTTTAAGGAATAGCAAAGAAACTAGTGTCACCAGATTGTAGAATATGTGGAGGGAAATATAGCATAAGAAGACTAAGACTAGAAAGATCAGAGAGGGCCAGATTATGAGGAGTTTTAAAGGACAAAGTACTTAGTAAACTTTAAAATGTTAAACAAAGAGCCTACCTCACTTTGGCCACTGAACTCTTAATAATACATCTTAAAATTATATTTTTTGATAACTACATTTTAGGTCTAATTCACAACTGAGCTTGTTAGTAACAGACTGCTCTCTTGGACTTCACCAATGTCTCTGGAAACTCATCTTCCTGCAAGGTCACATCAACTCTAAAGCTCACCCACCTTTAGTGCTGCCCCTGGAGGTCCCTCCTTCCCTCTCCCTAGAGGGGTGGAGGATGATTATTGGAGATCTCCTCCCACTAAGATCCTCCATTTAAAGAAGGTGCCTAGGGCAGCCATCTCATTATTTCTCAGTCAGCTGTAGGTCTTCATTATGCTCCCTTTTACAGCTTCTTTTTATGTTATCTTCCCCTTTAGATTGTACACTTTTTCAGGCCGGCAACTATCTTTTGCCTTTCTTTGTACTCCAGTATTTAAGCACAGTGCCTGATACACAATAGGCACTAAATAAATGTTTACTGACCAGTGACACTGGACAACTAATGTCCTCACACATTTTTCACTTGAACTATTTTTTGCTTGTGTTTGCCCTGTCCTATAAATGTCAGATTAAATAAAAAAGATTAAACAAAAATGTAGAACAGATTTTATAACTTTTAAGTAGACAAGAATTAGCTTGGTATAGTAGAAATAAGCACTGGATCCCAATACCAACACATTAGCTATGTGACCCTAGGCAAGCCATTCAAGTCTCTAAACCTCAGTTTCCCATAAAATACAGGGAGTAACACCTGAATTACTTAACTAAGAGGTGAAAGACATGATCATGAAAGCTTGAAATGCTAAACATATCTGATTTTAAAACAATAACAACACATACACCCCCATTTAAAATAACTCTAGATAGTATTTAAAAAAATACTTGGAAGACACCTACCAAAACAAATCCAGGAACTATTTAAATAAAACTATGAAAAAACTTTTATACAAATATATTTTTTATACAATTAAAATCAGATTTAAGTATTTGGAGAGATAATAATTGCTCATGGGTAGGGAAGACCAATATAATAAAAAAGGACAATTTTACCCAAACTAATTTAATTGGGATCGTGTTAAATACTACCATCCCAATTAAATTACCAAAAATTTTACTGAATTAGAATAACAAAATTCATCTAAAAAAACAAAAAGTCAAAAATATCAAAGGAAATAATGGAAAGAAAGTGTAAAGGAAGGAGATTTAGCAGTATCTGATCTTAAACTGTATTATAAGGCAGTAATTATCAAAACTCTGGTACTGGCTAAGAAACAGAAAGGTAGATCAATGGAACAGAGTACATACAATTCATACCAACAAATAAACATAAATAAACACTATGTATTTGATAAGTGTAAAGATTCAAGATTTTGGCTCTTATTCATTATTTGGTAAAAATTGTTGAGAAAAACTGAAAAACAGTATGGCAGAAATTGGGCCAACAGATCTCACAACACTTACCAAAATGGATACATGACCTAAAGGGAGATTTTACTAGAAAATCAGAACAAGGAAAATATTACTGATCAGACTTATGGAGAGGTGAAAAACTTATGAACAAACAAGAGATGGAGGAGCAGCTAGGTGGCCCAGTGAATAGAGCAAACAGCTGTGGAAAAAGATAAAAGGGAAAGCAGAAAAGAATTAAGACTTTATTAAGTAGTTACTATGTGCCAAGTGCTATGCTTCCCTTCATTTCTTAATTCTTTCCAAAAGTATCACTATTCTCTTTCCTGCCTCTTGGTGGCAAGCAGTCTGATATAGTTTATACATATACATTCACTTGGTGAATGAACTCAACTCTACACTATCCTATATTTTATTTCCTTACCCTTCATAGACAGAGCACAGGAGCATTGGGCCTAGAGTCAGGAAGACCTGAGTTCAGTTCTCTCTTCAGACACTTTCTAACTGTGAACTTGGGCAAGTCGCTTAACTCTGTTTACCTTTAGCTTCCTCATCTATATAATGGCTGAGCTGGAGAAGGAAATGGCCAACCATTCCAGTATCTTTGCCAAGAAAACCCCAAATGAGGTAATGAAGAGTGACTGAAAAAAAAGACTAAATAACCATATATCTTATTGTTGTCTTGCCAAGCTCCAACTCTGGATTACTCTCATCATCTACGTCCTCTGTTTCTATTCACAGGCTGCTGAATAGAGCTTGTAGAGGAAATCACAAAATTGTGCTGACTGGGTCACTATAAATTTAAGTAATCTCTATCAAGGAGGCTAGTAAATATCCTACAGATTCATTATCCCACAGCATTTTTCTTTGTTTCCTCAAGCCTCTCATATGATACCCTTTTCATTACCTCTTGGCTAAAGAGCTTGCCTTCATACTTCACAGAAGAAACTGAAACCATTCAGGAGATATAGTTGCTCTGCCTCCTGTTCACTATTCTTTTCCCACTATCTCCTTCATTCTATTCTAAGAGAGCTAGCTAGCTAGTCTTACCTCATTATGGTCTCAGATTAAGAGGTGGTCTGTTCTCCTAGTTATTAAGGCACACCCCTCTCTCTACACATATCCTTAATCCCATCTTCTACCAAATTTTCCCAACAAACTGCCTGCTCTATCATTCCCACTTTCTTATCTTCACTCTCCTTTTTTTGCTTTTTGGAGGGCAATTGGGGTTAAGCGACCTGCCCAAAGCCTAGTAAGTGTGTCAAGTGTCTGAGGTCAGTTTGAACCCAGGCTGTCCTGACTCCAGAGCCGGAGCTTTACTCACTGCACCACCTAGCCACCCCTTCACTCTCCTCTTATAGGAAGACTATGAACATGCCCAGGTTTTCCCTATTTAAAAAAAAATCCTTTTTTGATCCAACTATCTATGCTATTACCCTAAATCTCTCTCCTTCTTAAAGGCAAAACTCCCCAGGAAAGTCATTTAATCATTCCTCCCATTATTTCTCAACTCACTGGCCCTTTGCATTTTGGCTTCCTACTTCATCAGTCAACTGAAGATTCTCTCTCCAAAGTTATAAGTGCCCTCTTACTTGCCAAACCTAATGTTCTTTTTTCAATCCCAATTCTCCTGGCAGTATTTGACAATACCAGTGATCATTATTTCCTTCTGGATACTCATCTAGCTGGGCCAAAAACATACAAAGATAAATAATGCAAAGGAGCACATAACAGGTCATATGACAGGTGAGAAGTGATAGGGGCCTGAACTAGGGTGGCTACAGTGTGAGTGGAGAGAAGGGAATGGAAATGAAATGTTGAAAAGTAGAATTAACAGGACTTGGAAACTGAGTTGATATGGGAAGTTCCCACATTGCTCTCTGGTCCTCCTATCTATCCCTAGCACCTTCTCAATTTCCTTTGTTGGTTCTTCAACATATTATGTCCTCTTGGCTTGAGAATTTTCAAAGGCTATGTCTGTCCTGTATTCCTTCTCTTTTCCCACTGTACTATCTGTGGAAGCATACTAAAACTTTTTTCCATTCAAATGAAAATGTTAAGAACTATTTCTCTAGTTTGAAATCCTTTCCAGATTTCTCTTCAGGAAAGTATGTAAAAGAACAAGAACAAAAGCTAAGGCCTGGGAAAATGGATTAAAAATGTTAGCCAAATTTAGAAAGCAAAGTCTCTGGGGTCAAGTTAAAATCATTGCTTCCTCCAGTTCCTGAAGGGATTAAGAGTTATGACTCACCTAAGTACAGTAACTCTTTCCCCATTCTGAAGGAATTATTGTATTGATCAGAGGAGGGGAATGGTCAGAGAAGATATTGAGTAGTTTTAGGGGTTTAAGTGACTATAATTTCATTCGACAGAAACTCAAAATTATATTTATATACTGTGGCCTTTTAAGTTCTTCAAGATTCCTGTTACTTCATATAGTCTTATATAAACTGCTCATGTATAAACTATATCAGACTGCTTGCCACGCTGAGAAGGGGGGATGAAAGGGAAGAAGGGAGAAAACAATTGAATCAAAATCTTATAAAAAAGGAATGCTGAAAACTTTGTATGTCGCTGGAAAAAATTAAATACTATTTAACAAAACAAATAAAGCCAAATGTCATGTTTAAAGGCATCTTTCTCCAGCAGATCAATGCTTGAATTTAGATTAATGTTTAATGAATCAAAATTGTTTCTGGTAGATTTGCCTAAAATGCAAAGTAAAATGTTAATATTTTTGACACAATTCACTTTGCTGATATCTCATTAGCTACTACGGGTTCTCATCTCTATGCAGATGGTTGCCAGACTATACTGACAGTAACTTCAGATAAACATCTCCAAATTATTCTTGCGTATCTCAAAAATTATCTTCCTATCTTCCCCCTCCCAAGACTATCCATCCCTTTCTAAATTTCCTTATTGTTAAGTACAATACCATTTTCCCAAGTCAACTAGGCCAAAACCTCACACACACACACACAAAATTTTGACTCCTCGCTCTCACTCACCCCACATGGTCATGGATTTTGTCATTTCTACCTTGACAACATCTCTCATGAGTAAGTCTGCTTCCCTTCACTCATATAGCCACCACCCAACTTCAGACTCTCTGTATTATAATAGATTTCTAACCGGGTCTCCCTGCCTCAGTTCTCTCCTCATTACTATCTAGGCTTCACCCAGCTGCCAAACTGATTTTTATGAATAGAAGTCTGATCATGTCAATGTCCTACTCAATGACCTCCTGTGGCGCCTTCACTTCTGTTTACAACTTCTATGGTTTACGAAGAGCTTTGACCAAAAGAAATGTTTTAGGATTAATTAGGTAGAATATATTAAAGTCATATTTAGGAGCTATAATTGCAGGAAAAAAGCTTTTAAAATGGCTACGGTCAAAATAAAGGTGAAAGCTAAATGGAATGGAAATGAATGAATAAAATATTAGAGGGCATTCATTAGACAGAAACTTAAAAGTACTCTTATATTACACAAAACAGTAATCTGAAGTTTTAGTTGCTTATTCAAAATAACAAAGTTGATGCTGTCAGTGGTTAGACCCTCCCTCTTCGTGTATATATTATATATGAGAAACAGTTTAAAAATATGCCTTCGGAATTATGCACCTGAAGTTGGCACTTGAATATCTGTTGATAGTACAAGACAGTTTTTTAAAAACAAACAAAACTTCATATAGGAGGTATTTAACTGGGAAAGGACACCTCACAGAACTGTACTTTTGTATTCATTGCTCATTAATTATCAAACTATAAGCCATTTCCCCTTATATTCACTTACCAATATGCCTTTTCCCATTATCTCTCATAATTACACATCTATATTCTTTGTCTCCCTTCCTACTCCAAAAAGACTTTTTAGTCACATGAATGGAAATTCTTTCTTATTTAAATTTATTTTCCCCCACATTTGGAAATAGTTGATTTTCCATAGCCAACTAAGAATAACTGGGTTGCGCTCCATGAATTAACCAGTGATGTTTATTATTGCAGAAGAGGGATAAGCTGGCAGGCAAAATGACTTTAGAAAGCCACTCCCTCACCTCAAGCAGCCAGAACATGCTCAAATAATCTCCAGAGACATATCAAATGCTTTTCCACTACTGCACCTCCACACTTACAATGCTTAGGAATAAAGTCAGTGGTATGCATTACAGGGGAAGAGGAGGGAAAGAGGGAAAGAAGTGTGGAGAGAGATTTATAGGAAACAGAAGTTACCTTTTCCTTGGAGCAGTAGAGAAGCAGTATTCAACAGAAGTTACTGCCCAAATAGGTTAAAAGCATTTAAAAAAGGAACTAAAATTAAAAACACACAATGACAACAAATCCTTAAACTAAAGGGCATGATTACTTAATTATGAAGCACTGATACAGAATTTTTTTTAAAGCATATTTCTACAAGATTTGCCATTTCTATATTCAACATAAAGAGACGCAGGTTATGGTGGAAAGAAAACTGGACCTAGGAGTGAGGAAGAGACTTGCAATCTGAACCCTGATTTTGTCACACTGTAAGGTCCAGGTCCATTTTTCTGGACCAATTTTTTACTTGCCAAATGAAGGAATTAGACTAGATGATCTTTAAGGTTCTTTGCAGCAATGACATTCTGTCACTAGATTTCAATGGTTCACATCTATGTTGGTTCAAAAACAACAGGGGCAGTTATGAGTACAACATACTTTTTTACCCAGTGGAAATGTTTGTAATAAAGCTTTGTAAAAATTTCATCATAATCTCTTCCACTCACATTTCTGTCCTTAACTTGGATTCATTGCCAACTGGCAGAAACTAATTTAAATTTCTACAACCAGTGAGCCCTTCTGTCAAGCTAATAATCAATAAGCCAACATAATTACACTAATGGAACTTGTATTTAAAAGATCTTTGTGGGTAAATAAAAGAATTTACCCCTCAAAAGCATCTTTATTCTGAATTCAGATTGCGAGATTTTGATAGATCAACTACACAAAGACTTGGAGCTAGAAGTATCCAAAGGTCATCTTATCCAAGCTCCTTCTTTACAAAATGAGAAATCTGAGTTGAAAAAAGATCAAATAACTTGGGCAAGGTGACAGAAATAAATGGTATATCCAATATTAGAACCCAGGTCCTTTTAATTGTGAAGCACTGAAGTGGTAAGATATGGCAAGATAACTAATTAAAATTAGCTAACCAACTAACATTGGTAACTTCTGGCTCTCAGTTTCCTAATCTGCAAAATGAAGAAATAATATCTATATTACTTAACTCACTGGTCTGCTATGAGTAGAGTGTTTTGTAAAATTTAAATCACTACATAAATGTGAATGTGTTTATTTGCTTTCACTCCTTAAAGCACTCAGAACTGATGAAATGAAAGGGATTTTTAGAAATCCAACCTTCTCAAATCACAGAAGAACAAAGACACAGAGGGGAAATGAACTGAGTTGCTGCTTAAAGATTCCAAGTCAAATCAACATCAAAAGTACTCCACTGTGCTTCCTCTATATAACAACAATCATCAATAAACTAGAAATGTTTTTATTGGTCTTGATTTTTCAAAAAAATGTACATGTAAAATGAAGACTATTCTGGTTCTTTACAATTCAAGTATTTACAATAAAGGAAAAGTAATTATTAACAGGTAAAAGTCTTAAGAATACAGCTTGCTTCGATATTCTTTGCAATCTACATCCATAGAGAAGTATACCACGTACATTACACAACTTCCCTTTATCCCATGTCGAACCTTCATGCCCTCTCTTTGGAATACTAATACAGACAACAACCCTTGAGGAGGCTATTTTTAAATATCACATGATACTGCATGCAGGTCAGTGTAGCTATCACCATTACATCTGACAGATATCTGGCTCTAATATTTGGAGATGATGGATTTTATTTGGTCCACAAGACTGATCCAGCTAGGTTGCTTGTCTGGACCAGTTTTTTCTTGAAGTCAAATGAGATACAACCTTGATAAAGGTGTTAAGTCAAGGTGGGGACAAAGGGGAGAGAATCCAACTCAAATTATACCACAGCTATAAAAATTCAAGCTGAGTTTTGTAGCTTAACATCTCACTATGACTGTTTATTTTACTGCCTAAGAAAATAAAGGTGGAGGTGGCTAGGTAGTACAGTGAACAGAGCACCAGCCCTGGTGTCATGAGGACCTGAGTTCAAATCTGACCTCAGACACTTGACACACTAGCCGTGTGACTTTGGGCAAATCACTTAACTGCAAATGCCCTCCAAAAAGAAAAAAAAGAAAAAAAAAGAAAACAAAGGTGAAAAATTCTTCCTAAATTAGCTTAGATGAATACAAATTTAAATCTAATATTTTAGGTCCAATAGAAGTAGGCTAAGAAATTTGTACTTTTAAAGATTCCTCTATATTTACTTTATTTGTCAGAAGGCAATTAATTAGTTACCATCCCAGTAATATTAATTCTTAATGATGAGTCCTAACATGTACTGGACTTTCCGACAGGGTAGATGCTAATCTCTAAGTAAGCCACTACATTTACTGTCAATTATGTGAAAATTGTATCAAAACTCAGATGGGGGTGTTGCAGGAAGGTGGGGGGGGGGGGAATGTGGACCCAAGATGGCAGATGAAAGGTAGGAAGTCACTGGAGCTCTTCCATATACCACTCCAAATACCTTTAAAAACGACTTTAAACAAATTTTAGAGCAGCAGAGCCTCCCAAAAGATGGAATGAAACAATTTTCCAGTCTAAGACAATTTAAAAGGTCAGCAGGAGAGGTCTGATGCACAAGGGTGAGAAAGAAACACAGTTCACTCCAGGCTCCCGTGCAGACCAGGCCCCAGAAAAACAAGAACACGCCTTGGGAAGAGTGAACTGGTGGCAGCAGTGGTTGTTTCCAAAACTCTCAGTCTACAGATGGTAAGAGGATTGGACAATGGGTCAAATTTACAGGGATTCCTTTAATGACACCAAGGACACGATTCTGTTGCATGACCTATATTTGAATCTGGGTTGCAGTCCTGAGTCTTAGTTACCGTACTAGGAGTACTAGCACACCAGAGCTTGTGGCCACAGAGGAGCAGGAACCTTGGTTACAGTTCCAGGGTTAAAGAATGCTTGTGGTTGCTCACAAACCAGCGCACAATATAAAAGAGTAGTAAGTATCTCTCTTCCTGGATCATACCATCTTGGAATAGCCAAAAGCCTACAGGTCCCCAGAATTACCTCTGAAACTACCTGCACAAAAAACCTGAAGCTTGGAACTGTGTCCCCTTCACTTAGGAAGCAGAGCCCCACTTTAGTATAGAGTTAAAAGTCAAGTAACAGGCTGGAAAAATGAGCAAACAACATGATCTCAGGCCATGAGAGACCTCAAAAAGGATTTTAAAAATCAAGTACAAGGCAGAAGAAAAATTAGGAAGAGAAATAACAGCAATGCAAGAAAATTATGAAAAAAAAAAAGATTCGATAGCTTCATAAGAGAAGCACAAAAATACTAAAGAAAATAACATCTTAAAAAACACAAATGGACAAAAGGGAAAATATGCACAAAAATTCACTGAAGAGAAGAACTCCCCAAAAAGTAAAATTGGTCAAATGGAAAAAGAGGTACAAAAGCTTACTGAAGAAAATAATTCTTAAAAAATTAGAATTGGGCAACTGGAAGCTAATGATTTTGAGAAATTAATAATCAAACAAAATCAAAAGAATGAAAATATAGAATAAATGTAAAATATCTCATTGGAAAAATAAGTGATTTGGAAAATTGATACAGGAGAGACAATTTAACTTAAGATTTAGCAGCTTCTACATGGAAGGACTGGAGAGCTTTGAATATGATATTCTAGAGGACAAAACAGCTGGGATTACAATCAAGAATTACCTACTCTGCAAAACTGTGTATAATCCTTCAGGGGAAAAAAATAAACATTAAATGAAATAGAAGACTTTCAAGCATTCCTGATGAAAAGACAAGAGCTAAAAAGAAAATCAACTTATATTTGAAAATATACAACTTTCAAATATAAGGGTCAAAAGAAGCATAAAAGGGAAACAGGAAACAGAAATCAATAAGGTTAAACTGTTTATATTCCTACCTGGGAAAATGATATTTTTAACTCCTAAAAACATTCTCATTATTAGGAGAATTAGAAGGAATACACATAGAAAGCAGAGGTGTGAGTTGAATGTGATGGTATGATTATCTAAAAAAAAAAAAAATAATAAAACTAAGGAATAAGGAAGAAGAATGCACTGAGATAAGGGGAAAGGGAAAAGAAGAATGACATAAATTATCTGCCATAAAAGAGACCTGAAGGAGGCTTTGCAATGGAGGGGAAAATGGAGGGGGGGGAGCACATGGGCTTTATTTTCATCCAAACTGGTTAAGAGGGAATAATGTACACACTCAGGTGGGTGCAGAAATCTATCTTACTATACAAGGAAGTAGGAAGGGAAGAGGATAAGAGGAGTGGAAAAGAGAAGGCTGCCGACAGGGAGGGTGGTTTGGAGCAAAACACTTCTGAAAATGTACAGGGTAAAAGGAGAGTGGGATAAACACAAAAACAGGGTGTAGGGAAACTATATAGTTGATAATCATTACTGTGAAAATTTTTTTTTACAATGAGTTCCTCTGATAAAGACTTCATTTCTCAGACAGAGAACTGAGTTAAATAGATAGAAATAGGGGGCAGCTAGGTGGCACAGTGAATAGAGCACTGGCCCTGGAGTCAGGAGGACCTTAGTTCAAATTCAGCCTCAGATACTTAACACTTATTAGCTGTGTGACCTTGGGCAAGTTACTTAACCCCAATTGCCCTGCTTTCTCCCCTGCAAAACGCAATAAATAAGTAAATATAAATGTTTATATTTATAAATATATATGCACACACATAAAATAAGCACCATATCTACCTATAAAAGAGCCATTCCTCAACTGATAAATGGTCAAAGGATCTAAACAGGCAGTTTTCAGACAAGTAATCAAAGCTATCTATAGTCATATGAAAAAATGCTCTAAATCACTACTGATGAGAGAAATGAAAATTAAAACAACTCTGACATACTACCTCACACTTGTCAGATTGCCTAATATAACAGAAAAGGAAAATGACAAATGGTGGATGGGATGTGCAAGAATCATATATACTACTGGTGAAGTTGTATAATGATTCAGCCATTCTGCAGAGCAACCTGGAACTACAGCCAAAAGGCTATAAAAAAACCATGTGTACCCTTCAAACCAAACAATACCACTACTAGGTCTAAATCTCAAAAAGATAAAAAACAAAAAGGAAAATGACCTATGTGTACAAAAATATTTATAGCAGCTCTTTTAGTGGTAGCAAAGAATTGGAAATTGAGGGGATATCATCAATTATGGAATGGCTGAACAAGTTGTTGTATATGATTGTGATTGGATACAATTATGCTTTAAGAAATGAAGAGCAAGGTGCTCTCAGAAAAACACGGAAAGACTTACATGAACTGATGCAGTGTGAAATGAGTAGAACAAGGAGACCACTGTGCACAGTAACAGCAATATTATATGATGATCTCTTATGAGTAACTTAGCTATTCTGAGCAATACAATGATCCAAGACAGTTCTATAGAACTTATGATAAAAAGTGCCAGCTATCTCTAGAGGAAGAACTAGCAGAGACTGAATGCAGATCAAAGACATTTTTTCTTAACTTTCTCTGTTTTCTTTCACAGAACGACTTAACATGGAAATGTGTTTTCCATGTCTACACAGACACAACAACTGATGTTTAATTGCTTGCCTTCTCGATGCAGGGGGAGAATATGGAACTAAAAAATTTGGAGGGAAAAAAAGTTAGTTGTTTTTCCATGCAATTGAGAAAAAATTAAATTAAATTAAAAAATTTTTAAACCCCAGGAAATACACAACCGGTAAAAAGTTCACATCTTCCAATAAGGTTCAGTCATATAAAATTGCAGTAATAATTTAGGGGCAGTTTATACAAGGATTCTTTAAAGAACTTTGATATAGAGAAAGTATTAACTGCCTGACCAAAAGGAGGTTAATTATTTTGTTTTTATTAATTTCTTTTAATGTCTTTCAGTTTTCAACATTCACTTCCATAAGATTTTTAGTTTTAAATTCTATCCCCTCCTCCAAGACAGTGTGTAATCTGACAGAGACTCTACTTGCACATTCAAATTAAACATATTTTCACTTTTATCGTGATGTAAAGAAGAATTAGAACTAATGGGTCTACAAGAAAGAAACAAAAGAAAAGAAAAGGAGAACAAATAGCACACTTCCATCTGCATTCAGACTCCAAAGTTCTTTCTGTAAATGTGGATAGCATTTTCCATCATCCATCTTTTGGGGCTGTCTTAGGTCCCTGTATTCCTGAGAAGAGTTAAGTCTATCAAAGTCAGTTCTGTTGGTGTACAATGTGGCTGTTATTGTGGATGTTCTCCTGGTTCTGCTCATTTTACTCGACATTAGTTCATACAGATCTTCCCAGGTTTTTCTGAAGTCTGCTCATCATTTCTTTTCTTTTCTTTTTTTTTAAGGGGCAACTGGGGTTAAGCAATTTGCCCAAGGTCACACGGCTAGTAAGTGTTAAGTGTCTGAGGCCGGATTTGAACTCAGGTCCTCCTGACTCCAGGGCCAGTGCTCTATTCACTGCGCCACCTAGCCGCCCTGATCATTTCTTTTTTTTTTGTCAGATCATTTCTTATACACAATAGTATTCCATTACATTCATATACCACAGACTGTTCAGCCACTCCCCAATTAATGGACACCTCCTTCATTTCCAATTCTTGGCCACCATAAAAAGAACTGCTATAAATATTTTTGTACACAAAGGTCATTTTCTTTTTTATGATTTCTTTGGAGTATACACCTAGAAGTAGTATTACTGACTCAAAGGTATGCACAATTTTATAACCCTTTGTGCATAGTTCCAAACTGCTCTCCAGAACAGCTCAATCAGTTCCCAACTCCACCAACATCACATCAGTGTTCCAATTTTCCCATCTTCTCCAACATTTTTAATTTTCCTGTTCTGTCATGTCAATCTGATGTGAGGTGGTAACTCAGATTCATTTTGATTTGCACTTTTCTAATAAATAGTGAGTTAGAGCAGTTTTTTCATATAACTATCAATAGCTTTAACTTCTTCCAAGGAGGTTAACTGTTAAGAGCTACTTCTGTCTGAAGAAAAATCAGAAATGAACATAAAGAATCTGAATATAGATATTTAATCTATTATAAACTGAAGTATAACCATATAGCCAGTTAAATAGCATTTATTAATATGCCTATTCTAAGCATTGGAGAGACAAAGGAAGGCAAAAAACAATCCCTACATTCAAGAAGTTGAATCTAATGAAGGAGATAACCTATAAACACCTATGGACAGAAAAAGATATACAGGATAAATTGGAGATATCTTAGAAGGAAGGCACTAAGATTAAACAACACTGGGAAAAGTTTCTTGCAGAAAGTGGAACTTTATCTGAGACTTGAAGGAAGCCAGAGAAAGCAGGAAGCTGAGATGAGGAGGGAGAGTTCTAAGTATAGGGGATAGCCTGTGAAAATGACTATATTTGGGAGATGAGTGTTTTGTTTAAGGAACAGTAATGAGGCAAGTGCCACTGGAGAGAAGTAAGGTAAAAAGAAGTCTGGAGGGGTGGCTAGGTACCAAATAGAGTACCAGCCCTGGAGTCAGGAGGACCTCAGTTCAAATCAGACCATAGACATTTAACACAAAAACTAGCTGTGTGACCTTGGGCAGTCACTTAACCCCCAATTGGCCTACCTTCTCCCCTCAAAAAAAAAAAAGTCTGGAAAGTTAGGAAGAGACCAGGTTATAAAGAGCATTAAAAGTTATCAGATTTATTTAAGAGACAATTGCTTAATAATTTATTTTGAAGGAAAGACAGCCAATGTAGATTATTGAATGGATAAGTATTATGGATAGACCTGTGCTTTAAGGAGATCAATTTCACAGCTGAGTGGAAGATGTATTGGAGTACTGAGAGACTTAAGGCAGGGAAATAAACCAGAAGACCACTCCTATACTCCAGGTGTGAAGTGAGGAAGGACCTAACCATGGTGGTAGCAGTACAGCACGAGAAAAGGGTGCATATCTGAGATGTTACAAAGGTAAAATCAGCAGGACTTGATGACTGATTTGATGTGGAGGGTAAGAGCGAGGAATCAAGGATGACACCTAGGTTGTGAGCCTGGATGACTGAGAGGATGGTGATAACCACAGGAATAGGAAGAGGAAATAGTAGAAAATAACAGGAAAAGAAGGAAGAGGGGAGGGGTTGGGGACTAAGGTAAAGTTCCATTTTCAACATACTGAGCTTCAGATATCTATAGGACATCCAGTTTGAGATGAAGAAAAGGCAGTTGGAAATGTAAGAGTGGACGAAGGGAGAGAGGCTATGGTTGAATAAATAGATCTGAGAGGTACCTATATACAAAGCATAGTAGAAAATATTAGAGCTGATGAGATCACCAAATGAAATCATACAGAAGAAGGCTGCCCAGGGCAGAGCCTTGGGGGACCACCTACAGGTAAAGGTAGATTTCTATCCAATTCACAGATGTCAAAATTGTACAATTACTTCATTTAACACAAGGACAGCATGAAAATAAAAATGAATGTCATTTTTATTTTATCTTTAAAAAATTAAATTTAAGGTTTATTTCAGTTTACATCATTCATTTCCACAAGATTTTGAGTTACAAATTTTCTCCCCATCTTTTCCTTGCCCACCAATCCAAAACAGCAATCCCACTGCATACCCCTTCTCCCAATTTGCTCTCTTATATCCTCTCCCATCCCCACTCCGAATATCCAGTTCAGCAAGATGGACCTCCATATCCCAATGCCTGTATATCTTATTTCTCAGTTGCATATAAAACAACAACAAGAATAACAAGAACACATTTTAAACATTGGATTTTAAAACTTTCGAGTTCCAGATTCTTTCTCATCACCCGCCATTATTGGGAAGATAAATAATACAATATAGGTTGTACATGTGTAGTGACGCAAAACATTTCCATGGTGGACATATTGTGAAAGACCGACTATATTTCCCTCCTTCCTATCTTATCCCCTACTTGTTCTATTCTCTACTTTGACCCTGTCCCTTTACAAAAGTGTGTGCTTCTAACTACCCTCCCCTCCCCAACCTGCCCTCCCCTCCATCATTCCCCCCTCTCATCCCCTTCCGCCCTACTCTCCTGTAGGCCAAGATACCCAATTCAGACTGTATGTCATTACCTCCCTGAGCCAAATTCAATGAGAGTAAGATTGACCCATTCCCTTTTGCCTTCCTAATCTTCCCCTCCATTGTAACAATTATCCCTTGCCTCTTCTATGAGATAATTTATTCTATTCTGTCTCTCCCCATCTCCTCTCATTATATTCCTTTCTCACCTCTCAATTTCACTTTTTAAATATCATCCCTTCCTATTTGACTGATCCTGTGCCCGCTGTCTATATATAGCTGTAGACATATATACACACACTCACATATGTATTCATACATACATATACCCTCCTATATAGACATATGTATGTATGTATACATATACATACATTTATAGTCTTTTCTGGGATCCATTTCAATAGGTGATCAGTGAATTCTTTCCATTTCTATTTTGCCCTCTGATTCTAAAATATCAGGGCAATTTTCCTTGAGAATTTTTTGAAGGATGATTTCTAGGTTCTTTTTTTTTTTTATCATGGCTTTCAGGTAGTCCAATAATTTTCAAGTTATCTTTCCTAGATCTATTTTCCAGGTCAGTGAGGTATTTCACTGAGGTATTTCATTGCCTTCTATTCTTTCATTTGTTTCAGTTTGTTTAATAGTATCTTGATTTCTCATAAAGTCACCAGCTTCCATTTGTTCCAATCTAATTCTGAAGGAATTATTCTCTTCAGTGAGCTTTTGAAATTCTTTTTCCATCTGGCAAATTCAACTTTTTTTCTCCCTGTCTTTCCCCTACCCACCATCCCAAAGCAGCGATACCACTGTATACCCCCTCCCCCAGTCAGCACTCTCCTATATTCTTCCACATTACCTCTTTTTTTTTTTTTTTTTGCTTTTTTGGAGGGCAGTTGGGGTTAAGTGACTTGCCCAAGGTCACACGGCTAGTTTTTGTGTGTGTGTGTGTGTGTGTGTGTGTGTGTGTGTGTGTAAAGTGTCTGAGGCTGGATTTGAACTCAGGTACTCCTGACTCCAGGGCCGGCGCTCTATTCACTGCGCCACCGAGCCGCCCCCACATTACCTCTTGCTCCCCTCTCACTTTCCCATAGGGCAAGACGGATCTCCCCTACCCCAGTACCTGTATATTTCCCTCCTTCCCATTCCAACCCCCACTTGTTCGATTCTCTACTTTGTCCCAGTCCCTTTACAAAAGTGTGTGATTCTAACAACCCTCCCCGCCCCAACCTGTCCTCCCCTCCATCATCTGCCCCTCCCACCCTCTTCCCCCCTACTCTCCTGTAGACCAAGATATCCAATTTAGAGTGTATGTCATTCTTCCCCTAAGCCAATTTCAGTGAGAGTAAGGTTGACTCATTCCCTTTTGCCTTCCTGTTCTTCTTCTCCATTTTAACAATTATCCCTTGCCTCTTCTACATGAGAGGATTAACCCCATTCTGTCTCTCCCTATTTCCTCTCATACTATTCCTCTCCCACCTCTCAACTTCACCTTTTAAAAATGTTATCCCAGGGGTGGCTAAGTGGCATAGTGAATAGAGCACGGGCCCTGGAGTCAGGAGGGCCTGAGTTCAAATCTGACCTCAGACACTTAACACAATTACCAGCCGTGTGACTTTGGAGCAAGTCACTTAGCCCCAGTTGTCCTCCAAAAAGGAAAAATAATAAAAATAAAATAAAATATTATCCCACTCTGTTCAACTGATCCTGCACCCTCTGTCTATGGACACATATATACACACTCACATATGTAATCATATGCATATATACCCTCCTATATAGACATATGTGTATGTATCCATACACACACACACACACACACACACACACACACACACACACACACACACAAAACTTCTCATACAGAGAAAAGTTTCATAAGTTATAATTATCATTTTTCCATGTTGGCATGTAAATAGTTCAACTTGTAGGTTCCATAGCTCTAAAATCTATTTAGAGTCATATTTTATAGGTATATGAAGTCATTACGGGGGTAGCTCCCAGAGTTTTCCTGCTTCTATGCCGCCATCTTGGGTCCACCAAATGTCATTTTAAAAAAGGTAATTAATGGGGTTTTGGTTTTAAATAAATATTACTACAAATATCATCCAGAAACTGCCATAAAAATTAACTATTGGTATTAAACTAAATCCAACTAAAGTTGGATTTTGTATTCATAAGCCTGAGGAAATTAATAATTTTATAGTCAATTTCATGATCAATCACACTTGGAAACTCTCTGAACAATGAAAAGTAAAAGCATGGACAAGCAGTACTGAATTTTTAGTCAGGAAGATCTAGATCCAAATATTTCCTCTGACATTATTAGTTGTGTGACCATGGGCAAATCATTCAAATTCTTTGAGCCTCAGTTTCCTCATCTCTACAATTAATACCTCAAGTATTGACATCAATGGATAGTTTCAAGTAATAAATGAGATAATGTGTGTAAAGTGCTTGGCAAACTTCCAAGTGCTATATAAATGTCAGTTATTACAACCCTTAATCAAATCATACCTAAAGATTTTTTTTCATTTATATTTGTTTAAACCAACATCACACTTTACTACATAAAGCATTCTAACATGAGTTTGAAATACACACTGTAACCTCTCACAAGAATAAGTTCACATTCTTTATATGTGGTATAATATTAGCTTCTAGAATTTAGTTTTTAGAAGATCTAGTTTTGATTCTTTGACCTATTTCCTCATTTCTTACTTAATAAGAGAAAATACCATTCATGTAATAAAACAAATCATATTACTCTTGTTCTTGGATTTATTAAGGTAGGGTTTTGAGGCAATCTTTAAACTCTTTCTCCTTGATCTATTTTCTGGGTCAGCTGTTTTTGCTATGAGGGAATTCACATTTTCTTCTTTTTTTCCCAGGTTTGTTTTTTTTTAAACTTTATTATTTCTTGATGTCTTATGGGGTGATTAGCTTCCATTTGGTCCATTTAATTTTCAGGGGGTTATTTTCTTCAATAAGCTTTTGTGCTTCTTTTACCAAACTGTTAATTCTCTTTTCATGTCCTCCTTTACACTTCTAGGAATTCTTGTTGCGCTTGCATCCAATCTATATACTGCTTTGTTTGTAGATGTTTTTAAGTTACTACTGTCTTCAGTGTTTAACTTTTAAGCTTCCCTGTCACCACAGTAGCTCTTTCTGGCAGGGTTCTTTTCTGGTCTGCTCATTCTCCCAGCTTCTTTCTGGACTTGGGACTTCATGTTAGTGTTTGTCTCTGTTTACTTAGGGTGGAAGAGAGAAATGACATCTGGCCTGAGCACCTATCCTTTTACGTCTTTCTGCTGCTTTCAGCTCAGTCACAGGGTCTGCAGGCTTTGAGTGCTTCCAAAGTAGAGTAATCCAAGGAGAGTTCATTGCCCTCCTGGTCTGAGCTCTGCAAGCTGGATTCTCTAGATATTTGAGACTGAGTTTCCAGAGACTGCAGCAGGACTCAGTCATTCTTAGCCTGCTGGGAGGTATAATAAGAACGAGAATTTGAAGATCTTCCCTGCCCCCTAATAGACCTAGGGGGGAGTTTGATGACCTCCCCTGCTTTGAAAGTAATCTCTGGGACTTCCGGGGAGGCAGCCAAGATGGCAGTGTAGAAGCAGCAAGGTCCAGCAGCTCCCACGCAGGCACCCTAAACACCCATAAAATATGACTCTGGACAAACTCACAAAAATACAGAAAACACATCTCTCGCTGAAGGCAGCTCAGCAGCAGGGGATCATTATGGCAGGACACCAGCCGGAGGCCAGCCTAGTCTGAAACCAAAACCAAACACGGCCAGGCCCCAGGGCAGTCAGGAGGAGCCGAGCCACAGCCAGTCTACAAGACAGAAGATCTATAGCCTCCAGCAACTCCACATCTAGCAAGAAGTGAAAAATAGGAATTAGAGAAAGGCAGCTGGCAGGAGCAGGCCTCCAGGCCGG
>CM053598.1:42385824-42433649 GCA_028646575.1 Pseudocheirus occidentalis | reverse complement strand
GATGTCCCGTATAATCACACATCCACAGCCTGTATTGAACTGAGTGTCCTTCCAGTAGGGGTGGGGGACAAGGGAGGAATCGAAAGAATCTAGAATTTAAAGTTCTGTAATACCTGCAACTAAGAATTAAGATATACAGGGGCTGGGATAGGGAGACCCTCCCTGCCCTACCAGAAAATAAGAGAGCAGAGCAGGGGAGGGGCTTTACAGTGGGAGTGCTGTATTAGGGTTGGGATGGAGGCAAGACGGGGAGAAAATGTGTAATTCAAAAATGTAATGAAAATGAGTAATGTAAACAAGAAAACAAATAAATACTAAATTAAAAAAAAAAAAACAGAAAAAAAAGAAATCAAAGAAGCCCGAAGCCAAAGGCTGGTCACCTGCTCTAAATGCTATCACAAATATTTTTTTTCAGCAGAGTTGGAAGGCGCTAGAAGCAAAGAACATTGATAAACTTAATAAGTGCAATTAACTCTCCTAACAGATGAGAAGAGACGCTTCACAAATTTGGTAGTCATAAGTTTGGATGAGTAGATCAAGGGCTGCACTTAAAATTGGGATGCCCTGAGTTCCAATCCCACCTCCTACATTTACCAGTCATACAACCAAGAGCAAGTCACTTCTGAATTCTGTACTTCAGTTTCCTCATTTGTAAAGTGAAGACAATGATACTTATTGTTCTTACATCCCCTCCCAATTTTCTCTTTGATAAACCATTCTAAATTATACTGTCTCTGTGATCCTGGGCAAATCACTTAACTACTCAGTGCTCTAGGCAACTCTACAAGCTGGAGACTTATAAATTGCGGAGAAAGTAATGGGCTACGTTGGTTGAAAGAGTTTTCTCCCTGGAAATTCCTTTCACCAATAAAATCACAGGTCTGGTCTACATTTTTAAAAATACCTGCTTCCCAGAGGTTTTTGGAAACCTTAAATGAGACCATATATATAAAACAGTTCGAAAACTGCAAAAAGTTGGATAAATATCAGTTATTGTCACCTAGGTTTGAAGAAGTTTCTGCTTTTGATAATAGCTGTTATTTCTTGAGTAGTTTCCTGGATCTATTAGGCATCAAGAAGAACAGGTAATACAGGACTGGGAGGGTTTAGGGGCTTATAAGATAAAAGGATTACTTGAGATTCCTCTTGGTTTTTTTGGGGGGGGAGGGCAGTTGGGGTTAAGTGACTTGCCCAAGGTCACACAGCTAGGTTTTTGTGTTAAGTGTCTGAGGCCAGATTCGAACTCAGGTACTCCTGACTCCAGGGCTGGTGCTCTATTCACTGTGCCACCTAGCTGCCCCTACTTGAGATTCTTCTTAATGTCATGTTACAAGGGACACATTTTAGGAGAGACCCTGTGCTTTACAAGAAACAATACCAGGGGCGGCTAGGTAAGTGCAGTGAGTAGAGTCAGGAGGACCTGAATTCAAATCCAGCCTCAGACACTTAACACTTACTAGACATGTGACCTTGGGCAAGTCACTTAAACCCAATTGCCCTGCTTTCCTCCCTCCGAAAAAGAAAAATGAAAAGAAGAAAAGAGAGAAATAACACCAGAGAGAAAAGCCTGATGCCACCAGACTCCAAAGACTGGCTCACAGTATGGCAACAGCAAGGTAACCAAGTATGGCAACAACAGAGGGACCCTGAAAATTACATGAAGGCACCAAGACAGGAGGAGCTGCCTTGTATCCTTGACCTTTGAGACCAAAATAGTTGGGCAGAGAAGTGATCCTCTACCAGTAGAATTTTGGGGTTGAATCTGGGGAAAACCAGAAAGAGGAAAGATGAATTTTTTTGTTCTGGATCTGCCATTTCAATGGTTTAGGGAATTACCTATGAGGAAAGTCCCTCTACCAACACAAATTAATACCTTCTCAGAACAAAGGCATGGGGGTAGAAGTTGTGTTGTTCTTCAGTTGTGTCCAACTCTTCATGACCCCATTTGGGGTTTTCTTAGCAAAGATACTGGAGTGTTTTGTTATTTCCTTCTCCAGCTCATTTTACAAATGAGGAAACTGAGGCAAACAGGGTTGAGGGACTTGCTTAGGGTCACACAGCTAGTAAGTGTCTGAGGCCATATTTGAATGTCTTTCTGTCTCTAAGCCCTGCACTCTATGCACTATGGCGCCACCTACCTGCCCAGGCGAGGGATAATTCGCCTCAAAGTCAAAAAAGCCTGGTTTTGAGTCTCACCTCTGACTTACGCTGGCTGTGTGACCCTGGCAAGTCACTTAACCTCTCAGTGCTATGGGCAACCTCAGAGACCACAAGTGGCAGAGAAGGTGCCAAACTGCATGGGGTGAAAGTTTTCCTCATCTGGGAGTTTCTTACCCATAAAATCACAGATCCAGTCCCTATGGCTATCCTGATGTATATGTACATATACATATACACACAATATACATATGTACATATAAACATATTATATGTGTATGCATGCTGTGGCTAGCAAGTCTGGGCCTAGCTACCAGCTGAGTGAAATAAAGGGGGGGGGGAGAGAGAGAGAGAAAGAGAGAGAGAGAGAGAGAGAGAGAGAGAGAGAGAGAGAGAGAGCTTCTAGCTGAATAAGAAAGAGGGAGAGAGACAGGGATGTATTCCAGTCTGTTTATTGCAGAACCATTTCATACAGAGCCAAAGATACATGGAAGACACAAGGTTTATATACCCTTAGCAGAATGCAAGGAACCACACTTGGTCTCCATCTTTCTCTACCCCAACCCAAAGCCAATCCACTCCTTAAGCTCTTTATCCTGGGACCAAGTCCAGAGGCACAAATGGGGTGTTACAATCAAGACTTGCAAATTAACTCAGTACTTTCTTTAGATATTCATGAAACCAATGAGAGCATCCACCCAACAAGATGATACTTTCCTTGCATATCTGCCTAATGACCTTTGTAGAACTGGGGAGCTAATGTGGCCAAGGCCCCTGAAAGTCTTGGCCTACAACATATGCATATGTGTAAACATTATACACATATACACATTATATGTATATATAGATATACATACACACAGAGACAGATGCACACACAGACATACACACGCACACCACACACACACATGCCAGTGATGTAGTGTTAGTAAGGAAGACTGGTCACTCCCTCCTTCTGGTCCCCACCCTACTGTAGGTGGCATTACTTTCCCAGGTCTTCCTTTCAAGTCTGACTTTCTCCCTAATCACTTCCTCAGCTCCACCCCCCTCCTTTGGAGTATCCTTTCAAACTGGGTATGGAAAGATTATGGAAAGAAAAAATGACCAAAGCACCACCTCTCATACCAATCCTGGCCTCTTACAATGTACCCATATCCAACCGCTTACTACTCTAGAAATTAGAGCTCCATGTTTTCTTTCTCTGAGGAGTTTGAAAAATAAGTCAATATTGTAATTGTTAAATCTCTTTCTCTGTCTTTTTCTATCTCTCTGTTTCTCAGTCTTTTCTTTCTGTCTCTTTGTCTCTATTTTAGTCTCTTTCTGTATCTGTCTTTTCTTTTTGTCTCTTTCTGTTTATTTCAGTCTCTCTCTGTATCTCTATCTTTTCTTTCTGTCTTTCTTTGTTTCTGTCCATTTCAGTCTCTTTTTCTCTGTATTTCTGCCTCAGTCTTTTCTTTCTGTCTCTTTGTCTCTGTCTCTATTTCAGTGTCTTTTTCTCTGTTCTCTGTCTCAATCTTTTCTTTCTCTCTCTTTCTGTCTGTCTATTTCAGTCTTTCTGAGTGTTTGGGGAGGAGTGTGAGGAATCACCAGCCTTGATCTTTGAACCATTTTCAACAAACCCAGTGTCTGTTCGGTGACTCTGGCAGATGGGCAGCTCAATCAGATGACCCCTGACCTGTAAACCAGGCATGGCTGATATTCTCCCTCTATAATTTCCTGGGGGCACGGCCAGTCCTCAGGGCCAACCTGAATTGCTGCTGGTCACAGAAGTCTCCTCTATCCTGGGTTATGCTCCCTTTGCTCTTCTCTTTTTCAGTTGCCCTCCATTTTCTGGAAGAATTTTTATTGTTGTTTAGTAGTATCTGACTCTTCATGACCCCATTTGGAGTTTTCTTGGCAAAGATACTGGAATGGTTTGTCATTCCCTTTTCCAGATCACTTTATGGATGAGGAAACTGAGGCAAACAGATTAAGTGAACTTGCCCAGGGTCACATAACTAGTAAGTGTCTGAGGTCACATTTGAACTCAGGTCTTTCTGAACCTCTAGACCAGTGGTTCTCAACCTTCCTAATGCCACGACCCTTTAATACTTGTATGTGGGCGTATCTGCATGTGGGTGTTCCCTCCTTTAGATGGATAGAGGAGCAGTGTCTTGGTTCCTAAGACCATGAAAATATGTGTTTTATGATGGTTTTAAGCAACCCCTGTGAAAGGGTCATTGGATCCCCAAAGGAGTTGCGACCCACCAGTTGAGAACTGCTGCTCTAGACAGAGCCTGGTGCTCTATCTACTAAACCATCTTGAGCCCATCCTTCTTAGAAATGGCAGGGGCTAACTTATAAGTCATCATCTTGTCCCATTCCATCTATGGGTCAGGGCTACACCTTGAGGGTAAAGAACACTGGAGGATTTCTTATCCTTTGTTGGACATTGGTCTCCTATTATTACATATATGTGTTGTCTCCCCAATTGGAGCAGCTCCTATTTCTTTTTTTCCCCCAATTAACTTTTGTTTATTTTTAGTTTACATCATTCATTTTCACAAGATTTTGAGTTACAAATTTTCTCCCTGTCCTTCCTCTACCCACCACCCCAAAACAGCAGGTGTATACTGTATATAAACTGTATGTATATATATATATATGTATATAAACTGTATACCCCCTCCCCCAATCTGCTCTCTCCTATATCCTTCCCCTTCACCCCTCTGACTTCGTTAGTAGGGCAAGATATATCTCCCTACCCCAGTGCCTGTACATCTTATTTCCCAGTTGCATATAAATAATAATAATGAAAATAACAATATATATGCATATATATTTTTAACACTTGATTTTAGAACTTTAAATTCTAGATTCTTTCCCTTCCTCCCTCATCACCCACCCCCACTGGAAAGACAAGCAATTCAATACAGGCTGTACATGTGTAGTTACATAGAACATCTCCACAATGGACATATTGTGAAAGACTGACTATATTTCCCTCCTTATTATTCCACCTCCACTTGTTCTTTTCTCTACTTTGTCCTGTCCCTTTACAGAAGTGTGTGCTTCTAACAACCCTCCTCCTGAATCTGCCCTCCCCTCCATCATTCTCCCTCTCATCCCTTTCCCTCCTACTCTCCTGTAAGCCTAGATACTCACTTTAGAGTGTATGTCCTTCCTTCCCTATGCCAAATTCAATGAGAGTAAGGTTGACCCATTCTCTTTTGCCTTCTTGTTCTTCCCCTCCATTGTGACAGTTATCCCTTGCCTCTTCTATATGAGAGGATTAACCCCATTCTGTCTCTGCCTGTCTCCTCTCATTCTATTCCTCTTCCACTTCTCAGTTTCACCTTTTAAAATATTATCCCATCCTATTCAACTGATCCTGTGCCCTCTGTCTATGTACACATATATACACTCAAATATGTATTCATATGCATACATACCCTCCTATATAGACATATGTGTATTTATATGTAAATATATATACACATTTATATTCCCTTCAACTATCCTCATACTGAGAAAAGTTTCGTAAGTTACAATGATTGTTTTTCTATGTAAGCATGTAAATAGCTCAACTTTGATAAGTTCCTTATGATTTCTTTCTCATCTTTACCTTCTTATGCTTCTTGTATTTGAATGTAAAATTTTCTATTCAGTTCTGTTTTTTTCATCAAGAATGTTTGAAAGTTCTCCACCTCACTGAATGACCATATTTTCCTCTGGAACATTATACTCAATTTTGCTGGGTAGGTGATTCTTGGTTTTAATCCTAGCTCCCTTGATCTCCAGAATATCATATTCCAGGCCCGTTGGTCCCTTTATGTAGAAGCTGCTAGATCTTGGGTTATCCTGATTGTGTTTCCATAGTATTCAAATTGCTTCTTCTTGGCAGCCTGTAATATTTGCTCCTTGATCTGGGAACTCCAGAACCTGGCTATGACATTCCTAGGAGTTTTCTTTTGGGTATCTTTTTCAAGAGGTGATCGGTTAATTCTTTCAAGCTCTATTTTTCCCTTTGATTCTAAAATATCAGGGCAATTTCCCCTGAGAATTTCTTGAAGGATGCTTTCTAGGTTCTTTTTTTGATCCTGGCTTTCAGATAGTCCAAATAATTTTTAAATTGTCTCTCCTGGATCTTTTTTCCAGGTCAGTGGTTTTTTCAATGAGATATTTCACATTGCCTTCTATTTTTTCATTTGTTTGGATCTATTTAATAGTATCTTGATTTCTCATGAAGTCATTTGCTTCCATTTGCTCCACTCTAATTCTGAAGGAATTATTCTCTTCAGTGAGCTTTTGAGATTCTTTTTACATCTGGAAAATTTGGCTTTTTTTTTTTTTTTTTGCTTTTTGGAGGGCAGTTGGGGTTAAGTGACTTGCCCAAAGTCACACGGCTAGTTAGTGTGTCAAGTGTCTGAGGCCGGATTTGAACTCAGGTCCTCCTGACTCCAGGGCTGGTGCTCTACTCACTGCGCCACCTAGCCACCCCCAAATTTGGCTTTTTAAGGTATTCTTTTCCTCATTAGCTTTTTGGGCCTCTTCCCATTTGAGTTAGTCTATTTTTTTAAGGTGTTATTTTCTTCAGTCAGGTTGTTGACTCTCTTTTCATGATTTTCTTGCATCATTCTCATTTCTCTTTCCAATTTTTCCTCCACTTCTCTTATTTGATTTTCAAAATCCTTCTTACACTCCTCTATGACTGGTAACAAATTTACACTTTTCTTGGAAGCTTTTGGTGTGGGAGTTCTAACTGTGTTGTCTTACTCCCGTTCCATGCTTTGATCCTTTTTATTCCCCCAAAAGGAATCTAAAGTTGGATTGCTGATCTTGGTTTGCTTCCTTTGCCTGCTCATGTTGCCAGTCAATTACTTGACTTTTGGGCTCTGTAGAACTCTGCTTTCAGAGGGGAGAGCTTTGTCCCAAATCATTGAGTTTTCACAGCTGCCAGAGCTATTAGGAGGCTGCCATCTCTACAGCCCCCACAAGCTCTGTCTTACTGGTCACAGACCTCAGGACCACCACCCAAGACTGCAATCCTGATCCAGGCAGATTAAGGCAAGAGCGGTTTGCCTCTGAATGGTTTCTTGCCCCCCCCTCTCCTACAATCTACAGGCCAGAGGCTCTGAAGCAACCATGTGGAGGCTGCTGAAGGCCACCCCTTCTGCTGCTTTCTTGCCCTGGGGGCAGCTGGCTAGACCCACTCCTTTCCCCCAAATTTTGCCAAGTTCCACTGACCTTTCACTTTGCCCTTGGCTCTTCTGAGTTGATAATTCTGGAAACTATCACAGCTGCTGGTGATCCAGTCTCCCAAGTGCTCCAGTCGTGGCTTGTCCTGGCTGCCCTGGGGCTACAGTCATGGTTTTAGGCTGGGCTGGTTTTGGCTCTCAAAGTGTTGTGATGAACCCTTCCTGTCCATCTGCTGGGCTGCCTTCAGTGGGAGCCTTGTTTCTGTGTCATTTTGTGGGTTCTGGAGCTCTAAAAAAATTTTAGAGTCATATTTTATAGGTATTTGATGTGGTTATGGGGGGAGCTCATGGAGTTCTCCTGCTTCTATGCCACCATCTTGACTCTGCCCATACTCCCATTTCTTAAGGTCAAGAACTATCTCACCCTTTCCTACATATCCCTAACCATACAATTTCTGACACTTAGAAAGTACTTAACAAAAGCTCAATGGAGCAGTAGATAGAACTCTGTAACTGGAATCAGAAAGTCTCCTCTTCTGAATTCAAATCCAGCCTCAGACACTTACTAGTTGTGTGACAAGTCACTTAACCCTGTTTGCCTCAGTTTTCTCATCTGTAAAATGAACTGAAGAAGGAAATGGCAAACAAAGCCAGTATCTTTGCCAAGAAAATCCCAAATGGGGTCACAAAAAATTGATTAAAGGGAATATACGTGCCAGTGAAACAACAGATAGGTATCTTCATTGAGAACAGCATAGAGCTGTCATTTTGGTACCAAAGGTTCCCTCCCGTCTTCACAGAAAGACAGCACAACCCCTCATGCCTTAGGACAGCAGTTCTCAACCTGTGGGTTATATTCAATTTGTAACAATGAAAATACATCCTGCATATTAGATACTTAACGTCACCATTCATAACAGTAGCAAAATTACAGTTATGAAGTAGCAATGAAAATAATTTTATGGTTGGGGGTCACCACAACATGAGGAACCGTATTAAAGGGTCGTGGCATTAGGAAGGTTAAAAACCACTGCCTTAGGAAATTGTCTTCCTGAGTTTCTGTGTCTAAAAAAATCATCACCCAGCAGGCAACCTTCTGGTTAGACTTAGCTGTGCTGGTCCTCAAATGATTGAGAAACAGTCTGTTGCCAGACCCACATTTGAATTCTTTCCAGCTGGATGGGAGCTGCTGGAGCATGCAATCCCTTGGCATAGTCTCAAGAAGCCAGGGTCACTGCCACACCACAATGAGGCACTGGAGTGGGTGGAGCCTCAGAGTCACATCAATGTCTCAAAGTAAAGTCATCTGTGTATCTGTCATAGCCTTCTACTGAACTGTGAACTCCACGAGACTAAGGACCCAATCTTAGTTATTCTTTGTATGAGTCCCAGTGAGTAATATAATACTCTGCGCATAGAATTTACTTATTTAATGTGGGGAATTTTGAAGAAATAGCATAGGAATTTTCTGACATCTTAGAATCAGTCAGCCAAATAGGATTCAGTGAACACCTACTATGTGTAAGACACTGTGCTATGTAAGCACTGGAATTTTTCAAATGCTTTTCTTTAGTGATGTGGTAGGATCTGAACTTTTGAACTCTGGAGTTGGAGTTAATTCAAGTAAAAGAAATAAGCTGCTAGTTAGTGTCTACAAAACATTCTATCAGAGGAAACAATGTATCCACATACACAATAAGTGTATATACATATATACACATATATATGTACATATATACATATATATATGTAATGTAGATAAATTGTACATATGATTTCATTGGTATAGGGAACTCCCAGGAGAGGAAATGCCCTCTACCTATGCAGATCACCACCTTCCTGGGCCATTAGCAGTGGTCTTGACTTTTTATTTTGCCGCTGGTGTCTGATGACTCTGGAGGAGAGAGTGAAGCTGATGACTTTGTGTAGCTCTGCCTCACTTAAATACAATTCACAATCAAGTCAAGACATCACCCTTGTGATGTCATTGGTCCTCTTTGAGAACGAAGGAGGAACAACTATGTACCAGGCACTGTCCTACAAAGACACAAATTAAATACTCCCAAGTAATAGAAACAGCAAAGGACTAAAGGGTGGGGAGAGGGGAGGAGGGTCTTAAAGGAGATGTCTTGGAGGGGGTTAAGAATTCTAGGAGGCGGAGGTGATGAGGGACAACATTCCAGAAATGTATAGGGGATTATATTTGCAAAGGCACAGAGAAAGAAATGGAATATCTAGGATTGTTTGGATGGAACATGGATTATAGGAACTGGAACAGTCATGTAAAATCACTTGGGAAAGATAAGTTGGAGCCATATTGGAGTCAAATAGGAGAGTCTGTAGGTATTTAAAAGTGGGGGAAAAGGCATCCAGAGACAAACTGTCTGCTCTATAATTTCGGGGGTTCCTAAATGGGTTCAGGGTTAGGAACCAGTGATTCTTCTTGACCCCAAAGCTCAGGTCTTTCCTCCTTAAAAAAATACCCCCACAGATTCATTCATTTGTTCGTTCATTCATTCATTCATTGGTTTGTTCATTTCTTTGTTTATAGCCAGCTAGGCTAATTGGTTAGTTTGGGGAGATTTAGCTCTAAAGAGAATAAAAGCTGTCTTGGCTTTCCTGGGTCAGACGTATGGAATCTGGGACTGAGGTTTAGAAAAGCAGTTTAGAAATGACCAGTGAAAAGAAGAACTTAGTAATATGTTCCCAAAAATATCAGCCCTGCTGGCTGGTTTCATAAGGAAGAACAAAAAGCAGGAATTTTGTTCAGTTTCATTTTGTTTATGTTTAGTTCTGTGTGGGGTTTATTTTTTTTCCCTGCCTCTGCTCCCAACCTCACAATGGCTATTGATAACATTAGCCTCTCTCTTCTTGCCTCCTTCTGGAAGGGCCACCCAAGTGGAACTGATCCCTAACCTCCCTGTGAAATCCAGGACTGGGGGGGCCATATCCTGTAGTACTGGAGTACCCACGGGTAACATTATCCTGCCCAAGCTAAACAAGGAATTAAGTGTTTAGAATAACTACAAGAAAGGGGGGAGGCATTTCCCCTGTCACAGTAACAAGAAGCCACTGGGAGATAATGGATAGTTATTTTCAGGTCACAGAGTATCAGCTGCCATGGCTGTTTCCTGTTCAAAATGGGAAGCTATTTTTTTTCCCCAGTCACTGGCAGCCCATGAACACTCAGCCTCCTTGACAGCAGAGGGATCAAAGTGCCAGTGTCTGACCTGGGTCCTCCATGCATCTATAACTAGCTGCTCTGGAAACAACAGAGAAGATGGGGCTGATGGTTTAGGCTGAGGTTTCTAGAGACCCGTACTCTGAGTGGTCTTTATTGGTGGCCAGGGGTAGGAGGCAGAGCTCTGGGTAGGAATAATAATTGGTCTGGGCATCATTTCACTGGTAGCAAGACAGTACAGTATTAGTAAAATAAATAAATTAATAAATAAATTTTTAAAAACTCTGCCTCTTCCTTGTCTATGTCTCTAAGAAGCCTCCATCAGACTTATACCATTTACTAAAAAAATCAACCAATCACTATCAATTAGCAAGCATTTTTAATTTTTATTTAAAAAATTTTTTTATTGGGAGAAAATCTGGAGTTTTATATCATGTTCTTGATTTTAACCATAAATTCAAAATCTAAGGTTTTTTTAAATGTTATTTTAAACAAAACAAAGGTGGTTTTTTTTAATGTTGCAAACATTTATTAAACTCCATGTGCCAGGCACTATCCAAGACACTGGGTGTGCAAATACAAAAATATGAAAATCCTTGCCCTCAAGGAGCTTACATTCTCATAAAAGGGTATAACATAGAGAATTGCAGCCAGGAAAAGGGAGTCTTGGCCTAAGCAGCTAAGTGGTCCAGCAGATAAAGCAATGGGCTTAAAGTCAAGAAGACCTGAATTTGAATTCAACCTCAGACGCTTACTATTTGTATGACCCTGGGCAAGTCAATTAACCTCTGTTTGCCTCTGTTTCTTCATCTCTATAATGGGGATAATAATAGCGCCTACATCCCAGGGTTGTGAGGATCAAATGATGTAATATTTGTAGTGTTCAGCATAGTGTCTGGCTCACAGTAGGTGCCTAATAAGTACTTATTTCTTTACTTCTTTCTTAGGCATTGACAGGGGATTATAAGGGAAGGCCATAGATGGTCACATACTTTCCAGTAGCAATGGTAGCATTGATTTGATTATCATTCCAAGAACTAAACTAAAACAACAAAAACAACCCACAAACCAGCTTAGAAGAAATTCTCCTGTGGCTTCTAGTCTCAGGGATATGTCAAGGGTGCAGGCTGTGTGGTTGCAATATATTAAAAATTCAGCCTTAAAATCCATTCCTGGCCAGGATATTAGATCTCCTTCTGAGCCTGGCCCCAGTCAAGAAGGCAGTGGTACTCTCTAATGAAAGAGCCCCAAACTTAGGTCATGGCCCTAAAAGAACTGAAACTAGGGCAGGTTGATTAGGGCTTTATCCCAGGGCACTGACAATACTTCTTCAGGAGGGAGAAAAGGCTGAGCTTCAAATCTAATTAGAAATAATAATTGATTAAGAGAGCTGGTTAACCGATAGCTACTGCCTCCCACTGCTTCCTAAACTGGCTATGCTCCACAGGAGCCACTCCCCCGGCCAGTCCTGCTTGGATCCCTCCCTTTGGTGGTAGCCCCAACATTGGCTTTGTGGTATTTCAGTATTATTGTTTCTCCTCCATGGGCTAACCCCAACAGGACCTCAGGTTTGGAGGTCCAAGAGCTTTCCCAAGCGTGAGACCATTTGAGATATTGAAAGGAACAAAATAAACCGGTTTGACAGCTAAGTGGCATAGTGGATAAAGTGCCAAGTATAGAGTCTGGAAGACATCTCCCTGAGTTTAAACCTGGCCTCAGACACTAACTAGCTGTGTGATCTAGGCAAGTCCCTTAACCCTGTTTGCCTCAGTTTACTCATCTGTAAACTAAGCTGGAGAAGGAAATGACAAATCACTCCAGTATCTCTGCAAAGAAAATGGGCTCACAAAGTCAGATACAATTGAAACAACTAAACAACAAGCTAGATATATGAAAAAAGTACTGGATTAAAGTAGGAGGAGCAGAATTCAAATCCCAGCTCTGTCATTCACACTGTGTTACTTTGTACAAGTCACTGAAAAGTCCCTAAACCTCAGGGTTTTTCATCTGCAAAGTGAAGGAGTTGACTTGTCATAGTATCATAAGCCAAGAGATGGAACTAAATGGATTAAGGTCCCTTCCAGCTCTAAAACCTAGGAACTGAATTTGTTTTTAAAAAACTTATTTGAAGGCACATTGCCTAATGTTGTCCCTAGGGAGCATGTTATGGTGCTTGTCCTAGGTGCCAGATTTACTAGTTATGACTCTGAGTCCTGGTTCATAAGCTTGAACAGGTCTCTGTCAGTTTCCTTCTCTTTGGGTTGTTTTCTTGACTCTTGACTTTCTCTACCATGTCATAAAAACCTTTCCACCTTGGGTTTCTCACACTGAAAGAACTCTATGCTCTTTCTCTAATTGACTGGTTGCTCTTAGAACCTCTATTTTGAGGATGCCAGGGTCAGCCATCTTTTCTCTCCAGGTTTCACTAATGACTCCGGAAATTCCCTATCCTTTCCACTGCTCATGATCTATATGAACAAACTCTAAAAATACTTTGTACACAAATGAAATCAGATTTAAATAAATGGAGAAATAATTATTGTTCATGGGGTAGGCAAGGTCAATATAATAAAAAAATCAATTCTACCAAACTTGATCTATATATTCAATGCCATCCTGATTAAATTACCGTTTTACAGAGCTAGAAAACAATAATAACAAAACTCATTTGAAAGAACAAAAGGTCAAGAATATCGAAGAAACTAATGGAAAAAATGTAAAGGAAGGAGGTTTAGCAGAACCAGATCTTAAACTATATTATGAGTCAGTAATTACCAAAACTATCTGCTACTGGATAAGAAATAGAAAGGTGGATCAGTGGAACAGAGTAGACATATGTTCTACAGCAGTAAACGGATATAGTTACCCAATGTTTGACAAATGTAAAGACTTAAGGTTTTGGGATAAGAATTCATTATTTGGTAAAAATTGTTGGGAAGATTGGAAAGCAATCTGGCAGAAGTTAGGCATAGATCAATATCTTACACCATTGACCAAGGTAAGGTCAAAATTAATACAATGACCTACATATAAAGGGAGATGTTACAAGAATATTTAAAGAACATGGGACATATTACCTATCAGACTTATGGATAGAGGAACAATTTATGAGCAAATGAGAGAGTGTTGTGAGAAGTAAAATGGATCATTTTGATTATATTAAATTAAAAAGGTTTTGTACAAATGAAACAAATGTAGCCAAGATCAGAAGGAAAGCAGAAAGCTAGAAAAGGATATTTATGGATAGTTCCTCATATAAAGGCCTCATATCTCAAATATAAAAAGAACTTTGTCAAATCTATAAGAATGTGAGTCATTCCCCAATTGATAAATGGTCAAAGGATATGAACAGGCAGTTTTCCAATGAAGAAGCCAAATCAGTTTATAGTTATAGGGGAAAAAATGCCCCAAATCATTATTGATTAGAGAAATGCAAATTAAAACAACCTTGAGATATTGTTGCAGTTTCATGATGTGTTGCGGTGGAATTGTCTCAAAGAATTCAGAGACAGACTACTTCTAATCAAAGTATAGGCATTTCTCAATAAGATTGATGCCTCTCATAAAGAGGGCTAAGTTCTAAGAAGAACCAGCAGCTTCAAAGAAAGCAAGATGGATTTTTATAGGGTAAAGATGCAATTACCTAATAGAAATTACGACTATTAAAAAGGCAGGAGGGGTTTGTTAAGGGATCAAGTAATAGGGGAGGGGTTCTCAAGCGCAGTACAACTGTGAATGCAATTAGCCACAATGCATACAGAAAATCCCATTGGAGAGGTATGTATGTATGATAATAATATTATAATAAGCCTTTCTATGTCATAAGTTCACTGTAGGTCAATTCTTTACTATTACTGCTCAGGTACCTACTTAGGGAAAGTCCCTTCTATTGTTTTGGCGTCCACATCCTGCTTGGGCATCCTGGTGGTGCTGCTTTCTGATTGGCCTAGTATTGTGGTTCTGTCTGAGACTAGATGGATATGGTTCTTGTTGAGTGCATGGACATACCTGCTGTTTCTGTGGGAAACATGAGGAATGTGTCTGGGGACAGTGGCTAGCTAGAGGCAGTGACTAGGATCTCATCACATGGACATGCCTGCTGTTCTGTGAGAAATATGAGTTCATGGACACACCTGTTGTTCTAGTGAGTAGTGAGGCATAGATGGAAAAATTAGGATATTGAGTGTGGGAGTGTGAGTGGCTAGGTAGGGACAGTGGGCTTGCTGTTCAATGGGGCTTATATGGAAGTTAGAATATTGGGATTGGGGGTAACTTTATAAGGATTCCATCAATATCATATTATACCTATCATATTGGCTAAAATGATAGAAAGGGAAGCTGATAGATGTTGGAGGGAATGTTGAAAAATTGGGATCTTAATTCTTTGTTGGTGGATCAATGAGTTGATCCAATGAGTTTAGAGAGAGATTTGGAATTATACCCAAAGAGTTATTAAACTGTTTATATCCTTTGATCCAGCCATACAACTAACTATTAGGTCTGTTTCCCAAGAAGACTAGGGAAAATGAAAAAGAACCTACATGTTCTAAAATATTTATAGCAGTTCTCTTTGTGGTGGAAAAGAACTGAAAATTACGGAGATGCCCATCAATTAGGGCATGACTAAACAAATTGTATATATGTTCATGATGGAATATTACTTAGCTGTAAGAGATGATAAGCTCAATGATTTTAGAAAAGCATAGAAGGGTGGCTAGGTGGTACAGTGAATAGAGCACTAGCCGTGGAGTCAGGAAGACCTGAATTCAAATCCTGCCTCAGACACTTAACACAAAAAAAACTAGCTGTGTGACCTTGGGTAAGTCACTTAACCCTAATTGCCCTACCTTCCCCCCTCCAAAAAAAAAAAGAATTTAAAAAAAGCATAGAGATATATCCATGAAATAATGAAGAGTGAAAAGTAGCAGAACCAAGAGAACATTGTATACAGTAACAGCAGTGTTTTGTTTTGTTTTTGCTTTTTCCAGGGGAGAGGGCAGGGCAATTGGGTTAAGTGACTTGCCCAAGATCACATGGCTAGTAAGTGTTTAAGTGTCTGTGGCTGCATTTGAACTCAGGTCCTCCCAACTCCAGGGCTGGTGCTCTATTTACTGCACCACCTAGCCACCCCTTTAGCGTCATTTTTAAAACAACTTTGAACAACTAAATCATTCTGATTATTACAAATAATGAAATTAACTTCAAAGATACTATGAAGGGGGATGCTGTTTGAATCCAGAAAGGAATATAGCTGTGGTGTAGGAAATAATAAGCTGGCTGTTTTAGAAAAACATGGAAATACTTGGACTTCTGAAGAAAGATGCCACCCACCTTCAGAGAAACAGATGACAGGTGGAAATAAGCACAGTATATTCTTACATATATGTGTATATGTGTGTGTGTGTGTGTATCCATGCTTAATTATACCCTTCTGGGGGGGAAGCTAAAGTAAAAATTGCCCAGCAGAGAACAAAAGAAAACCAACAAGGAAACAAAGAAAAGCTGGGCAGCTTTAAAAACAATATGTTGTGTTTATTATACAGGTTTTCTTGAAATGCAAATTTACTGTTGTATATTGAATCCTCTCTTATGGCCTATTTGTACATGGTCGTGTTTTTTTTCTTTTTTCATTTCATGCTTATGTGTGAAGTTTTAAAAATTTGCAAAAAAGTTAGGAAAAGTAAAAAGAGTAATTATTTTATACAAACGCAAGAGGAAGAACAGAGACAGAAGAGTTAGATGGGGGAGGAGGGCTGATAGTTCTGGAACCCTACTCTCATCAGGACTGGGTTAAAGAGGGAACAATACCTAATATTTAGAAGGGCATAAAAGTCCTCTCAATTCAGAAAGAAAGAAAAGGTTAAGGAGATAAGGAGAAGGGAGATAACAAGGGAGGGATCTTTTGGGGGGGTAGGTTAAGTAATAGGAGTGCAAGGTAGTGGGTAGAAGTAAAGCAGAGGAGTCAGGAGGGGTAGGAGACAAGAGATACATACACATATAAAATAAAGATCAGGGTAGAATTTATTATGTAAAAAAAGCAAAGATAGTAATCATGATCTCAGACAAAGTTAAAACTAAAATAGATTTAATCAAAAGAGAAAAATAGGGAAACTATACTATTTGTCAGTCCTATTAATCAGCATTGTTTTAGACTGTTTAAAATAACTAGACAGTCTAAAGATGGAATATTGCTATGATGTAGGAAATGATGAGTTGGTAGATTTAGGAAAAACATGGAAAGACTTGGATTTATAGTGACAAATGCAACACATTTTTTGGTCTTTTTTTGGGGGGGGAGGCAGGGAGATTGGGGTTAAGTGACTTGCCCAAGGTCACACAGCTAGTAAGTGTTAAGTGTCTGAGGCTGGATCTGAATTCAGATCCTCCTGACTCCAGGGCCAATGCTCTATTCACCACACCACCTAGCTGCCCCCAAGACTTGGACTTATAAAGGAAGATGTTATCCACCTTCAGAGAAACAAGGACAAGGGAACATAGTACAGTCGTGCATAGATGCATATAAATGTATATGTGTGTCATTATAGATATCTAGGTATATAGATATATGTGGGGGGGCTTAATTATAGCTTTCTAGGGAGGAGGCAAGGAAGAGGAGAAAAAGAACATAGCGCATAGCAGAGAACAAAAGAAAATGTACAAGGAAGCAAAGATGGACAGCTCTGAACACAATGTGTAGTATGTATTATATAGGCTTTTTGAAATGGAAATTTATTGCTTTATATTTTGAATCCTTCCTTATGTTCTGCTGTACACATGGCAATCCTTTTTTTTCTTTCATATTTTGTATTTAAGTTTAAAATATTTCTTTTTATTTTCTTATTTTGTATTTAAATTTAAAATAAATTAATAAGAAGCTTTTTAAAGTCAGATGCTGTGTGTTCCTTCTCTCTGCTCCCTATTTTCTCCCTCCTACCACCCCCCTCCTACCACCAGCACCTGCATCTCCTTGTCTACTGTCTAGCTTAAGGAGGAATCTCTGGAACCCCTAGAGAGGCCCTCAAGAAACATGAGCTGACTGAAGCAAATGACCAGATTGTTTTACATGAACAAATTGATTTTGCAGAAACAGGAAATTTGACTCATACTTTAGTCCTAAAATTGGAAAAACGTGTTAGAATGCTGGTGGGGGCTTGGGGTGGGCTGGAGGGGTGATGGTCAGAGCTTAGAGGTGAATTTGATGTTAGTCTGAAATCTGTCGACAAAGGAGCTGGCGCTTTCTTTCCTAAACATCCTTTTTATTGGAATTCAAGGAGTGCTTACTAATTGTCTTCAGAAAAGAACGTACAAAGAATAAATAAATAAAAGGTTTAGTGCAGAATACTTCCGCAATTTTTTGGTTTGCACACAAGCATGTATAGGGGATTATATTTGCAAAGGCACTTTTCATACTGCTCATATACATGGTAACAGTCATGCATAGATGCTCTGAATGTTGTTCAGTCATTTTATTAGTCATTTCTGACTCTTTGTGACCTCCCCCTCATTTTGGGTCTTCTTGGAAAAGATACTGGAATAGTTTACCATTTTCTTCTCTAGATTGTTTTACAGATGAAGAAACAGAGACAACCAGGATTAAGGAACTTGTCTAGGGTCATACAGCTAATAATTATCTGAGGTTAGATTTAAACTCAGGAAGATTAGTCTTCCTGTCTTCAGACCCAGGACTCTATCAACTGTGCCACCTAGTTGCATTCAGTAATAAATACTCACAAGTAACCAAAAATATAACTAATGATGTTTGTACCTGGGACAAGCAAGGGGTGGTCTCACCTGGGATGTGGGCAGTGAGGTTAAGAGGTGGGGTCTTGGGAGCTGAAGCCTATTCATTCCTGAAAATGAAATTGTTAGCATCCTCCTAAATTTCTTGCCCTGGGAAAATCTTTTCTCACCCCACCCTAGTTACAACTCTGAAAGTTACTTTGTATAATACAGAAAATCAAAGTGATCCTCCATTTTTTACACTTCGGTAGCTAAGCCTGGTCTCTTTTCTCTAGGCAAACAGCTCAGTGAAACACAGGGCTGAAAATGGCTGGTAAGAATAAACACTCCAAGCTGAAGTTATTTGGAAGTTCACATAACAAGAGGCTCAGAAATGGCCTTGGAATTACCAAAGGTAACCTTCAACCTGCTGTTAAGATAGAAGAAATCTGGTGTTTCTCTAGAGCTGACCAGAGGCATCGAAGGCATCTCCCAGGAATGCCTTACAAGAACCTGGAGTCATGGAATCAGAAAGATAGATTAAAGCCAGGAGTACCTTGGAGAGGCCAGAAAAGTTGTAAGCTGCCTAACATGACACAGGCATTAAGGGACAAAGGCTGGCCCTCTAAATCAGTGCTCTTGTTTACCATTATCAAGGCACCAGACCCAAAGAGCCCTTTGTGTCTGACCCCTTTCCTATACTCCTCAGGACACAAAAAGAGATGGACAAGCAGAGTCAGGCATTGCCACTCCCCAAAGCCACAGCAGCCAGCCAGGAAACTAGGGTATAGGAGGCTAAATGGCCAAGGATAATTCTAGTGCAGAGTACTTTTCTTTTTTATTTCTTTTTTTTTTTAAGAGGGGAGAAGGCAAGGTAATTGGGGTTATGTGACTTGCCCAAGGTCACACAGCTAGTAAGTGTTAAATGTCTGAGACTGGATTTGAACTCAGGTCCTCCTGACTCCAGGGCCAGTGGCTCTATTCACTTCACTACTGCTCTCAGAGTACGTTTAAGGCAGAACTTTTAAAAGCTCTCTAATGTTTGCAAAATGCTTTCTATATACATATATACATATATATATATATATATATATATCTCACTGGATCCTCATAAGCTGTGACTGTTAGCAGAGATTGTTTTTTCTCCTTAATCTGATGAAATATTTTAATTCTTCCCCACCCTAAGGAAGTGGGGAAACCAAATAGGGGTGTGTGGGAGTGGGGAGTGGGGAGGTGATGCTCAGAACTGTCAAGAGGCACTGAATTGGGGGGCAGAGAATCTGGGTACCAGTACTGACCCTCCTACTTAGCTCTTGAGTGACCTTAGACAATTGATTTCCTCAATCTTGGTCTCAGTTTCCCCATTCGTAAAATTAGGGAATTGGGCTCAATGATCTTCCTGAGTCCCTTCCTCCTTTAAACCTATGACTTAAAGTCTTATGAAGATTCTCCTCCCGAAAGTACAACTTACATGCAGTCATTCCACTCATTCCCAGAAGAGGGCAACAGAACAACACTAGTTACACTCTACCAGGGAGGCTACAGGCTTTTCAACCTACCTGAGACTGTTTACTCAAAGTGGTAAAGATCAAGGTCAGCACCAGGCACAGACATGGGACTAGGGGTGAGGACAGAAGGAAGAAAGATTAGGGAAGGCCTCAGAGAAAAGGTTACACTTAACCTGAGCCAGGAGGGAAGGAGGGGCCATAAGATAGGTTGTTTGTCCAAGGTCCCACATCCCAGTTAATAGTGGAACTAGGGTTCAAATGCAAGTATTCTAACACCAAATCCAGCCCTCTGTCCACTGTTCTAGGCTGCCACCCATCTTTAGATTCCCCCAGGGGTTCTCTTGTTTAGAATTCTGTAGAACAGATCCTTGTTCAGGTATGAGTTGGACCAGATGGATTGGAAGACCCCAGAAGTGTCTTCCAATTCCTTGAGACTGTGATTCTAATCATGAACTTTTGAGAGTGAGAACCAAGACCTCTAGTACTAGTAAATACATAAAAGCCAGTTCTTCAAAAGAATTGTATGTACAACACAATTTTGGGTTTAACTGGTATTATTAACATTTTCTCCATCACTTTCTTAAGTCTAGACAATCAATAAAAGATTAAATCAAACCCTGATTTGTAGTATTTGCTAACACTGTAAATTTAAGCATCTGCTTGGTTTGAGTTGGCTCCACACATCCCTGGAATTATGGACCATTACATTTATCTTGTATCCCCCACAACAATAGTTCCATTCTTTAGTTGGTACTTTGTAATTACCAACTGAATTCCTCTGAGGTATTACGATCATTGCCTCAAAGAATTTGAATTGGAAACATTATCTTCTCTAATACTCTTATTCTATAGATGGGAAAACAGGGCCAGAGAAGTGGTAGCAGAGCTAAGATTTGAAGTCAGGTCCTTTATGCCACATTCATTGATCTTTCCATTTGCATGATGCTCCCTCTTTCTAAGTCTTAATCTGAACCACTGCTGGACCCAAGTTGCTGCGACATTGCATCTTCTCTCTGTCCACTAGTGGGTCCCATCTACTCTAGACTCCATGGGTTTAGTTTTGGGGAAGTTGGACTGCCTAAAAGAAGAGGCAGACTCCCCTTCTCAAATTCTGGTTTGTTGCACCTTCACCAAACACTTTGATGGGGAAAAAAAATTACTTAAAGCTTAACTTTAGCTCATGTCTAAGGACTTCCCAAAAAGGGAATTTAGGAAGATACTTAATGCACAATGTAAGTCAGGTATGGACTATATTTACTTCCCACACATAAAAGTAATGCTTAGCACAAAAGTATCTCACAAGTATGCATTGATAGAAGACTTAAGCAGGCTAGGAGGAGCAGTGAATAGAGCACTGGCCCTGGAGTCAGGGCCTGAGTTCAAATGTGGCCTCAAACACTTAACACAAAAAACTAGCCATGTGACCTTGGGCAAGTCACTTAACCCCAATTTCCCTCCCCCCAAAAAAAAGAAAAGAAAAGAAAACTTAAACAGGCAGTAAGTAATATCTATTTTGTTACTAGGAGGTAGAGAATTAAGCATGAAACAGTTTGCCACATTGCTAAAGAAACATTAACACATTTCACCTCAGTTCTGCCCTGTCCAACAACTCCTTCTAGGTCCAGTACCAGAGTTTGGGGCTCCTCAGGTTAATGAAGTGCTGCTAGCATTGACCAGGGATCCAGGATCTCTGGTCATCTTGAACTCTCAAAGTCATCCCCAAGCTAGGATGTTTATTTGTTACTGTTAAATTACACTCTATCCTCAACTTTCATAGGAGTAATGTTTCTTGAAAATGGGTCAAAAATTAAAAATGCAAATGTTGATACATTGAACCTATGAGAAATAGGGGGTTGGGTTCCCCCAAACCACCCAAAACTGTCCTCATTTGCTAGAGATTGCTGAAAATGCACTTTTCTGCATATAATTCTTTATAATAAAACATTAATTCTGATAATATACACTTTTCTTAACACAATAACCATGGGAATAACCCATGAAATGTGTACACAGAATAAAACTGGCAACATGAAAAACATTTTCCACCAATAATTCCCTAGAATTCTATGACCTTTTGTGCTAACATCTCAATTTTTTTTTTTAAAAAAGATTAATTTCTGATATGTCTTCTGCTTCAAGCCTCTCTACTTTGGATGCCCTCTGAAAACCAAGGGACTTGTTACTGGGACTTTAGTTTCTGCTTTTAAAAGACCCTGAGACTGGCAAGGTCTCAACATTACTTCCAACACTTCGAATACACGAATTACTCTTTACAAGGATAGGATGAACAAGAGCAGTGAAACACCTCATAGGCTATCAGTTGCACCACAAACTTGTATGCATCACACCTCTCATTTTTTTCTCTACTGAGCATAGCCATGAATGTGTATACTTGTCAACACAAAAGTAAAAATGAGGTTACTAATAAAATCACAGGAATGCTTGGTTTTCTATAAGTTAAATGCGTGAATTTTGAGAATTGACTGTGCTTATTTATCTTTTCAATTAACAAATATTCATTTCTTCTTTCTATCTCCCTTCTGTCAAAAAAAAACCAAACCCAAACTTCCTGTACAAAATATTCAGTGTCAAGCAAGATAAATTCCCTCACTGCTCATGTAAGAATGTATGTCTCATCTTGCATATTGAGTCTATCACCTCTCTGTCTGGAAGTAGGTAGTAGCATTCTTTATAATCTGGTTTGTTTTTTTTTCCAGAAACTGGCTGATCATTGAATTGATACTGATCATTGATTGATATTTCAGGTCATTCAAAGTTTTGTCTTTTCAATGTTCTTGTTATTGTGAAAATTCTTCTCTAGGTTCTGTTCACTTCCTGCATCTGTTCATAAAAGTCTTCCTAGGTCCCTCAGATAACTTTCCACACATCCTTCTACACCAGTGGTTCTCAATCTGTGGGTTATGTTCAATTTGTAACAATGAAAATACATCCTGCATATCAGATATTTACATTACAGCTCATAACAGTAGCAAAATTACAGTTATGAAGTAGCAACAAAGATAATTTTATGGTTGGGGGTCACCACAACATGAGGAACTGTATTAAAGGGTCACGGCATTAGGAGGGTTGAGAACCACTGATCTACACAAATACTTATTCTATGAAGTTTGCATTCAGTCAAAAGGTCATACTTGAGGACCTAGAGGGCCACACATAGCCTCAAGGTTACAGGTTTCCTACCCCTATTAGACCCTTTCAAAGCAGGACATTTTTAATGTTTGGTCACTTAAGATAAGACAAAGAAACACAAAATAATAAGAGGCAGCCAGAGGTCCAGGCCCAAGATCACCTAGCTGAGCCCCCTGATCTGGATGCCACATCAGAACAGTCAAAATCTTCCAGGTCTTGTGGAGCCACCATTCCCCATCATCCCTCACCATCTCTTATGAGATCTCCCATAATTACATGCTACTTACCTGGGGGGAGAGGAAAGACTGAAGGGAAGAGAAAAAGACAGAGAGGAAGAGAGAGAGAGAGAGAGAGAGAGAGAGAGAGAGAGAGAGAGAGAGAGAGAGAGAGAGAGAAAGGAAGGGAAGAAAAGAGAGAAGAGTCACTCCCTTTCTAAAGGTTCACTGAGTTATTGACTCTTCCTTCAAAGGCCAAGAGGAGGATTACTTTATCTTTGCCTAAGTGTCCAAGTTCTTCAGCATTGAGTCACACATGACTGAAAGGACCAGGGACTTTGTCATGCCCAAAGTGCTCTTAGGTGCTGAGCTGGCACACAGGGATAGACAAAAGCAGGGAAGACTATGAATGCCCTGCTACCTAAGGAAATCTTGGAAAATTAAACAAAATCAATAGTCAATGATAAACAAAGTCAATAGTCAATAGTACCTATTATGTGTACACATACACATATGCATGTATAAACATATACATGCACACATACATTTATATACATACATACATACACACATCTATAAAAATACAATACACATTTATATACATCATCTCTTTCAGGCTTCACCACAGCATACAAAAGAGAGTTAGCTTCCAAATCAGAAAGACCTGGATTCATGTTCTGTCACATATTGGCTGTATGCCTCTGGGTGAGTCACTCAGCCTTTCAATGCCTAGACCAAATCTGTAAGTCTCCCTCTAAGCAGAGGGACTTTCCTCTACCAATCTGGGAGTTCCCCGTAGTAACGATTCCCTGTAGTAATGAAACCACAAGTCTAGGAAGTATTCCATTATCTTCACAACTCTATAAGTGGGCAATTACATATAATATTATCTTTGTTTTACAAATGAGGAAATTGGGACCTGGCTTAAGTCATTTGCTAAAGGTCACCAAGATGGAAAAGTGCCAGAGACAGGATTCAAACCTGTTTCTTTACTATCTCCAATTAAGCTTCTTTTTCCATTATACCAAGCTTACCAGAGAAGTTTCAGTCATGTACTAGAATGAGAGACCACTGATAGCCCAAGCACTACACTTATGTCCACAGGATGTTAAAAATAAGGAAACAAACATTTATTAAGCACCTACTATATGCCAGACATTGCACTAAGCACTCTACAAATATTACCTTATTCGATCTTTTCAACAACCCTAGGAGGTAGGTGTTATTATTATCTCCATTTTATAGTTGAAAAAAACTGAAGCAAACAGAGATTAAGTGACTTTCCCAGGGTCATACAGCTGGAAAATGACTGAGGCTAAATTTTAATGCAGACCTACCCTGATTCCATTTCCAGAACTATGGGCATTGAGCCTTCTAATTGTCTCTATAAGACTGAGAAAGACATCCAGGGTTTTTGAGAGGATATGGATAAGTGTACAAAAGGGTTGCAATTTGTACCTTTGGAGGTACTACATATCTATATCAGTAAGATCCCTGGATTACTAACATATTGAAGGATATATACAAAGATCTGGAGTGCAAAGATTTCTAAAATGATAACCCTTACTTTCAAAGGATTTATGTTCTGCTGATGGTGGTTGGGAGGACAATGACATGAACAGCCTAGAGCAATGTAAAGCCAAGCACCATCAGCTTTCCAGAGGACTGTTTCTGTGAATATCTTCAAGGTTTTGATTACACAGTATAGTGAACTCTCTATTTACTCAGTAACAAACTAAGACAAAACATTCACAGAAATCAAAGTAAAGCATTCACAGTGTTATAGCATAACAACTTATCACTAAAATGGCCACACAATTTTCACCAAAGTGGTCACATGGTTTTAAACAAAGTACATTCATTTAGAAACTCAATCATTTAGTAACTCATTCATTTAGTAAATCCTTAATTCAATCACAAAGTACAAAGGTCAAAGTTCTCTACCTCTAGGTCACATTGCCTTAATCTCTTCAATCAAAAAGTCTTCTTTCTTCTTAATTGGAGAAGTCCTTAACTCAATCATCTAAATGTAAAGGTCAAAGTTCTCCACCCCTAGACCACAGTAAATCATGATCTTCTCAGTTGGCATTAAATACCCAAGGAGAGGTCTTTTCATCTTGACTTGAGGCAGGCTTTCAGCTTCCATGGTTCTTCTTTCATGGTCCCGGCTCCTGCTTGAATCTATTAAACTGTCACCTGAGTTCAAAGGCAGATAGCTCTCAGTTTTTAGTCCAGATTCTTGTGCAGTTCCTGTTCCATATTGATGCTCATAGTGTCTAGTCCACCTCAAGTCCTTTACAGCTTCTGTTCCTGGGAAGACAAAGCTTAACAAAGTCACAATAACATTCATAGACATTGCCAGCATCCTCATCAATTCACTTTCTGCCTGTGAAATCAACATAGACCCAACAGCAAGGTCTGAGGAATCAATACAAATCATCAATATAGTCCCAGGACCTCTGAAAACATCAGTAAGACCCTCCTTCAGGATTTCTGTAAACATACAACAAGAAAATCCTCTTTCAGGGCTTCTGAACCAGCAGTAAGGTTCCACTGCTTCTATAACAACAGCAACGTCCTCTATCAGCAGATGAATCTGACAAAGTAACATCAAAACAAAGTACCAGCACCAAATTCATGCTTCCTCCTAGTTCCCTCTTCTCTTCTCTTCTCTTCTCTTCTCTTCTCTTCTCTTCTCTTCTCTTCTCTTCTCTTCTCTTCTCTTCTCCTTTCTCAGTTCTTCTCAGTTCTCAGTTTAGCTCTCAGTTCTCAGTTCCCTGTTCTGACACCACAAATTCTGTTTTCCATTCTGTTCTCAATTTGTAGCAGTTCTTAGAAGTTCTTAGGATCCTGGCAGTTCTCTCTCTCTCTCAGCAGTTCTGGGTCTCTAGCTTGGGCTTTTCCTTATACATGGTATTAGCTCCTTCCTGTTTCTCCTCTTCCTGTTATATCAGCAACTTCCTCCTACTGTGCGATTGACTAATTCTGGATCTTGATACTTGACACAATCATGAACTTGAAACAAGGTGCTAAGTATCCATTTGCTTATCTATACAAGGAGCATAGAAGATCTTTGAATCCTCATTACCATTACAAGCAATGAGGCTAGGTGCTCTAGGGAAATTGAGAGGGGAAAGAAAACTTAACTGGAGGGAGAAAGGAAGGTGGCATGGAAGAAGTGAAAGCTGATGTGGACCTTGAAGGAAGACAGAGATGGCAGAGATGAGAAGGAGGTACATTCCAGGGGTGGTGGCAACCTATTTGAATGCAAGGAAAAGGGAAAAGGCCAGGTAAGTTCAGAAAACAGCTAGTAGTCCAGTTTAACCCAAATAACAGAATGGAGGCAGGAGCATAATAGTGCCAAGGAAAGAGTAACAGAAAAATAGGTTGGAGTCAGATTGTGGATGGTCTTAAGGGTCAGACTAAGCAGTTTGTATTTTATCTGAGACGCTATACAGAGACATGTTGTATCAATGCCTTCTAGAATGTCTCTGTAGCATAGTTGAGTTCCATCCCACCACTCCTCTTCATCCCTCCAAGATCAAAGGCCTTCTCATGGCAAAGAAAGGCAATTAGGTAACATCAGATACAGAAAGCATATCTCACAATGCTTACAACATTGTGTCTTGTTAAATCCTGCCCCCATCTCTCTTTGTGACAAAGGACTTTTTCCATTACTCAGAGTCCCATTTCCTTTTAATGATTTTTTCATTTATATTGTTTATGTTTTTCTCTGGGTTCTACTTATTTCATTCTGAATCAGTTTGTGCAAATATGCCATTTCTCTGAATTCCTCATACTTGTCATTTTTTACTAAATAATAATATTTTATTCTATAAATAAAGGGATAGGAATGAGAATTGTGATTTTATTGGAACAGGAAATTCCTAGGTTAGGTAAATTCCCTTTACCAGTGTGTCTGCTTCTAATTTTTAACGTGGAGACTTACAGAGCTGCCTAGAGTGGAGAAATCTAACACACAGGCCCCCCCTACCACTCTCAAGTGTGACAGACCAATTAAAATGTAACTGGGAAATGCTTAACAAAATAAACAAAAATACAATAAAACATAGATAATATTGATATGCAATTTTCTAAGTCAATATGCACCCTATAGGAATCCTCATGTACTGTTTAGTGGCCTGGCTTTTTAAAAATTCTATTTTGAAAAATATATTTTATTTATTTCATTAAATATTTCCCAATTATATGTAAATTTTTAAAACATTCATTTAAAGAAACTCATTCAAGAGTACATTGCAGAAGTGGAGGCTACATATCCCAGAATTCAATGCTCTCTCCTCCTTTCTGCTGTGGTTGCCTTTGGCGTGCAGCCATGGCTATCCAGTACCCCATGGCTGTGGGCCTCAACAAGGGCCACAAAGTTACCAAAAACGTTTCGAAGCTGACACTGTTACCACCGTGGGCATTTGACCAAACACACAAAGTTTGTGAGAGATATGATCCAGGAGGTGTGTGGATTTGCTCCTTATGAGAGGTGGGCCATGGAATTGTTAAAAGTTTCCAAGGATAAGGGAGCCTTAAATTCATTTAAAAAAAAAAAGGGTGGGAACTCACATTCGAGCCAAGAGGAAGAGAGAGGAACTCAGCAATGTCCTAGATGCCATGAGGAAGGCTGCTGCCAAGAAGGACTAAACTGCCAACCCTCCCCCCACTTAAACAATAAAGATTTGACAAAAAAAAAGTACATTGCAGAGCATCACTCAGCCAGGGACTCTCCCTGGGGGTGCAAGAGACAGGTTATGTACCCCTTTCCCAATGATGTTGCCTTAGTCCACCTGTTCTTTTTCTTTTCTTTTCTTTTCTTTTTTAGGCAATGGGGGCCAAGTGACTTGCCCAGAGTCACACAGCTAGTAAGTATCTGAGACTGGATTTGAACTCAGGTCCTCCTGATTCAGGGGTCACTGCTTTCTCCACTATGCCACCTAGCTGCTCCTCATTCTCCAGTTCTTGGCTATCTGCTCCTTAGGGTTTGGAACCTGCCTATCTTCAAAGTATTCTACCCAAATCATAGCTCTTGATTCCAGATTAGAACCTATGGCTCACGGGGCTAAGATAGCTAGGTAGAACCATCTTAACTTTATTCAGGTCTACATCCAAAGTGAAGTGGACAGGAAGACAGGCATGTCAAGCCTGAAGAATGTATCCTGCATGCTCCATAGATTGCATAACAGATCCTGTAACCAGAAGCTGGTTTGTGGGGCAAAACCAGAGAGACCCTCCTCCTTTAGTCTTTTCCCAACAGGGCACTAGGGATCCTTGGCCTTCTCTGGGTTTGTAGTCTGGTTCAGTACCAAACTCAGACTCTGCCAGCCCTGTGGATTTTTCCATCTAGCAAGTACTGGTGTTCAGAAGCCTGTTGACAAATCCAGTGGTTTCCTATATCTGATTGCCTACTATCTCAGGGAAGGGAGAGAGGGATAGAATATGGAACTCAAAACTTTAAATAAAAATGTTAAAAATTGTTTTAACATGTAATTGAGGGAAAGATAAAGTATACATACATATGTATGTATGAATGTATGTATGTATGTATGTATGTATATAAATCCAGTGATTTCAAGGATGGATGAGAACACTAGATATTGCCTTCGAGGGAGAATGGCCTTCATCTCCTACTTCCTCCTTTCCTCTGTCCTGCCTCTTTCTAGAGCATCAGATTTGCTCTCTTTTCTTCTGCCATTCAGCCTCTACTCACAGGAGCATAGATTTTGAACTAGAAGGGACCTTAGAGTAATCATTGAATTCAGCCTACCCGCTTTATAATTAAAACTCAGAAAAGTTAAATGATGTGCTCACAAAGCTAGTATGTTTCCGAGGTAGGATTTAAGCTCATGTCTTTCTGACTCCAAGGTCTGCATTCTCTTTACTGCCCTGTTTACTCAGTTCACTTACCTCTAATAACCAAACTCTGTCCAAGCTTCACTGACCCAGATTCTTGGCGCACTAGCTCCCCTACTAAGGGTTAATTGAAGGAATTTCTTCATTTTGGCCCCCTGGTTTCATGCTTTGCTAAATTCTAGGAGCCATGCCTCTCGGACCTTCGTGACCCATGAAGTAGCCTGGTTCCTTGGGTGCTACTTCCAATACCTAATTGCTTATCTTCCTCTCTTTATGATAATTTCTGAGTGTCCTATTATTAGCACCCATTGGGATGTGGTTTTCCTCTCTACCTCTTATTTCCACATTCTCACAACCACAAGAGTACTGGCTCATCATCCATCAGCAGACCCTGAAGTGTGGGTGGCCCCCAAGGCTCAGTCCTAGACCTTCTTCTCTTTTCTTGACATTCTCTCCTTTGGTGATCTTATCCTTTCCCATGGATTCAGTTATCTTCACACAGATGACTCCCAAATTGATCTTCCCTGTTACTGTGCACAGCGATCTCCTGGTTCTTTTTATTACACTTTGTGTCAGTTCATATAGGTCTTGCCATGTTTTTTCTGAAACTACACCCTTCATCATTTCTGAGAGCACAAGAATACTTCATCACCACCCTATACCACAACTTGTTCAGCCATTCCCCAATTGATGAGCATCTCCTCAAATTCTAATTCTTTGCCACCACGAGAAGAGCTACTATAAATATTTTTGCACATATAGATCCTTTTACTTTTTCTTTGATCTTGTTGGGGTACAGAGCTAGTAGTGGTATTGCTGGGTCAAGGTGAATGCACAGTTTTATAGCCCTTTGGGGATAATTCCAAATTATTTTCCAGAATGGTTAGACCAGTTCACAATTCCATCAACAGCTTTATTAGTGTAACTATTCTCCCTCATCCTTTGCAACATTTGCCATTTCTGATAGGTGTGAAGTGATTCCTCAGAGTTGTTTTAATTTGTGTTTTCCTAATCAATAGTGATTTCGAGCATTTTATATGACCATAGATAGCTTTGGTTTCTTCTTTTGAAAACCGCCTGTTCATATCCTTTGATCATTTATCAATTAGGGAATGGCTCTTAGCAATTAGGGAATAATGATCATTTCCTTATATATGTATTACAGAAACTTGCAGTAAATTTTTTTGATATTACCTTGTTGTCTATGGTACATTTTAGCAAAATGTAGTGTCTATGATTATCTCTTCCAATTAGGTCTGGTTGTTCTTTTGCTTTGTCTGAGATCATGATTGCTACTCCTGCCTTTTTTACTTCAACTGAAGTATAATAGATTCTGCTCCAGTCCTTTATTTTAACTCTGTGTGTGTCTTTCTATTTCATGTGCCTCTTGTAAACAGTAGCTTGTTGGATTCTGGATTCCAATCTATTCTGCTATCTGTTTCTGTTTTATGGGTTAAGTCACCTCATTCATGTTCACAGTTATTATTGCTGTGTATTTCCCTCTATCTTATTTTCTTTTGTTTATCCTCCTCTCTGTCTCTGTCTCTGTCTCTTTTTGTCCTATCCCTTCTCAAAAGTCTGTTTTGCTTCTGACCACCAACTCTCTTAACCTGGCCTCCTTTTTTCAGTTCCCCATATCTCTTATCTCCTTCCCCTTCTATTTCCCTATTGGGTAAGACAGATTTCTATATCCAGCTGAGTATATATATATATATATATATATATATATATATATATATGTATGTGTGTGTATGTATATATGTATTTTTCCCCTCTTTGAACCTATTCCAATGAATGTGAGATTTGAGCATAGCCTGCCACTCCCCTCAAACCCATTTTCCCTGCCACCATAAAAACTTTTCCTTGTGTGCTGCTTTTATGTGAGAAAAATTCCCCACTCTGCCTCTTCCTTTCCCCTTCTTCCAGTGTATCCCTTTTTCTTAATCCTTCATTTTTTGGGGGAATTGCATCCCCAAACAATTTTTTTTTTTTTTTTTTTTTGCTTTTTTTTTTGGAGGGCAGTTGGGGTTAAGTGACTTGCCCAAGGTCACACGGCTAGTTTTTTTTTTTGTGTTAAGTGTCTGAGGCCAGATTTGAACTCAGGTACTCCTGACTCCAGGGCCGGTGCTCTATTCACTGCGCCACCTAGCCGCCCCCCATCCCCAAACAATTGACTCAAAGTCATGCCCTCTGTCTATGCAGCTTCCTTCTAACTTTCCTAATAATGATAAGATTCTTAGGAGTCACATGTATCATCTTCTCATAGAGGAATGTACGTTGTTTACTGAGAAACTTTACTGAGTTTCTCATGATTCTCTTTTATGTTTACCTTTTTGTGCTTCTCTTGAGTTTTATGTTTGAATGTAAAATTTTTATTCAGCTTTGGTCTTTTCATCAAGGAATTCTTGAAAGTCCTCTATTCTATTAAATATCCATTTTATTCCCCTGAAGGCTTATACTCAGTTTTTCTGAGTAGGTTATTCTTTGTTGTGATCGCAGCTCCTTTGCCTTCTGGAATATCATATTCCAGGCCTTACATTCCTTTGACATGGAAGTAGCTAAATCTTGTTTGAAACTGACTGTGGCTCCACTATATTTGAATTGTTTTTGTTTTGATCACTTGAATATTTTCTCCTTGATTTGGGAACTCTGGAATTTGGCTATAACATTCCTGGGAGTTTTCATTTGGGATCTCTTTCAGGAGGTGATGAGTGGATTCTTTCAATTTCTCTTTTACCCTCTGGATCTCCAATATTGGGACAGTTTTTCTTTATAATTTCTTGAAATGTGATGTCTGGTCTCTTTTTTTGATCATGGCTTTAAGGTAGTCCAGTAATTCTTAAATCATCTCTCCTCAATCTAATTTCCAGATCAGTTATTTTTCCAGTGAGAGATTTCACATTTTTTTCTATTTTTTCATTCTTTTAACTTTGATTTTTGATGTTTCATGGAGCTTCTACATATCCAATCCTGATTTTTAAGGAATTATTTTCTTCAGTGAGTTTTTGTACTTCCTTTTCCATTTGACCTATTCTTTAAGTAGTTCTTTTCTTCAATAAATTTTTGTGCCTCTTTTACCACTGTGTCAGTTGGCTTTTGAGTTGTTATTTTCTTTAGGGTTTTTGTGCCTCTTTTGGTAAGCTGTCAATTTTCCTTTTGTAATTTTATTGCATCACTCTATTTCTTTTCCCATTTTTTCCTTTCCACTCTTATCTTTAACTCTTCCAGAAATTCTTGCTAGCCTTGAATCCATTTTGCATTTTTCTTTGAAGCTTTGGTTGTGTTTTTACATTGTTGTCTTCTTTTGAAGTTATGTCTTGGTCTTCCCTGTTATCATAGTGATTTTTAAAGGTCAAGTTCTTCTTGTTGTTGTTGTTGTTTGCTCATTTTTCCAGCCTCTTTCTTGACTTTGAACTTTATGTTAAAGTTGGGTTCTGCTAACATAGGAGTGGGGAGGAACTGTCCCAAGCCTCAGACTTTTTCATGCTGTTGTCTTCAGAGTTCATTCCGGGCTCTGCGCAAATTTTCTTCCAAGGTGCTTCCAAAGTGATGTGATCCAGGGAGAAGAGTAGTCATTGTTCTCTTGATCTTTGCTCTGATCTTTACGCAGGAAGGGCCCCTGTTCCCCTGCAGCTACAAATACTAGTGTTCTTCTTGACCTTGGGACTGTGACCAGAGCCTCTGCTCTCCTGCAACCAAGAGTGCTAGCACTCCTCTCTGAGAATTTTGACCAGGGTCCCTGATCCCCTTGTGACCAACCTCTACCCTGTGCTTCTCTCTGCCCTGGAACTATGACCCAGAACTGTTTATGGGCAAAAGAATTGCCAAATAGAGCCAGATCGTACACCCAGTGCCAGCAAAGGATTCCCTATAATCTCTTTCTGACCAATTGTCCAACCCCCTTACTGTCTCTTGGATGAGAGTTCCCAAAGCTGCTGCTGCTTTCTCAGTTGTGGCGCTTCTGAGGTGCTCCTATCATGCCCTGGGCCTGGCCCTTACCCCAGTGTCACAGACCTCTTCTGCAAATCTCCTAAATTGTCTTAGACTGGAAAAAATGTCCCATTTTGGTCTTTTGTTGGTTCTGCTGATCCAAAATATATTAGAGGAGTTATTTTAAATTTGTTTGGAGGGGAATATTGGGAGAGTTCAACAGGGTCACTGCCTGTATACTGCCATGTTGATTTGCTCTCACCCTCAACCTTTCTAATCTTGGAAAGAGGATTTCCAGTTTCTGCCACATACACTTTAATCCAGTGACACTGGTCTCCTGGCTGTCCGTAGAACAAGACACTTCATCTCTCACTCTGGGCATTTTTCTAACTGTTCCCCGTGCCTGGAATGCCCTCTCTCCTTACCTCCAACTACTGACCTTTTGGGCTTCCTGTGAGTCTTAACTAAAATCCCCTCTTCTACAGGGAGCCTTTCCCACCCCTTCTTTTTTTTTTTTTTTTTTTTTGCTTTTTGGAGGGCAGTTGGAGTTAAGTGATTTGCCCAAGGTCACACGGCTAGTTTTTTGTGTTAAGTGTCTGAGGCCGGATTTGAACTCAGGTACTCCTGACTCCAGGGCCGGTGCTCTATTCACTGCGCCACCTAGCCGCCCCCCCACCCCTTCTTAATTCTAGTGCCTTCACTCCTTGAGTCATCACCATTTATCCTGTAAATATCTTGTTTGTGCGTATTTGTTCACATGTCATTGCCTCATTAGGTTGTGAGGTCCTTGAGGGCAGAGGTGGTCTCTTGTTTCTTTTTGTATCCCCGGCGCTTAGCACAGTGCCTGGTACACGGTAGGCACTTAATAAATGTTTGTTGACCTACTGTTTAGTGCTACTGAAAAGAACACTGGACATGGGATCAGTGGCTTTGAGGTTTGAATCCTGGCTCTGCTCTTTACTCTGTGACCTTGGGCAGTTATGACATCTCCTTGATTATCAGTTTCCCTAGTTATAAACCAAGGAAGTTGAGCTAGATGATCTGTGGGGTCTCTTGGAGCTTGAACATTCTGAGCTTCTGTCAGAGGTTATACAAGCGGGGGTGCTGAGCGAGGGGGATACCCTTGCAGGTCCCCTTTGGCCCTGATCTTACAACTCTGTGAGTTAGTGTTTCCTGCCTTCCCTCCTCCTGCTCTCATCTAACGAGGAGAGGGGCTCAGTTTTCCCTGCCATCTGTCCCCGTCTTAATCCCGCTCCATTTTTGTCTTTCTTCTTCATCTATTTATATCTATTGCTATATCTATATCCACATCTATTTTATACTGATAGCTATACCTACGTCAAAATCAATATCTTCAGCTCTATTTGTATATTTGTATTTATACTTCTTCTATCTATATTTGTATCTATGTATCTGTCTGTATCTATTTTTCCATTTATCTGTCAATCTGTGTCTGTGTATGTATATATGTATGTACCTATCCATCCATCCATCCATCTATCTATCTATCTATCTATCTGTCTGTCTGTCTGTCTGTCTGTCTGTCTGTCTGTCTATGTATGTATGTATCAATCTATGTATCTTTGTATCTGTATCTATGTATCTATGTACGTATCTGTCTGTCTGTCTGTCTGTCTATCTATCTATCCATCCATCCATCCATCCATCTATCATCTATCTACCTATATCTCTCCATCTATCTATCTACCTATCTATGTATCTATGTATCTATCTGTCTGTCTGTCTGTCTGTCTATGTATGTATGTATCAATCTATGTATCTTTGTATCTATATCTATGTATCTGTCTATGTATCTTTGTATCTATATCTATGTATCTATGCATGTATCTATCTATCTGTCTGTCTGTCTATCTATCCATCCATCCATCCATCCATCTATCATCTATCTACCTATCTCTCTCCATCTATCTATCTACCTATCTCTCTCCATCTATCTATCTACCTATCTCTCTCCATCTATCTATCTACCTATCTATGTATCTATCTATGTATCTGTCTGTCTGTCTGTCTGTCTATCCATCTATCCATCCATCTATCTATCTCACAGGATCTTTGAGTTAGGAGGGACCTCAAAGGCTCTCTCTATTTGAAGCAAACAGCCCAATGTACCTTTAGAGCTCTAGTAGTAGTTTTTCTTAATATTGCCACCAGGGGGCACCGAGCCACCACAAGTGATACATACAATCCCACATCAGAGAGGGCTGGGGATAGCTATATTCCCCTTGTGCCTTTTTCAGGCTCTGAGAGCAGCTGTTTGTCATTCCACCCTGTCCGGTTTCTCATTAATTCAAGTAGAGTTTGTGTCTGAATTACCTGATCAAATCTCATAGTTCAGCCTCCCGTTGCATTGACTCCCCACTTCATTCCATACCTAGTGTTTCATTTAAGGCCACTTACAAGCCATACACTAGTAGAAAGACTAGATCTTCTAATGTGGAAGTTCCTTGACCAGTTCAGGTTGGCACCTTTCTATCACTTTTAGCCTTAACGAATTGTCTAGAGATTTGTCCAACATCACGTGGCCTGTATATGCCAACGGTGGGACGGGAATCCAGGTTTTCCTGACTGCATGGTCTACACTCTGCCACAGATACATCTCATTTTAATCAAAGTGGTAGAAGACTAAAGTCAGACTGAAGCAAGCTTTTGCTTCCATGTAATCATGGTTCTTCCCCCAGCCTCCAATTTTCCCTCTCTCTTCCACAGGCTTATCGATTGCACTTGATTTCTGTCCCTTTAATATTCTCTAAGTCCTAGGGAGTCCCTTCCTCCTCAACCTCCACCACCCACGAGCACAAAACTCCTTGGCTATCACAGTCCCACTAAGACAGCTGGAGAAGAGAACACACCCAGTGCCACAACAAACTTCCATATAATTTTCAGATCCTCTATTCCACCTTCTTCCTTTATTAGTGTGGCTGTGTGTGCACTCCTTAGCTATACTTGAGTCAAGGGGAGTGTGCGTGTGTGTGTGTGTGTGTGTGTGTGTGTGTGTGTATGTGTGTGTTGGGGAGTAGGGCAAGAGTGAATGACTAAATTTGCTTCTTTGAAACTTCTGGGTCAGTTAGGCGGTGCAGTGGAAAGAGCACCAGTCACTGGGTCAGGAGGATCTGACTTCAAATCTAGCCGCAGATGCTTTTTACCTCTGTGACCCTGGACAAGTCACTTAACCCCAATTACCTCTGGAGAAAAAGAAAAGAAACTGCACCTTTATACCTAGCCCTGCCCTGTAGGACCAAACAGAACAATTCTATTCTATTCTATTCCTTTTTTCTTATGCCAGCCTTTCAAATACTTTAGGATGGCTATTATGTCACTTTTAAATCTTTCATCCCCCACTTTCCTCAACCATTCCTTTTTTGACATTAACTCAAGGCCTTTCACAATCCCAGTTGTCTCCTCTGAATATTCCCTAGATTATCATTGCCCTTCCCAAAATGTGACACATTGATGTGAACCATTGATGTGAAAGGTTAGGGAAATGACAGTGGTATTTTCATCTCTATAACCCTGAACACTATGGCTCATTAATACAAACAAAGCTCACATTAACATTTTTTCTTGACATTTTATACTCTTGACTCATATTGAGTTTTAGTCCATTAAGATCCTGATTTCAGGGTTAACTGCTGTCTAAACACATCTCCCCCATCCCCCATTAAAAGGTGACTTTTAAAAATTAAGATTTTGCATTTAACTCTATGAAATGTTATTGTCTTAGAGTAGGCCCAGTAATCTGGTCAAGCCAGCCAGCTCTTCGAGACTCCTGATTCTTTCTTCCTATTAGCAAATAATGAGATTTTAGAATTACTACCATACTATTTCCTGCTTCTCTAGACCCAAGTCTCCTCTCTGGGCTTGTCTTCTAAGACAAAAATCTTTCTAGAAAATCTCACATGCCTGCTCAACTTGGGCCCTTGGGGCTTCTATCCAAGATGGAGTCTGGGTGGCCTTTCTTCTTTCTCACACTTCTGAATGGAATCTTCACTTTCCCAGTGGAGCTGGAGGGGAAGCTGAGGGAGGACCAGAGGCCAGAGCAACTGGGCATCTTTGATAAGGTTTGGGTGTCCTTCACTGAAGGTCAGGCTCAAAGCTTGAGCTCTCTGCTCCCTCCCTCATCAGCTCTGCCAAGAGTAGCAGCTTCTTAGGTTGAGATCATAGACAGAAAAGTGTGAAGTAGGCAAAATGTGCCTTCTGCACTGTCTCTCATCTCCTTTCTGTTCCCTCATCCTCCCCCTCCCCCTCCCACATCCACACCCACACACCCACATTGCACTCAGTGCTTTTGTTTTAGAGAACCCAAACCAAGGCAATTTTTCCTTGAATCATAAAACTGCCTAATTGGTCAATAGAAGGGGTAAGGTCATTTAGTGTACCCCTATCAACAGAATGCTATATTTCTAGTAACTGGTCATCCAGCTTCACAACTTTGATTCTTAAGATATGAGGTCTTTAATAATTTAATATGTTGCCTCTACCAAGATGATTTGCATTTTAAAAGAAAATAGCAATATTTAATGCAAAAGAATTAATATCTAACAGTGGAATTTCACTAGGTCACACTGTGACCTAGAATAAGGAAGATTGCAGAAGAATATATTTGTATCTATCTATGTATGTATATATCTATCTGTCTGTCTATGTATCTACCTACTCCCTACCACTTTTGAATAAAACTTTGTCAGGTAAAAGTGACCCAGAGGTCATTTGTCAGCCATCTGTAGACAAGGACTAAGCTCTAAGCGTCTGAGCCAGAACTAGTTGACAAACTAAATCTAGGGCATTCTCAAGTACTGAGGACTGGCATGAGGTCACTCTCCCCCTACCCAACTGAACTGGCTCCCCATCTCCATGATATCAAACATAAAATTCTCTGTTTAGCACTCAAAAGTCCTTCATAATCTGGCTTCCTTCATCTTTGCATCTTCTTGTATTCTCCTCTCCTCCATATATTCTGTGATCCAGTCACACACTCCTTTTTATTATTCTTCACACAAGACTCTCCATCTCCTGACTCTCAGTCTTTTTATTGGCTGTCCCCTCTGCCTGGAATTTTCTCCCTCCTAATCTGTCTCCTGGAATCCCCAGCTTCCTGAAGCTCCTGACTTAATCTCTGATATATCTTATTGTTACCTAGTTGTTGGCAATTATCTTCCCCATTAGACTTTGAGCCCCTGGACTACAGGAACTGTCTTTGGCCATTCTTTGTAGCCCTAGCACTCAATACAGTTCCTGATGCATAATAGATGCTTACTAATAAAATGATTGCTGACCAGATGGACAAAAAGCAGTAAGGGAGGTGATAGATGATAAAGGAAGCAGAACAAGGTGAGGGCTTAAAAATCCAGGAAAACAGTCAGGAATCAGGAGATCCATAGGAACTCAAAAGCTGAACAGGACCCGCATCAAGCTGACCTCTACAACTGTGGCAATCCCTTGCCTCAACCTAGGAGATTGTACATGCTTCCTGTTCAGCACACAATCAGGGTTTTGCAGGTGCAGACAAATGATTAAATTTGATTGGGGCCAGGGAGATAGAGGAAGAGATAGGGGCCACTCCTGGTATCTACTAGAGACAGCTATTCAGTTCTTCATACCCCCTCCTTAGGACACTGATTATAGAGAAAATTGGACAATTGGGAGAAAACAGAACTGCAACATTCCTGGGAGAAAGGAGGATTTAATCCCTGACCCTGGGTTTGAAGAGTTTGGAATGAACTTTTTGTTTGTGGTTTCTTGGTTTCCGGGATGTCACAATTCTTTGAACTCTAGAAATTGCTCAAAATCTTGAGTTTGGAGGAGATGGTACATCAGAAAGATAAGAGCCTTTTTCAGCCACAGGATGTGTATGTAAAAGTGTCTTGGTGGTGCTCCTCTTTCCTACTCCCTGACTCCTCCTCCTCAATACCTTAGCAACAAACTTCTGGGAATGAGAAGGTGATTAGAGTGGGACTTGTTGTATCATGGAACACTTTGGAAGTCTGAGGAAGCCTACAGATCTCTTTTTTTTAAGTAATATTTTATTTTACATGAACTGATGCAAAGAGAAGTGAGCAGAACCAGGAGAACATTATACACAGTAACAGCAATATTGTACAATGAAGAATTGTGAATGACTTAGCTATTCTAAGCCTATGGACTTCTTGGAATAATAGTTTTAAATGCATAAAATAAAGTATCTAAGATTACAAAGGAAAAAATTATATTCCACTATAGTATAAAATTATGTATTTTTAAGTTCACTAAGAAACCCATGAGCAATAAGGTGGTAAAGTAGATAGAGTGCCAGGCCCGGAGTTAGGAAGACTCATCTTCCTGAGTTCAAATCCAACATCAGATACTTACTAGCTGTGTAACCCTGGGCAAGTCACTTAATCCTGTTTGCCTCAGTTTCCTAATCTGTAAAATGACCAGGAGAAGGAAATGGCAAATCACTCCAGTACCTCTGCCAAGAAAACCCCAAATGGGATCAGGAAGAGTGAGACATGACTGAAAACAGCTGAACAGCAACAATAGTATCAAAATATGTATTTTCTAAATACCACTGAGAACCGAATGGGCAGTTAAGTAGTACCAAAAGATGTCATAAAGAGCTGGACATGACTGAAAAACAACAAAGAATCCCTTCTCCAGTGAAATGATTTTTTACTTTCCCTTATCACCTTAAGTTGTTCCCTAGATCTAGAGGAAAACCTCAGAAACAAATAGTATTTAATGGACACCTGAATTCTGGAGGGAGGAAAAGGGTGATTTCATCTCAGCAGTTCTGAAGCTGATGTCCTTCTCCCTGTCAGGGCCTCTGACAGCAAAATTGTAAAGTAATCAAAGTTTGTCTTAGAAGTGCCTACTCTTTCAGTGTTTCTTCTGAGGCATCTGATGACCTCATGCCAATGCTGGATGCTCTCCAATTTCCTCTCAAATCTAATGCTAGGAGAAACATTAAAAAACTGTAGCACATCCATATGGAGTTTAATCAGAATGGTAAAGTGATTCAAAACCATGTCTCTTAAATAAGTCAAGGTCTTGATTCCAAAGTTAATGTTCTGTCCACTCTACTCATTCTATGCCTTTGGCTTGGCTGTGCCCTACACCTGGTATGCCTTCCCTACTCACTTCTGCTGTTGAGAATGCTGAACTACCTTCAAAGCTCCGAGTAGGCACTGCAACCTCCTACAAGGTCTCTCTTCTGATCCCTCAGCTGTTACTTCCTGCCCTGCCTCCTGAATTACTTTCTATTTCTTTGTATGTCCTTCTATGGATATGTTGTTTTAAGAATTAGAATTTAAGCTCTTTGAAGGCAGAGTCTGTTTCATCTGCTTCTTTGTATTTCCCATGCCTAACATAGTGTCTAGAACACAGTAGGTGCTTAATAAGTGCTTGCTGATTGTTTGATTGAAAGAACAAGAGGTTTTAAGCTTAGGAGAGAGAAGATATAGGAAGTACATCATAGGTGGCCTCAAATACTTGACAGGCGTGGTGTGGAAAAAAGGATTAGATTTGTTCTACATAAACTCCTAAGAGCAATGGGCATAAGTTGAAGAAAAATAAATTTTAATTGGATATGAAGAAAAAAAAACTACAGTTGTTCAAAAATAGGTAGTAAGTTTCCCATCTCTTGAGGAAAATATGGCATCCAATAGAAATAATTCAATCAAAATCGATTGAAATAAGTTAATCATAATAAAAAAACCAAATAAACCAAATGGAAGAAAAGACTTAAACATCAGCTATAATAATTTCATTCAGAATTTTACTCAATACATCCAAATGAGCCTAAAATGCACTTTATTTGATAAATATTGACTTATTTGCCAAGGTTATTTAAGCATGAAAATAAAACCACAAAAAAAAGAAAATGGAAAAGATCTGCAAATATTTATATATATTGTGTATATATATATATAATGTGTATACACACACACACACATACATACACACATTTGCAGATCTTTTCCATTTACTTGATTTACTTGCCAAGGCTATTTAAGGATGAAAATAGAACCACAAAAAGAAGAAAAGGGGAAAGATCTGCAAATGGGTGTATGCACACACACATATACACATACACATATATGTGCAAATGTGTATATATATATATACATATATACATTATATATATATATATATATATATACACACATATATTTGCAGATCTTTTCCATTTTCTTCTTTTTGTGGTCCTATTTTCATCCTTAAATAGCCTTGGCAAGTAAGTCAGTGTATGTATAGCAAACTTTTCACTACCAAGAACAATGGAGCCACCAATCTTAGACTCTAGAACAGTGGTTCTCAACCTTCCTAATGCCTTGACCCTTTAATACAGTTCCTCATGTTGTGGTGACCCCCAGCCATAAAATTATTTTTGTTGCTACTTCATAACTGTAATTTTGCTACTGTTATGAATTGCAACATAAATATCTGATATACAGGATGTATTTAAATTGAACATAACCCACAGGTTGAGAACCGCTGCTCTAGAAGGAAGGAAGGGAAGGGAGGGGCAATAAGCACCATGTAGCACCTATTATGTAACAGATACTGTGCTAAGCACGCTATAAATATTGTTTCATTTGATCTTTCACACTGAACTCTGACACCATAAATTGTATTTATATAACAGAAATGGTGCTAAAGAAAATAAAGACAAGAAAAGCAGACAGCAAGAATGCAGGTTGGAGGTTATGTAATTATGAGGATGTTGATGGATTTATTTGTAAGGCCTCTGAAGGATTGGAATATACTAATGTTATTTTTTAATGGCATTTTATTAATACATAAAAAGATGACTGAGAGAACATTAATGACTAATAATAACCTCTATTACCACTTTCCCATCTATATAACACTTTGATGACAATCACCTCCATATACACCAAGTGGATTGTGATGAGAGCATTATTAAGAAACAGATTTTCTTATATTCTGTAGTAAGCCACATCATAAACATCACAAAAATCACTAAAATATACAGAGAATACAAGATCTCACTCTGCTGTTGGTTGATTGATAGATCATAAACAAGCATTTGAGAAGATGGCAGAGAAAAGGCAGTGACTCGCCTGAGCTCTCCTCAAAATCCCTCTAAACACTTTTTTTTGTTTTTTTGGGCTTTTTTTTTGTTTTTTGGAGGGCATTTGGGGTTAAGTGACTTGCCCAAGGTCACACGGCTAGTTTTTTGTGTTAAGTGTCTGAGGCCGGATTTGAATTCAGGTACTCCTGACTCCAGGGCCGGTGCTCTATTCACTGCACCACCTAGCTGCCCCTAAACACTTTTAAATGATGCCATAAAACAATTCCTGGAGTGGCAGAACCCACAAAAGAATGGGGGAAATAATATTCCAGCTAAAGGCAACTTAGAAGGTCAATAGGAAGTCGGTCACACTGGGGTGAGAGTGGAGCACAGTCCAGTGCAGGCCCCTCCAGCACAGACTGGGCCCCAGCAAACCAGGAGCAGGCTTTGAGAGCCGTTGAATTAATAGCAGCAGTGACTGCTTTCAGCCCACAGATCGTAAGGAGTGGAACAAGTGATCAGAAGGAGATTGTGGGGATCTTTTTGCTGGTATTGGGGGCAGGACTCTGTTGTTTTGCCCATCCTTAGATCTGGGTCACAGTCTTAGGTGGCAGTCTCAGGAGGAGGAGGAGCGCTACCACACCAGAACATGTGACCTACCACTATTAACTAGGACCGTGCTAATGTGTTAAAGGACATTTGGTTTCCTTTTCCATTACTAGCCATAGGATCATAGCTCAGTGGAGGCAAAATAGGCGACATTTACCCAGACCTTTGCTAGAAACTTCCAGATATTTCAGTGACAAGGAGATTCAGCTAATTTTTCAGTCAGTTCATAAACATTTATTAAATTCCTAATGTGTACTAGGTACTGTGCTAAGTGCTGGAGATACAAAAAGAAGCAAAAGACAGTCTCTGCCCTCAAGGGTCTTACAGGCTAATGGCGGAGACAACAAGCAAACAAATATGTACAAATAAGCTAAAGACAAGAAAAAGAGGAAATAATTAAGAGAGTACGCTAGAATTAGTGCACTAGAATTAAGAACTGGGAAAGACTTCCTGTAGAAAATGGGATTTTAGTTGGGACTTGGAGAAAGTCAAATAGCACCAAAGGACTGGGAGGAGCTCCTGCTATAGTGGGTGTGTGTGTGAGTGTGCGTGTGAGTGTGTGTGAATGTGTGTGTGTGTGTGTGTGTGTGTGTGAGAGAGAGAGAGAGAGAGAGAGAGGAGGAGAGAGGGAAAGAGAGAGAGAGAGAGAGAGAGAGAGAGGAGGAGAGAGGGAAAGAGAGAGAGAGAGAGAGAGAGGGAGAGAGAGGAGGAGAGAGGGAAAGAGAGAGAGAGAGGGGGGGAGAGAGAGGGAGAGTGCACTTCTGGTTGTTTCAGGGTGGCATCATGTGACTCTGTTGAGGGTTGGGGAAGGATCACTCCACTTCCTCTATACCCTGGTATCATGGTGACCCATGGGACCTGCAACTAGAAAAGGTTGCATCAAAACCCTCAGATGCTTTTTCTCCTTTTGTGTTCTTCTAGATCAGTGGTTCTCTACCTGTGGGTCATGATCCCTTTGGGGTTCAAACAACCCTTTCACAAGGTTCGCATGACCCTTTCACAGGGGTCACTTAAGATCATCAGAAAACACATATTTCTGATGGTCTTAGGAACTGAGACACCGCTCCTCCATCTGTCTCCAGGTAGGTGCCCCCACATGCAGATATGCCCACATATGAGTATTAAAGGGTCGTGGCATTAGGAAGGTTGAGAACCACTGTTTTAGATGAACGTATATCCTGAGGCAGATGTGTTCAGCATTGGAGGTAACCTTGTGATGTTGAGAGGTTTCAAGTTATCCTTGGAGGATGGAGCTGAATGGAAGCTGGGGGAAGGGGAGTTTGCCAACTACTCCATTAATTGTAGAGGGTGAGCACTGACACGACTATGACTAGCCCAAGCTTGGCTGTTTTATAAAGAATGCCAAACTGGAAATGGAAAATATCTAATTAGTAGTATGGCTAATTTCTTTGTGTTAAGTATCAGCTTCCACCTCCTAGCGGAGTGCAACGGTAGTTATAAATCGAATTACTGAATTCTGTTTAATTTATTCTGTTAATGCTCCCTCTTGAGCGTTCTATGTTTAACAGTTCTTTTGTGCATAGGAATAAATTACCTGTTGCTGTCCTAATCCATCTTCTACAATGAGTACCTCTTTTACTCTCTGATTTTTGTAGAGTCCTAGACACAAACCAAAATAAAAACTTTAAGCAATTTTCCATCTGGAGTGGGGGACTTAGTAAGTCAAAGAATATGAGAAAGCCTAATCATTCTAGAGACAAAATCCCTCCAGGATCTATGCCTAGATGCTGAATGGGGCTGACAGTATTGAACCTCCCCTAGGTCCAGCATTAGTGCTGCAACATTAGAATAAGATCATTGATAGATTCAGAAAGGACCTTGTATGACACCTAGTTCTGGTTAGACCTGCATTGTACAGATGAGAATCTTGGTCCTGTGGAAGATGAGTAACTTAAGCAAGTTGGTCATGCTCTTTCTACTGCACTATATTTTAAAAATGCATAACAAAAATCATGCTTAGCGGGTGATCAACTGTACATTGAAAGACCAACCTTAGTTTAGAGAAGCTCATCACCAAGTTGTCTATAGAATGATGAATTTTTTGACTACAGTAGGTCTCAGAGCCTGTCAGCTAAGGTATAGAGGGGTTGTAGATGTAGGTTTGTGGAATGAGCACCCACACTACCAAATTACAACCACAGGCATTGGGAAATTAATAGAAACTGCTAGCAGCTAGGTGGTTTAGTGGGTAGAGCCCCCACCCCCACCCCTTCCCTAGGCCTGGGGTCAGGAAGGCTTATCTTCCTGAGTTCAAATATGGCTTCATACACTTACTAGCTCTGTGACCCTGGACAAGTCACTTAATCCTGTTTGCTTCAATATCATAATCTATAATTTTAAAAAATGATCTGGAGAAGGAAATGGAAAGCCACTCCTGTATCTGTGCCAAGAAAACCCCAAAAGTGGTCATGGAGAATTAGACAAGACTGAAAAACGAATCAACAATCCATAACTAACTCTAGGACTTCATCCGATCCTTATGATTGTACATTTAGCTCTGCCTCACTTAAATCCAGTTCACTTGCAAGTCAAGACATCACCCTCCTGACATCATTGGTCCTCTTCAAGAAGGACAAACAAGAAGTATATGTTCCAGATGTTTTAAATAGCTGCACTCAATGTGTCTATTGCATTCCTGTTTTATTTGTTTCTACTCATTTGATTTCATATGGGTTTTCTAAATTGCCATATATCTTTGTATTCACCTTCTTTCATGGACCCCCTATAGTCTGTGGCAATCGCTGAATGCTGTCCAATAGCTTTCCAGGAAAATCGAGCACATTTGCCTTGACTAGGTAACTTCACTTTAACAGGGTCAGGCATATCCCCTAGAAAGTATTCTGTTCTGGCTGATTCTGCCCAAATGTCACCCAATCTTCTTTGCCTCAATTCTCCTGGACTTTCAAGGCTTTTGGAGCAGTTGAGATAAGCCCCGGCTCCTACACATTCCTTATTTCCCTCTATAACTATAACTCATCTAATAAGATGACTCCTGAGGGAGACGCATGTCTGGGTAGTCTGGTGCTCTCTCTTCTTACCTTCCTAGGCCCCCTAGAGCTTGCTTCAAATACTCCCTCTTCTTCCTGCCTACTCCCAGGGTAGAAAAGGAGGCTAGAAGCTAAGGGACACCCTGCTGAGGGTGGGTAGGGGGAAGAAAGGGTTTGAGGACCACCACGCGTAAATGGCTCCACTCTTTCTCCCAGCTCCCAGTGAAACCTTAAGAGAGGAAGAGGATCAGATCAGCCACCCGACTACACTTCATTCACTTCCCTCCACTATTAGCCTCCTCCAAATAGATTTCAGCTGTTTAGTCACTTCCCTTCTGGGTTGGGCACTACCTGGAGGGCTTGAGTCATCACACAGGTGTGAGGGAGGAAAAAGAGCCAGCCAAGACATTACACATCTATCTATCTGCTCTGGGGTAGAGGTACAGGACCCTGAGGGTGTGGCCTGGAACTCTTTCCTCCCTATCTGTCTGTGGAGGCTCCAAATTGTGCCCTAGGATTGACTAAATAATTTCTAATGGTTTTTTCCCAGCTTTTAAATTCTACAACTTTATGACTGAATATGGAGGCCCCAAGCAAAGGACCCAAGTTTCTTGGCATAAAGCCAATCATTCCCTCCCCCATCTTTGTCCTCTGTCTTTTTAACTCCACCCTTCCCTTCCTTCCTTTGTATAGTGCCTTAAAAAAGAGAGAGAGAAAAAAAAAAGAAAAGAAAAACCAATCCTGTCCTGTTATTATCTCCATGTTGCAGATGAAGAGACAGATAGAGGTGAAATTGATGGAATCCTAATAAAGCTGCCCCCAGCCCCAATATTCTAACTTCATTATAGCCCTGGCCCCACTGAGCAGCAGGCCCACTGTAATACCTAGCCCTCCTGCCAATGTCCTGACTTCTCCATATATGCCTCACTGCTCACTGGAACAACAGGTATGTTCCTGAACTCTTAGTTCCCACAGAAACAGCAGGTGTGTCCATATGATGGGTACCTGGCTACTGCCTCTACTTGGTCACTGTCTCTACCTGGTCACTGCCCCCAGACCCCTTCCCACAGAAACAGGTATGTTCTTGAATTCAATCACAATCACATCATCCATTGAGCCCAAGACAGGACCACAGTACCTAACTATCTGTCTTAACCAGACAGGACCACAATAGCTAGCCATTTGGAGAGCAAAATGACCAGAATGTTTAACCACCAAACCATAGATGGAACTGCTCCTCCATTATCTAATCCCTTAACAAACTTCTCCTGTCTTTTTAACATTAATGATCTTCCTCTATTCTATGCAAATTTCTGTTATGTAATTGCATCTTTATCTTATAAAAATCCATCTTGCTTTCTCTAAAGTTGCTGGTTCCTCTTGGAATTTAGCCCATTTCATGAGAGACATCAATCTCAATAAATGCCTATCCTTGGATTAGTGGTGGTCTGACTCTGAATTCTTTGAGACAGTTCCACCACAACACATCACAAAACCACAACAGTTTTAGGGTGGGCAGAGCCCCCACTGCAACAGTTCTTGGTGTCCCTAGGTTTAAACTGCAACACTGGGATGCATGAATTTACTTGTTTTTTTTTAATATTTTGAAAGTTGCATTTCAGTATAATTGGCCTTCTTGGTAATCCTATGTGTTCTATTTTATATGTATTTTAAATTTTATATATTTTCATATATGTATTATATGAGAAGGGATTTGTAGGCTTCCTTAACTGCCAAAGAGACCCATGAACTAAAAAAGATTAGGACCCCTGAACTAATCCAACCCCTTTATATTACAGGGGAAGAAACTGAGGCTCAGAAAGGTCATGCAGATAATTGGAGGGATTCAGATCTAGAATGCTTCCTGCACTGTCCGCTTGTCCCTACCTCCTTCCAACTCTGATTAAGGCTCACTTCTTCCAGAAGTCTTTCTTGATTAACCTTATCAACTTTCTTTTATCTTTCTTCATTCTCAGTTGCTCCACTTTGCTCAGCTCCCTTTTCATTTGTTTCTTTGTGTCCCCTTTGCAGTGGAGAAATGCAAGGAGCTGAGCAGGGAGACTAGAAAGACTAGCTGATAAATGAAGGGAGAAGCTTAACTTCCTGACTGATTGGGTCTCCTGTTGAAGAACTGGTTGTTCTTGAAGGGGGAAGAAATGAGGGTGAGGAGGAAAGGAGAAAGAAAAAGGAAGGAAAAGAAAGAAAGAAAAGAAGGAAGGAAGAAAGAAAGAAAGAAAGAAAGAAAGAAAGAAAGAAAGAAAGAAAGAAAGAAAGAAAG
>CM053598.1:42363183-42385724 GCA_028646575.1 Pseudocheirus occidentalis | reverse complement strand
AAGGAAGAAAGAAAGAAAGAAAGAAAGAGAAGAAGAGAAGGAAGGAAGGAAAGAAAGAGAAGGAAGGAAGAAAGGAAAGGAAGAAAGGAAAGGAAAGGAGGGAGGAAGGAGGGAGGGAAGAGGGAGGAGGGAAGGAAAGAAAGAAAGAGCAGGAGAAGAGAAAAAGACAGAGGGAGAAGGAGAGATAGGGCACATGAGGTTGTGAGCAGCAGTGGGCCAGTGTGGCTAGCTGGCTCCCACACTGCATCGCTCTCTGTTCCTCTGTGTTGTGTGTATCATTTGGGATTTCTTGTGTGCCAGACTGAGCTTCCTGTGGTTTGATGTTCAGAGAATATGGCATTGGGTCAGTGATAATACCATGTATGACACCTTCTGAACCTGCCCTACATGAGCGTGGGTCAGAGGTCACAGGACCCTGGCAATCAAAGATCGTGAGGTTCTGAAAGTTACTAAATATCTGAGGTCAGAGAAGGGAAAGTTTGGGACAAATCACCAAAGGACATGGAATTCTGATTTTTCAAAGTACTTTTATTGGTTACTAAAGATCTATTGGGAGCAGCTAGGTGATTCAGTGGATAGAGTACAAGGTCTGAAGTAAAAAAGACTTATCTTCCTGAATTCAAATCTGGCTGTAGACACTTTCTAGGTACGTGACCCTGGGCAAGTCACTTATTCCTGTTTGCCTCAGTTTGGGCATCTGTAAAATGAACTGGAGAAGGAAATGGCAAACCACTCCAATATTTCTGCCAAGAAAACCCCCCAAAAAGGAACATGAAGAGTTGGACGCGACCGAAACAAATGAACAACAAAAGGTTTACTAAGAAGCTTCAACAACACTAACATACAGAGACACCCCTCATTTTCACATATACACTCTTCCTCAGTCCTTAGTTATTATTTGTCAGTAAACATGCACAGGTAAGGGTCCAGTCCCTGGTGGCATCTCAAGAGAAAATGCAGTTTCTATAGAAGGTCTCTGGGAAGGGTTCCCTCTCTGTATGGAACTGTGTAGGGGAAGGGGAGGACAAGAGGCAGGTGAAGGGACTGGATGAAGTAGTGGAAGCGGCAATCATGCAAGCACCAGGTGACCATAACAAATGTGAGATCAAAGAGCTAGAGGAGAGATGCCTAGATCAGATCAAACCAGCACCAAAGACTCATGATGTCTTCGTTATAGACCCTTCTTAGAGACTGTCTATGACTGGGCTCCACAGCCCCTTCAAATATTGCCTCTTCAACTCTGGAGATCTTCCTTATATCAAACTTTACTTCATTCAAATAAACCTAATTACTCTCTTTCAGCCTGCTCTTCCACAAGCCCCTTTTTTCATTTTCTTAACTTAAAATGATCTTCCTTCCACCCCTGCCCCATTGAATTCTGGAATCACAGGATTTAGAGCCAGCACAAACCTTAGAGTTCATCTAATACAACTTCTTTATTTTACTGGCAGATCTAAGTGACTTATCCAGGGTCACACAGTCTATGGGCAGTGAGAAACAGAGGATGAGGAATATACTTTTAACTCCACATTTCTTCCTTCCTTTTTGGTTCAGCAACCAGTAATACCTCATAGCACAGGAGACTATTAGAATCCTTATCCTACCAGATGTGCAGTTGCTATTGGTATTATAAAATGACCTTTTTGCCTACTTACAGGACTTCATCCCTTTTCTCAGCTACTTAGTAGCTACAAAAGAACTTTTGTACAGAATAGTCCAGTCCATACACACTTTACACATATGTATTCATACAGACTTTCCACTATGATTAGACATTTACGTTTTGATCATAGGATTAAGCCTGGGAGGGACCTAAGAGATAATATACTCCAATCTCCTCCTTTATCGATAAGGAAATTGAGGCAGAAAGCAGTGGAGTGGCCTTCCCCAGGTTACACAGGAATTGATCAATCAATAAGTACCTATGTGTGAGCACAAAGGAAAAAAAATGAAGCAGTCCCTGCCCTCAGGGAGTTTACATTCTATCCAAGGAAATTTGTGGATATGTATATGCACATACATACATACACATATCTATATACATGTGTACATGGGAAAATATATAAATATATATATACCTGCATGTATGAGGGAAACACAAACTACATATGAAGTAAGTAAAAGATAAATATAAGGCAATTTCAAGCTCAAAGTAACAGAAAAGGTATCATGCATACAGGAGGAAGTTCTGGAACAGAGGAATCTTAGGGATTCTCTTAAAGGAAGCTAGGGGTTCTCTTAGAGGAGGGAGCACCTTCCAGAAGCACCTGTGTAAAGACATGGAGATTGAAAATACAAGGTCATCAGTGAAGAACAGCAAGTAAGCCTTTTTGGTTGGACTTTCGTATGTATGAGAGGAGGTGATCTAAAATCTAACTCTAGAAAAATGGACTGGGGACGGCTAGGTGGCACAGTGAATAGAGCACCAGCCCTGGAGTCAGGAGGACCTGAGTTCAAATCCAGCCTCAGACACTTAACACTTACTAGCCATGTGACCTTGGACAAGTCACTTAACCCCAATTGCCCCTCCAAACAGCAAAAAAGAAAAAAACCCAAAAAACAAAAAAGACAGACTGGAGACAGCTTGTGAGGGTAGCTAGGTGGTGCCATGGATAGAATATTGGATTTCTAGTCAGGAAGACTTGAATTCAAATCCTACCTCAAACAATTACTAGCTGTGTGACTCTGGGAGAGTCATGTAATTGCTTTTGTCCTTGGTTTTTCCTATCTATAAAATAGGAATAATGAAAGCATCTATCTCACAGAGTTAGGTTCTGAGAATCTAATGTGATAACATGCATAAAATGCTTTGCAAATAAATGTTTATTGCTGTTGCTAAAAACCAGATAGAAGAGTTTGTACTGGATCCTAGAGTAAAGACATGGTCATACCCGTGCTATGGGAATAATTACTTTGGCAGTTTCATGGAATATGGATTAGATAGAGGAAGAGACTGGAGGCAGTGACACCAATTATTCAGGCTGTCAGCAATCATGTATGCCAAGCACTGTGCAAAAGTCTTGAGATATATAAAGAAAGGCAAAAGACAGTCCCTGCCCTCAAGGATCTCACATTCTAATGTAGACTTGCTAATGGATTCTAGGTAAGGGGAGATGGGGATGATGGCCATATGAATGGAGAGGAAGGAGGGATGCCTTGTGGAGGTAGAGTATAGAAGACACAGTAATTTAATAGACTTGGGAGATAAGAGAGAGAGAAGGTAGGAAGCAGCTGAGCTGCAATCCAATCCCAAATCTTTTGACTCCAAATTCAGAGATCTTTTCATTATACCATACTTGATCTGGTAACATAGACTGAGATTTTTGACTCACTATTACTGCTGACATTATCTTCCATTGCCCCATTGTGACATAGAAGTGACTTTGGGTTTTCTGTGGCTCTGTAAAAAATGTATTAGGGTCTATCAAGATCACAAGGCTTCAAATGGTTGTCCAGCAATAGACTGTCTTGAGGAATAGCCTACAAAAGTTTGGGAAAACCCCACCATTGGATAATGGATATAGGGTAATGCATTTTTCAGTTACTGAAATAATCAGACATTTAGCTCCCTTGTAATGAGTTAAGTTTAGAAATTCAGTTTCTCTTATTAATCACTGTTCTGTTCTTGTGTCAAGGAAATCTCTTACCCTTGAAGCATACATATCTGGTGTGTTATGCAAAGAAGTCTAGTCCACTATCTCTAACACTGCAGGTGGACTTTTTCCTAGGAAAAGGAATGCGAACCTTTCTGTGGAGCTCTCTCTATCATGAGAATGACAGTTTCCCTTTATCTCTACATTTCTAAGCTCTGGCCAAGTTTTGGGAGTGTAGAGAGGAAGATAGATAAGAAGAAAGGAAATCTTTTCCCTCAGACTACATAATTTTTGTGACATAAACTAATTAGAAACTGAGTTTGTAGCTAAAATGCAGGTTCTCTATTGTGAATTTCCAAATTGTGCTTGGAATGCTTTTATAAATGCTGGAATATTTTAGTGAGTTTGGATGAACATTTTTTAGAATTTGTTTTAGGGAAATTAAGAACATTACTGTAAATGTTGCATGGACCTTTTATCACTCTTCTCCTGGAGAGTTTATTGTTTTATAGCTACAAGAGGAAGGTCATTTTGCTGATTAGAAAGGAACTAGCCACTGGGTGGTACAGTAGATAGCTCCAAGCTGGGCTTGGAATCAGGAAGACTCATCTTTCTGAGTTCAAATCTAGCTTTAGACACTTACTAGCTATGTGGCCCTGGGCAAGTTACTTAACCCTGTTTGCCTCAATTTCCTCATCTGTAAAACGAATTGGAGACAAATGGCAAACCACTCCAGTATCTTTGCCAAGAAAACCCAAAATGGGATTATTAATGCTCAGACACAACTGAACAGCAATGACAACAGAAGTTTGAAAGTGGTATCAATGAAGTTCCAAGGTGAAGAAAAAAATGGGTGGTAACTGACAATCTGAATAGCTTTGGCAATTAAGGAATTAATTGTTGTTGTTTTATATTCTATATTGCCTTTATTTTATGAAAACTCTCATTCAAAACCTACACATCACTGTGTGAATACAAAGTCCAAACTGTGAAAGATTGGCCTCATTTATAAAAACGCAGAAGTGAGTCTTGGTCAGTTTCAGAATGTCAGGAATTTCAGGCACTTCAAAGGGTTTTTTGCATTGGTGTGTTTCAGTGCCAAAGCATAAGAATATATTCTGGCATCCACCTTGAGATGAAGAACTTAATTGTTAACTCTTTCCTGGGCTCATGAAAAAGAGAAAAGTTTGCATAAATCAGGGAAGTACTAAAAAGTAAATAAATTTTACTAGAAGGGTACATCTAATTATATACTTGAGAATTTTACAAATTATAGTTAAGTACTAATCAATTTAGAAAGAAAATTTTGAATTGGTATGTGTTCTGCAATTAGAAATTTTGCTGTAAATTATATTAGACTCCCCAATTTAGGTATGATTATTAATTGGAGTAGATTTCAAGCAACTTGTCAAGAAGAAAATGGAACTCCTATCCATGTTTATAATAGATTATGTAGAAGCATGGGCAGGACTAGGTCCACCCAAACCATATGATGCAGAAATTATTAACTTTGCTTTTGTCAATCAATACCTGCTGAGAATTGTTGTATATCCATCTTTTCTGCCTTAGGTAATATTAGAAGGGAATAGAAAAACTTAGAAGCATAATCATAGATGTATTTGAGAAAAAGGACAAAGGAAGGGAAAGTCTGAACCAACATCTCCACCCTGATCCTAAGGTGGGTTATACCCCTGAGAGCTACTCAGCATTATGTAACCACAGGTTAAAGAAGAAGTCAATTTGGGCTAAATTTCAAAGCAAGTTTATAGAATTTTAAAGATCTTGCTTCTTGCTCATGAATAAAAGCTCATTTAAGGGAGTAACTTGAATGTAAGTGAAATTTAATTTTGGAAAAAGAAGTTTTGTGTTACTTCTGCAAATAATATAAAATAATTTAATGGTTTGGGTAAATTAGAAATAAGTCACCAAAGGGTATTTGATAAGGATGTTAGAAACACTATTTGGTTATTCTTTATGATATGGACACTATAATAATATATTTGTGGGCTTTTTTGGTTTTTATATTTTATTGTTACTAATTTATTTTAAAATTAAAATTTAAATATACAATAAAAAGAACATAAACTTAAATATTGAAACTTAAGTGAAAAATAAGAAAAAAAAGATTGCCATGTGCATAGCAGAACATGAGAAGATTCAATATATAGCAATACATTTCTGTTTCAAGAAAGTCTATATTGTAAATACTACAAATTGTGTTTAGAGCTGTCCATCTTTGCTTCTTTGTAAGTTTTCTTTTGTTCTCTCTTTTGTACTTTTTATATAGTAATATATTTGTAACATGAAATTATTTGAAGATAGTATCTTGGGAGGACTATTAAAAGGGTATATTTTAAGTGTTATGTGAAGAATATAAAAAAAATTTTCATGGATCCTAAAGAGGGGGGTGGGTATATAAGACTACAACTTTGAATCTTTGGCACTAGAGTATATAATGTGGGCCTATAATGCGAAGTTAAGAGAGCATGGCCCTTGGGAAAATTGAGATCTTGATTTTGCGGTTGTAGATTAAGGTTTGGTGTGGTAAAGGTTTGTCCTGAAATGAAATTATAATGCAGTTAGGCATTAAGGGAAAATGCTAAAAGGGGGAAATATGAGTAAAAAATCCAGTCTCTGTAAATTTGTTGCTTGTGTGATTTTTAGGCAAGTAATCTCATCTCGGTTTACCTCAGTTTACTAATCTATAAAGTGGATAAAAATAGCATCCACCTCCCAGGGTTGTTTTGAGAATCACATGATTATGAAGTGCTTCACTAGACGGGTTGTTCCTCAGGCACTTTGTAAGTGCTGATTTCTGTTATTTCTTTAATTGAATGCATTTGCTCCATACTGGATAACTCTGTATTGGATTTTAGACATAATTAATATAAAATGCCAGAGGTGATAAGACACACAATTCTCTATGTAAGATAATTTGGAAACGCATTTGACTGATTTGATGCCATCTGACTACTACCAAATTTTATTTCCTGTTTCAAATTCATGATCTTGTGAATGTTATTATTGTGTTCTTAAATTTTCCTGTATTTTTCCCCAGTCCACCCCCAAACCCCATTCTATAAGAAATGCTGTTAAGAGGATGAGGAAATTGTGTCATTGGAGAATTGATCTCCTTTTTTTCAAACCAAAAAAGCACTTTATTTAACCAAAAAAAGGAAAGAAAAAAGCACAATGCGCCTACAGAAAACTATTTTCTTCTATATTTTTGTTTTTGTTTTCTTAAAAAAAAATGAACACAGGAAGCTCGTATTTTTCAATCACCATTATCAGGCTTTTACAACATCTATTGTGAACAACATCTGCTTTGAAATCCTATGGACAGAGAGAAAAAGGAGCAGACAGACAGCACCCAGTGGACACAGGGAGGTTTTGTAATAATTTATTTGTGAAGTTAAAAACAAGCTATAAAAAGTAAAAAGTGCCATACAATTGTTTTTATTTTTAAAAGTTTTTCTTTCCCATTGTTTTCAGTTTAATCTCCTCTTGAACAGATGAAATATGACAGATCAGCCCCAGGAATTAGAGAGGAGAAGGGATGGGAAAGGACACATGTCAGGAGTTGCTACTCAAAGAGGGCAGGAAGAAAAGGATGGGAGACCAGAGACCCAAGGGGTTCCAGTGGGCCTTGCTGTTTCAGAAGGGGGAGATGTTTTTCTTGCAGCCCCAACATCTACTCCAAGAAGAGAGACCTTTTAAAATCTCTGTTTTAGTAATTCCCAATGGCCATTCACTTAGTTTAAAAAAAAAAAGGGTTGAAATAAGTCTTAGTAGAGGAGTACTTACTCTAATGAAATCACAAATCCTAGTGGTCACTTGATTAAATAATTTTTAGCTTACTATTATATTTAAGTCATATATGACTAGAAAAGGAAATGGACTGGTCATCTGACTAGACCAAGGGAAAAGGAGAGAGAATGGCATTCATAACCATAATGTTAAAAGACTAATGGAAGACTTTCAGCATTTTGGACAGATCCCCTAGATGGAGACAGTAGTTCAGAGTGGATCCCAGAAAGGAATACGGAAGAACCAGGTCCTGTGCCCACCAAGAATATGCATACACTCAGGACCTAGTCACCTCTAGCAGTTCATGGTGTCAGAATCAGAATCTGACACTGACCATGTACAGGTGACCTCTCGTTGGCTAGGCTATAGGAGTAACAATAATTCACACTTACAGGGTCCCTTTAGATTTGCAAAACAAAACAAACAGAAAAACCCTTACATACATGAGCTCACTCAATCCCTCTGATGACATAGGCGCTATTAATTATTATCCCTATATGAAGAGGAAAAAGCAGGATCAGAGTGATTAATAATGAGTCAAATGAGAAGATGCCTATGCTATACTTTGTAAACTGTGGAATGCTATATAAATAATGAAAGTTAGCATTTACACAGCTCTTTAAGATTCACAAATTGCTTTGCAAATCTTGTCTCATTCAATACTCATGACAACCTATTTTACAGATGAGGAAACTGAGGTTGGGAGTGGTTAAATGACTTGCCTAGAGTCACACAGTTGGTAAGTGCCTGGGGGCAGGATTTGAATTCAGTTCTTTCTGACTCCAGGTCCAGTACTCTAGCAGTAGTGTGACCAAGCTGCTCCCACCTATTGTTGTTATATACCCAAACCCGTTTCTGCGTTCCAGGGCAGTCTCTTGAAATGTTCTCCTTGTCTCTATCTGTCTGTCTCTGTCTGTCTGTCTGTCTGTCTATCTCCTCCCCTCCATCCCGCCTCGTCTTTCCCACAGACACTATCCAAGCCACAAAATCTTCCTTCCCCTAAACTAATGACAATGTGTCACAGGGGAGATTTTAGAGAAGTCTGTCAGAACCACAGTCACAGGATTGGAAGTGGCTTGAGGTTGTTATTGGAATGACCATCGGAGGAGGCTTTACCCTTACATGGGTGTGAAGAGTATGGAAAAGCTCTTGGCAGCTCCCTCCCCAGGCTAGGCAGAGCCATGGATGTTTGACCTTGCAAGGTGATGGAAAGTTACAAGGTGATTTGGGAGCCCAGGAAAATCTCTCCTGCACTGATGCTTGATGCTCCATTTTTCGTTAATAATTCATTTGGATAAACTATTAAGTCAGTGACACCATAGTATGAATTAATTAGATTTTTTTTTGTCCTGGTCAAAAGAAGGACACTGGGCCTCTGCTCAGAGAAGAGACAGGAGAGGAAAAGTTACAAAAAGGAAGAGGTCAGTGAAGACAAATTTCTGTTACTCCATAAATTTGTCTCTGGCTGTGGCTGGGAGACAGCAGTGATTAGAAAGCTTTCAAGTCCTACTCTGACCCTATGTGTATGAACTTGGGTAAATATATGAACATCTTTGTGCCCCCAGCCATCTCTCTAAAACAGAGTTAATAAAAAAGTTGCTATTTAGTCAGTGAATGGAGTTTCCATACTAGTAGTTGTTCATGCCACTGAACATTTTTTTTTTGGAAAAATCCTTCAACTATCAGCTCTCCTCTGATCTTGCTAGCCAAATTCATATTCAGTTCAACTCGGACAAATGTCTAAATGCCTACTGTGTGTGCCGGGCAATGTACTAGAGTTGGAGATAATAAGATAAAAACTACCTCTGCCCTGGAAGAACACCATTCTAGTGGGTTGTGAGGGGGCAGGAAGAATATGACAAGTCTGAAAGGGGGTAAAATGATACAGTAAAAAGAGGATTAAACTTAGAGTTTCAAATTCATTCATTCAATAAACATTTACTAAATTCCTACTATGTCTAAGCACTGGGGATACTAAAAGAAGTAAAAGAGTTCCTGCCCTCATGGCGCTTACAATCTAACGTGGAGACAACATGCAAACAAATATATACAAAGCAAGCTCTGTCTAGGATAAATAGAAAATAATTAACCCGGGAAGACATTGGAAAATCTGGGCTCTGCCACTTAGTACCCATGTGACCTTGAGCAAGTCACTTAAGCTGTGTGTTCCTTAATTTATTCATCTGTAAAATGAGGAGATTGAACTTGATGGCTTCTGAAGTTCCTTCATATGATACCGGGTAGAATGTAATAGGTGCAAAGCATGAATCAAGACTAAGTATTGGGGAAAAATTTCAGGGAGGAGAGTTTACTTTCTGCTGACTTCCTGTTCCTTAAATTTGAGAACCAGAGGTCTGTTATTCTTTCCCATTTCATTCTGTTGCCTTCCTTTTATATGATTCCTCCCAGATTTGCTGTGACAATGACAGACAATGCTGTGACATTCCCTCCTTACTCTGTGTCTGAGGCTCCATCAAAGCTGCTCTGCTATATTTGATCTAAGTGGACCATCCAACTTCTCAACTCCCAGGTGTATCCTCCTGGAGGAAGGGGATGTACAGTGGAGAGTGGAACATGAATGGAGACCAAACCAGAGTCAACAAGTGAAGAAGGTCACCGAGTCTGCAGTGAGGATGCAGTGAGGCTGAAAACAGAAATAGTTGCAGTGGAATCCGGATTGCACCAGAAGGTATCGAGGTTAGCACAAGAGTGATGTTAGATACTGAACTTAGTTGCACAAAATGACTTCCTTTGGGGGTAGTCCCTCAAAGCACAAGAGCTATCCAGGCTTGAGGTGGGGTGTATGTGGGAGAACTATTTGAAGTCCCAATTAACTCTACCCTTAGGTACCATCCTATGGTAGGACAAACTGGCAAAGCAATGCTTTCCCCATCTTCTCCTAGGCTGGGAGAACACTGCTTGGAAATGAAAGCTAACTTCATTGGAAGCAATGAAGTGAGTTCCTGGAAAATGGTTCTTTGGGAAAGTGGCTGACTTCTAGCTATTGCCAATCAAGATGTTAGAAACAGCTGGGAAGGAGTAGTAGGGTAGACTGGGAAAGAGCTTACAAAGGGTGTTTACTGCCTCATTGCTCAACCTGTCCCTGGTGCTCACATTTCCTGTTTTCAGTTTCTACAAAGCCCTGGCACCCAAGCTGCTCTTGCCTGGACAGGATGGTTCCTGGCCCCCTGGGAAGACAGAATAGGAAGAGTCTTGGAGAAGCCACTCAGCATGGGCTGGGCTCCTTGGCTGCTCCCTGGGTCTGTCTTGAGCAAGTTCTTTCAGTAACAACAAAAACACAAGCAACTCTAGTCCCACACCAGAGGTAAGAAACTGAGTGGTTTGCTGGGAGTCATGTGAACCATCTAAAAACATGGAGCAGAAGAGGGTACTGAGTCCTCTGCAACTTAGCCCTAGAAGCATCAGCAATTCATTCAGAGATGGATACCATGTCAGCCTCCTACTCCCCACCATCCCTCAAAGCCAGTGATCTTATCCTCATGCACTCCCTGCCCAGGGCAGGGGGCAGAAGGGAGTGGGTAGAAGTTGGTATATGCCTCCATCAATATTATGGATAAGATTTATCTCCTAGCACCAGGTATATGGTATACAGAGAATTGTATTTTCAGGGATTCTGGCTAAATGAACCTGGGATGTTGACAGTGTCTAACTCAGGGCTTAATTGTTGATTGATTAATACAAGCAAGGGGCTCAGTCTTTGATCCAAGGACCTCCTTCATTGGAATCCTGGGATAACTGCGGTGTCAAGGAAGTCTGAGCCTTCCCTAGCATCAGGAGCCCTCCAGATGCTGACTGAATACTCACTCCTTGGCCTCAGTCCCTCCCTGGCCTCAGTCCCTCCCTCTACCTGCCCAAGGTATGTCTGCTCAGTTTTCCCAGGCCAATCTGGTGAGAGACTTCAGAATCAGAACTTGGTGTTTAACTGGCACTGCAGTCTGATCCCAGAGTTCCCCCTCTGCTTCACTGTGACTTGCTTGTTAAGGGTCTAAGTATTCTCATCTGTTAAAAGGGGAGAATGTACTGGCTAGAGTTGGTCAAGTTCCTTCCCTGGTCTTCTTTACTTGTTTAGGGAACTAAAACCTTTTAAATCATGAATAGTGATTCTGGGCAAATGCGGCAGCTGAGGTCATGGGCCTGGGCTCAGGACGGGAGTTAGGATCTCTTCCAACCAGGGGCCAAGCTATGTAACTGTGATGGCAACAGCTGCTGGTATCACTTCCTTTTAATTTTGGAAGTTGTTCTGTGGTTCTGATGATTCCTTTTATGGCAAGAGCTCTATCAGACAATCTTTGTGTTTGAAGGGATTTCAAAATTAATTTAGTCCAATACAGTCACATTCCTTTTAGAGCACCTTCAAGTCTTCCTACAACCTCTTTTTGAATACCTTAAAAATAGGAAACTCATAACCTCATGAGGTAACTCATTTCATTTTAGAAACTGCTACCATTTTCCTTCTCCTCCCTCCCCAAGAGGGAGCCAGAGCCTTTCAGAAAAAAGAAATATTTTTATTGATGGTACTCATGTGATACTACAAAAATAAAAATAAATAACAAAAATAATTATTAAATATTCAGTCCAAGGGGCCGGCCCTCATGTTACATAGTAAGATTTGGATAAGTAGGGAGGGTAATTATTGAAGAGGATTAAGGGTTTGACAGGAACCTAGACATTCAGTGTCGGTCATAGTCATCCTGGCCCCACTTATGAGGAGGGCACCACATGACTGAGGAGGGCACCAGGAGGAACACCCAAATGCATGTCCACATCCCAAGACCAAAGAACTTTCCAATGCTCACATAGAATAGTCACATTCAAAGCCACATGCATAGTTACACAAACATTCTACCTCCTGACTAGTCCACTGAGGCAGGGGTGTACATGGGGCCCTCCTATTACTTCACTAGAGTCCCCATTCCTGATGTCTATTTCCACACTGGCCATTGTCCCATGAACTCCAAGGGCCCTGAGCTCAGAGTTCAATTCATAATTGCATTTTGCAAACATCTGGACTTGGTTTCCATGGTGAAGGCAGGTTGCTTCAGAGAGCTGACTTCTTCCTCTCCAGATTCACCATTAGTAAGTAAGCAGATGTTCTTAAGAGTCTAAAATCTCTGTGAAAATTTGAAAACACCTGCCTCTGATCCTGGTGACCACCTATTTTGGCCAAAAGGTCCAAGATAGCCAGTGCCTATGCCCCAATCTAAAGGTTAAATCTGCTTTCATATTCCCTAGCAAGAAGTCTACATATAGAGAACATCTCTCTAGAGAATGTCTTCTCAGGGTCCTTACGCCTGGTGGAGATGAATCCGTGGTAGAAATGGTGACATCAGGGCAAGAGGGAGTAGCATGGCCTTTTCCTTCCTAGGCTTCCTGGGTCTCCTCATATGGGCCCTGTGTGGGCCTGGATCCAGGGTAGGAAGTGAGAGACTCGAGCATAAACACCAGGCTTGTTCTCTTCGGCACAGCCAAGGCCCCAGCTCACAACACCAATCAGAGCCATACGGCCATCAATGGGGCAGACTAGAGGCCCACCCGAGTCTCCCTGGAAAACAGACAAGAAACAGAAGGTAAATTCCTGGAAAGAGAATCAGAGTTGCTACCCAGAACAGGGCTGAGTGCAGGCAAAGGAGAGAGCCTTGGAAGAGGCTTGGAAGGGGGTGGACAGGCAATTTGCCATGACTTTTCATAAAAGCACATATTTTTAATGGCAGAAAACTCCATTTTTTCATGTTACGGTGGTATTTACTTTGTGGTCATTAAATCCCATGTGTTCTAGTGAAGTCTCCAAGCATCTACTGGACTGCACTATACAGGAGGTATAATTTACAACCCTTACCTGGGCCTTATTCCAACTCTTTTATCATTTTTAGTTTTTTCTCTCTCTTTTTCTGTCTCTCTTTCACAGAGAGACAGGGAGAGAGATGGGGGAGTTTCCTAGAGTTAAAGCCTTTTATGACGTTGTGGTCCTCATCTTCAAGGCTTCCATCCCTACCCTACCTGCATATCCCTATTTCCCATTTCTCCCCAACATGAATCGTCTGCTCTAGTTGAACCAAGTTCTCAGTGTCCTGCTACTAGGGAACATTCCTTCTTGCCTTTGAAGTTCCAGTCCTGTCCTTCTCCTCTACTTGAAATGCCCTCTCCTCTCTCCTGACCATCAACCAATTAATCATCAAGTGTTTATCAAATACCTACTATGTGACAGGAACTATCTTATGTGCCAGGGATAAAATATAAAAAAATTAAATTATTCCTACCTGCAAGGAGCTGACTTACTCTCATCTGAACTATACCTATTTATCAAGGCCAAGGTCAAATCCTTCCTCATCTAAGAAGCCCTCTCTGATGTCTCTATCTTGCACTGCTCTTCCTCTCCTCTTGATCCCTTTATTGTTTCTAATCTATAATATACCATTTGACATTGAACTATATTCCATCTTCTACCTTTCATCATTTTGTGGGTAGAAATATTGTCTCCCTAAACAGATAAAAAACTTCTGAGGTCAGGAACCATGTGCTATACTTCTGTATCCCCACACAGTTCCAGGCACAGAACTGGGAATATAGAAGTTACTTAAAATATATACTTATTGATGAAAACCTTGTAAGACCTCTCTCTCATAGATTACCAGCATCAGTATCTCTTTTAGTTGCTATTCTGGGCTTCTTGGGCATGAAGGATACCAGAGGAGGGAGGTCTGGGGTATATGGAGTAGAAAAACCCCTTCCCCGTGTGGGTAGGTGTAGGAGAGATGGTGAGGGAGTCTTGGCAAGAGACAGGAGGAGGAGACAAGGACCCTCCCAGATCTCACCTGGCAGGCATCTGATGTCCACTCAGGATGGGCAGCACACACCATCTGGGAGGTGACTTCAGAACCGTAGTAGTGAGGTTGTCGACATTCCCTGTTTGAAATTGGCTTCACAACTGCCATTTTGAGGTACTCTGGATAGATGTAGTCATCTGGGAGGAAAGTGGGAATAATGGCTTGAGTTAAAATATTTTTTTCTTGTTGTCCTTTCCTGATCTCTCTTCCCCACAAATCAGGGCTCACTCTCTCTAACAGGGAAAGTACTGATTTTCTCTTCAACCTCAAAATAGCTGTATGGGTCTGGGTCATTTCCATTGTCCTACAGCTCCCAGAACCACTTCCTATATCTCTCTCTAAAGCCTGCAGGCCTCCCAACCTCCCAGTGTCTGATTCCCCCAGGCTTGCACAGGTCAGCTTGCCTGGCTTGACCTGATGCCTCCTGGATCTCCCACCACCACCCTTGCCCCAAGAATCACTTACTCTGTTCTTCATATCCAAAGCCAGTGACCTCACACTCCCTGCCAATGGGGATGTCTCCATATGCTGGGGGGAGGCAAATGGTCTGTACAGTTCTTGAGGGCTCTGCACATTTACCAGTTCTGGAACGGATCTTTAGCAGGGCTGTGGAAAAACAGATAAGGAAACTGAGGCAAAGAAATCTTACTTTCTGCAAGAAGCCTTTCCTGGTGACCCTTAATGCCAATTTCTTCCCTCTGAGATTATCTCCAATTTCTTCTGCATGTGTCTTGTTCTTATACATGTTTGCATGTTGTCTCCCATTAGACCATGAGTTTCTTGAGGGCAGGATCTAGGTTGGGTTTTGGGGAGTTTCTTTTGCCATTTTTTGTACGCCCAGAGTTTAGCATAGTACTTAATAAAGTAGGTGCTTAATAAATACTTGGTGGCTTATTGACTTGGCCAAGGTCATAAGTCATAATGGATTTAGGATAAGAATCTAGTTCCCCTGAGTTAAAATCTATTTTTCTCCCCATTTATTACATGATGTTGCCTCCAAGGGCCAAGGGTGGCAGTCAGGAAAGGAGGTTCTCTTTCTTCACGTAGGTCAGATTAGATACATTCTCCCTAAAGGCAACTATAATCCAAGTCATGCCACGCCAGTTAAAAGGGCAGGGGGCCTTAGCCAGGCTATTTCTCTTCTACACTTCTTTCCTCTGCTCCTACCCTCCAGACCAGGGCACACTGGTCCTTCTGAAAAACCTAGGATCCCTTTTGTAGAGCTGCTTTTGCTGTGGATTTCACCCAGATGCCCCCTTTGATGTTCTATGTCAGGGTCTCCAGGCAGCTCTAGGATCTTACCATTCATCATCACCTCTCAAGCCCATCTACTTCATGTCATAGTAGTGGGTGCACATATCTGTGTTTCCCCACCATCCTCTCCCCGAGTGCTCCCCTCCTTGGACTCACCAATATCATTGTGATAAGCGATGGCTCCAGTGCTAAAATTCTCATGTAAAATGAGCTCCTCAATTTCAAACCGAATCTCTCCAAGGTTCTCAGAGTTACGCTTTGACTGGCCCAGGTACAGAAAGTAGCTCTCCCCCTTTTTAAGTTGACTATAGTGACAGGATTGAAAAATGTCAAGACCTGGTAATTGCTAATAGAAGACCCCCTTCCCTCCAGCCCTCAGGAGTCACCTGGCCTCACTGTATTCTTAGAGCAGTGATTATCATCCCAGAACTATAGAGAATCATGGCTAGAGTGGAAGGGCCCTGCCATTGTCCTTGGAGGGGTGGGAGACAGATTTTTGGTGGGGGGTGGCAGGTAGGGGACATTGGAATCATGGGTCAGGGAAGCAATATGAATCCGTGGAAATTTCTGGGATGGGGAATCTAAGGAGGACTTACGGAAAGCAGTGTGCAGCACTGATCACCCAGCAGGAACTGATGAGGGCACCCCCACAAGTAAAGGAAGGGCTGCCCCCTAGATGGCTCCTGTAGATGGCGGCAAACCAAGGCTGGTTCTCAATGGGCGTTCTGTTTCCCCCAACGATCTTGAAGCGGGGTGTCATTGATTTATGGCCACACTGGAATTCTTCTTTTTCTGGGGGGAAGGACAGGGGCTTCATGAGGGAAATGTCTTGTGGCAAGCAGGATACCCACTCTCTTCTTCCTCTCTCCTCCCCATCAGTCCTAGGCCACTAAGGGCCAGGCAGGACTCCATACACATCCCATTTCCCTACCCTCAGCCACCTGCTCTTGGGTGGGAGTGACTGAACTGGTCAGGGTCCAGCTTCAGGTCCTCAGCACTCACCAGTGGGACACTGTGGCACCTTGCACTCCCGCATATACTGCCTTCTGCCAATTTGCACAAAACACCATGGCCTTTTCTGGTTGTCTGGGTTTCTGGAAATACATAGAAAGAAGTGGAAATATAGCAGAGGGGTCATTCAACCTAACAAAAAACTAAGTGTTTACTCTTGAGCGGGCTAGTCCCTGGGAATGAAAAAACAAAAGTGAAATCATTCCTGCCTTCGAAGAGCTGACTCTTCAATTAGTGGGGCAGGGGGTAGAATACAGAATGAACAAAGATAAATTCCAGGGTAAAGATACAAAAGTACAGAGAGACCTGACAAAGAGCTATAGAATAAAGAACTGGAGGGTCCCTTGGAGGGTCTGCTGAGTTGGACCTGGAAGTAAGCTATGGATTATAAAAGAGATGAGTAGGCATGGGAGACAGCTAGTAAGAATGAAGCCTCCATGGGAAGCAGAATAGAAGATTGCTGGGTCTGGGGAAGAAGTAGTCCTGTTTTTCTGGAATGTAACTTTCCTGAAAGGGAGCGACGTCAAATAAGTCTAAAAGCAAGTTGGATCTGGATGTCAGAAGGCTTTGAATGTCCAGGCAGAGGACTTTGCATTTTTTCCTCTAAAGGCAATGGGGAGCTATCAAGGATTTTGAGCAGGGGAGTGACAGGCAGAGTTATAGGCAGCAGGAAGATTATTTTGGCAGGTGGGATGAGGGATGGATTGAAGAAGTGGAGAGAATGGGTACAAGCAGACCAACTATTTGGGTGCCAGCAACATGAGAGGAGAGAAAGAAAATATGAGAAATATTGTGAAGGCAGAATCAACAGGACTTGGCAGCTGGTTGGATATGGGATATGGAGGGTGAGAAGAGAGAAGAGTCAAGAGTGACTCAGAGGATGGGAACCTGGGTGACTGGGACAATAGTGGTATGTTCAGTAGAAACAGGGAAGTTTGGAGGAGGGAGTGGAGTTGTTGGTATGCTCCTAATCAGAAGCCTGTTCTCCTAGGGCCGAGGCTCTCTAGAGAAGTGAGTTTCTAGCCTGCAGTCTACCAGCCCCCTTCCCTATGCCCCTCATCCCTTGGAATTTTCCCAGAAACTCTTATCCTGAGGCTCCTCAGCAAAGAGCTGATGTGGTAGGCACAAAGCCAAAATGAGGGACATTCTTATAAAAATAAACGGCTACAAGAGAGATTTCCTGGAAGAGTCACATCAAAGAGGGTACAGATGATACATTTTAAAATTGTATAGTGAGTGAGGAGATAAAGAGATTTGCTCTCTAAAAGATTTATTATATGCATGAATAAAGATTGCAAAGCTGAAAAAAAAAGAAAAGCATAACCTGGGTGGCTGTTTGAGGGGGATGGGATGGAGCAGAATTGGGAAGAGATTGGGGAGGGGGGAGAGAGATGTTAGTTGTCACTTCCTTCTCACCTGCAGTAATTGTGCTTCCCCAAACCCAGCTGTATTGCATCTGGTCGGTTAGCATGGTACTTTTGGGTGTGCAAAAGGGCCGAGTTCCACTTCAAACAAGTGTGGCCCCGGATGTCCTGGCTGACCATTCCTCGGTAAGAGTGTCCATTACCTTCATAGCATTTTTGTGAAATGTCTGAGGGATGAAACGGATACAATGGGATAGTGAAATAAGCTCGGGGAACAAGAGGTAGTATGAGCAATTTAACCAAGCTCCCAGCTCAGGAACCAGGAAGAAGGGGTCTTCTCCAGCCTCTCCCCATCTCCAGTTACTTCTCTGAATGTGTGGCTTTGAGGTAGAAATGCTACTAGGACATTTCCTTCAAGACAAGAAGACCTGAGTTCAAGTTCTTTCTCTGACACATACTGGCTCTGTGACCCTGAGAAAGTCACTTACCCTCTCAGTGAAAGGCTCTAAATTGAAGAGAAGGTAACTGTTATTGCCAGAAAGAATTTTCTCTTTGGGAACCTCTGAGTTCCCCATACCAATGAAATGACAAGTCCAGTCCCTAAGCCTAACTCATCCCTTTCCATTTCCTCCCTTCCCCAGAATCTCCTTCTGAAATCCCTGGGACAGCCTCCCACCTAACCAGGGCTCAGGGGTCAAGGATCAGGCAGGACTCAGGTACCTATCTCACAATGCTCCCCAATGAAATTTTCTGGGCAGGAACAGCGATTAATCTTGGAGAAGTACTTGTAGGATATGCACACGCCGTTATTCAAGCAGCCGCAGTTCGCTGGGGATGGGAGAGATGTGGTTAGTGAAGGCAGTGGGAGGGGAGAGAATGAGTAGCGGTGGAAGTGGAGTTGTGCGGGAAAGTTGGGCGGGACTTCTCCCAGTGGTTCCCTCTGGACATTCATGTAGCAGAGGGCTATGCAGGGAGTAGCTACTCACATGAGTCAGATTCATAATCCCTTCTTCTCCAAGCCTAAAAGAAAAATAGAATGAGAAGGATATGAGGGGTCTCCAAAGGCTCTCTGCCCTTTCCCTTCTCAGATTAGTTGGATTAGCGTCAAATTCTTCCTCCTCCGAGTAGCTTTCCTTGACAATTCCAAAACCACTCCCACCATTGCTCTTCCTCTCCTCAATTTCTCTATCACATAATCTGTAGCACACAGTTTGCATTTAACTGCATGCCATCTTTTGGTTTTCATGCGTGCAATAACTTTTAACACACGCACACACACGCTCAACCACCGCACACCCGCTCCGCTCCCCAGGAGGAGCTTTTCAGCAAGGTGGGATGATTTCGCCAAAGCAATCCCAACTCCCAACCCCCATATCACGCACATTGCAGACCTGGGACTTAGCCCCTGTTTTTCCTTCCCAATCACTCCCCCTTCTTTCATGTGCAACAATTCCCTGGCAGAGTTTCTCTTCCACTCTATTTCCCTCCCTAAATTCTATTCAATCCAAAAAGCATTTATTAAGTGCTCATTATGCACAGGGCACTGTGTTGCCAATTGTGGAATCATGGCCCGTTGCCCTCTGGAGGAATCTGACCATGTTTGTCCCTGAGTTTATTATATCACCTCAGTGGGTCAATCATGACCTTCCCCCTCCAGCTCCCTGGTTCTTTGCAGCTTCTCCCCCTACCCTCAATTAGAGACTCTAGAAGCCCGAACTTCCCAACCTCCAACCCCCACTGTGAGTCAATGCCGGACACTCACTCTGCAGCCCAAGGCCAGTACACACAGAAGCAGAGAAGCGAGCAGAACTCTCATGGTGGATTGGGTGAGAAGGTGGCTTCTTCTGCTCTAGGTACTCAGTTCTGTAAGGGAAGGAAGAGTGAGGGTAAGAGGAGCTCTGGGACCCTGAGATCAAGGGGTAGAGTCTCCAATCGGGGGAGGTTCCTGCTGCAGGAGCCCTCCGCCCCACCCCCTCCACGAAAGGCAGCAGAAGATGGCCCAGACTGCCACCAGCTCCGGCAGCTTCTCCCGGTCCTCAGGGCATCAGCGTCTCTCGGGTGAGGAAAGAAGCCTAGGCGGGGGACCGCCCGGAGGGCGGTGACTCAGCCAGAGCCCGGCGAGGCCAGTGAAAAGGGGTAAGGGGGGGGGGGGGTGGTGCTGGATTGGCCGCAGCTCAAGCATCCCGGCCCGGCGTGCCCAGTCAGGTCTTCGGACTCACCGATCCGAGGCTCAGGCTGGTGCGGGGGGTCAATCTCAAGTTCACACTGAGTGCACCTCTAAGCAGTGATAAACTCCAAGTCTCAGTGTCTAGCTCTGCAGATGCAGCCCTGCCTTATATTCGATTCCACCCGGCGCTTGGCCCCGCCCCCGGACCAACATTTCCCCCGACTCCACCCTCCTTTCCTTTCTCCTCTTGTTCCCTCCCTCCACGAGCCCCAGCTCCCAGAACTCTGCTGGGCGGGATGGGAGAACAACACCTAGCTCCAGAAATCCGTTTCTTCAATAAGGCAGAGGACAGGGAGTCCTGAGAATCAGAGAGAGGCAGGGAAGTCTGGAGAAGACCGGCGATCTCGGGCCAGAGGGCTTGGGTTTGAGTTTTGGCTTGCTAGCTGTGCAATCGTGGGAGAGTCACGTTCAATTGTCATTGCTTCAATTTCCTTCTCTGTCCTAGAAGGGGAAAGGAGGTTGTATTAACCCTCGAGCTAATTAAGTCATAGGGTTTTGTTCCCCAAAACGGTGGTAGAGACGTGGTTTTATTATTCATCATCCATCCTTGTTGAGAGAGTGGTTCCCCTACCCGTACAGGTGAAAGCTAGGGGCTGCTGGTTAATGGAGTATACCCAGTATACCCTGGCTTTTGACTCCTCCCCCACTTTCTTCCCGGTCTTTTTTAACGACTTAGTTGACTCCTCCCTGGCGCCAGTTCAGCAGGTCCCCAGGGATCTAAACAATTTCTTCAACTTTTATTAAGCTATAATATGTACAACACACACGGGTTGTCATCACAGACTGGAAGGGGCCTCGGGGATCATCATCATCATCACCCGAATCCCTCATTTTACAGGAAGCTGAGGGTGTGATTTGTCTCAGATCACATAGCAAGCAAGAGTTCGATATGAACCCAGATCCTCCAACTCCAAAGGGCAGGCAGGTGGCATGGTGGAGACAGTGCTGGATCTGGAGTCGAGATGATTCCTCTTCTTGAGTTCAAATCTGGCCTCAGATACTTATTAGCTGTGCGACCCTGGGCAAGTCATACAACCCTGTTTGCCTCAATTTCTTCATCTGCCAAATGAGCTGGAGAAGGAAATGGCAAATCACCAGGCCAGTATCTTTGCCAAGAAAACCCCAAATGGCATCACAGAGGGTCAGATTAAACTGCGCAGCAGAAACTGGTGACTCTTTTTGCTGTACCAGGCTGAATACAAAATAATCCTTGCCCCCAAGGAACTTGAATTTTCCTGATAATTGAATTATGGTAGGATGGTAAAACAAGAATACAGATAAATACAAAGTAATTTCAAGAGGGATAGAGCCCTAACAAGTGAGGGGGAATCACAAAAAGCTCCAGAAGGAGGTAACACACCAGAACTGAGCCTTGAAGAGGTATTCTAAGAGTCTGCATAAAGGAGGGAAAACATTCTAGGCATTTGGGGAGACTGCCTGAGCGGCCTGCACAGGCACCCCCCCACACACACACACAGACAGGAAATGGCATGTCCAGTTCAGGGAGCAGCAAATAGTCTTTTACCTGGATCAGAGTGAGTGAAGAGGAATGATATGAAAGGTTTGGAAAGGTAGGCAGGAGACAGATTATGGAGGGTTTCCAGCATCACTCAGAGGAGCTTGTATTTTATCCTAGAGAATCCACTAAGGATTTTTTTGAGCTGAGTAGTGACATGTTTAGACATATGTCTTAAGAATATTTATCTGGCAGTTGTGTGGAAGATAAATGGGAGAATGGAGAACCCATAAGGAGGAAGATTAATTAGTAGGCTATTAATAGTTCAGGCAAGAGGTGACAAGTCAATACAGGACCTTTCATTAGTGTGGGTACCCCTTCATTCTGCCCTGGAGTGTTCCAGGACTCTAGTCACTGTGAGAGGATAAACTTTTTTTTTTTTTAGAATAAACTTCTTAATCAAGGCTGGATCACTGTGATTTGGGGTGATTGGTTATGGAGCAGGCATACTAAGACGTATCTTACTATGATCTGGCCATTTTTCCTGATTGTGCCCATAAGTCTTTGATGACCTTAGAAAACTGAGACCCTAGATCTGGGTCAGTTTCTAAAAGGGCATAAGAATCAATGAGAACAAAAGAAAGAGGATGCAGGTTTTTAAAAAAAAAATTTTTAATTGATTTGTTTGTTTACTTTTAGTTTACAAGATTAAGTTCCACAATCCCTTGAGTTTCAAATTTTCTCCCCTCCCTCCACCCCCCCCCCCATGGCGACATGCAATCAAGTATAAGATCTGCAAATACTTTCACATTGGACCTTAGTCTGGTTGTATAGAAGGGTTGTAACCAACGGAGCAATCAATGGGAAAAAAGAAAGAGAACCAAACATGAAAAAGAATGAGAGCATGTAGATTGCTTCAGTCTCCATTTAAACTCTGTTCTTTCTAGATCTTTCTATGAATGTATGTATCTCCTTCCAGAGGAT